>OW028604.1:3630000-4230000 GCA_932294275.1 Chloroclysta siterata | reverse complement strand
CTGATCAGCTAACAAGTACTTGTTATCAGTTGATCAGTTCTGTTTACCTCATACCAGTTGACCGGTTCTCTTCACCTCATAGCAGTTGATCAGTTCTCTTCACCTCATATCAGCAGTTTACTCGAGTAACTATTGCAATGAGTCTGAATAAATATACACATCGAGAACTCCTTTTACGGTTCTCCTACATCGCATACGCCTCCGTATCTAGCTACGTCTCCAACTACACCATCTACTTTAATTCTAAATCACCATTTTAAATCATGTAATTATTACTGAAACTAGTTTGTATGTCAACAAATTTATAAAATCTACTAAGTAACAACCCTAAAATGCATTACTCGATATCACCATTCCGACGTATCCAACCATTTGCACATCATTCCCACTTGTTCTGGATTGAAGAGCGCACGCGCACATCCCTCTCAGTGGCAACTCTATCGTTACGTTATTATACCGAGTGTTAACCGACGTCGATAGAACGTTCTAGAGACGTCATTATATCATGCAATCGGCTCGCATGCAATAATATCAGTATCAGTTATTTTTTTTATATTTTTTTTGGTTCCGTGTTCTGGACGATCATCGGAGAAAGCCGGATGAGGATATTTACAGAGTGCTTCAAATCCCGCAGATCTAAAGTGAGTATTAAATATGTAATGTTTTTTGCAGTTAATAATAATTCTTTTAAAAAAATATCAGTTTTTATTTTCATCTTTTTTTATTTTTAGTTATGGAGAGGAGAGAGAGAGAGCAGTCGAGAAGTTTACTGTGAGTTTACTGCAATTTGCTGTATAATTAAAGGTTTTAGCAACGTTATAACAGCTGTTGAAAATATGAACACCTATCCCAGCAGTGAGTTTGATGATTTAAATGAAGAAATGTTTGTATACTTACAAACAGCGGGGGTCTATATGATCAATAAAGGACCAAGCAGTAGATCATGGATCATCCGCATTGAGGAACTACCACCCACACATTCAGCGCGCTACCTCTTATAAATCCATGTCTTTTTTAATTGCAGTTTGATCAACATGAATGATAACCTGGAAAAGCCTAGTTGCTCACCAGGAGGACACATTCGGTAATATAAATGTGGAGGTGAGCGCTCATTATGCCAACCTATGCGCTCATTAAAATTTTGTGTGAAGCACAAAATTTTAATGAGCGCATAGGTAACTTACTTATTAGCGCACTACTATTATCTATAAGTTAAGGAATATAAATTTAGTGATTAGTGTTAGTTACATTCTATTAACATGTGTCTTTTAGGTACTTTTAATTTTGACGGTACCAAATTATTTTTTACGGTACCAAAGTGGCTTCTAATTATCATGCTGTACGTCAACGTGCTGTACATTATTATGCTGTATATAAACTGGCTCCACATTCACTACACGTGACAATATTGCACATCCAGTTATTGCACACCCCAATAATGTATACCCAGTTAAAACGAATCCAAAAAGTACCAAAGTGGATTCCAATTATCATGCTGTACATTAACGTGCTGTACATTATCATGTTGTGCAATAGCCGGACTCCTCGGGCCCACTAGAAAAGTGATTTGAATTTGGAATGTAGATTTTGAGTAAAAGTTCAAATCACCAAAGAGATCACGGACACTGTACAAGTGAACAAGCAGGTTTTATGATAAAAAAGGGCCTGAACTAAATAAAAAAAAATAGAAAATTTTTCACAATTTTCTAATAAAATTCCAATTTGGCTTAGTTTTATGGAAATTAATAAAAGTACAATGAAATCATGATTAAATTACTATGTGACTATGCGTGACTTAGTGACTTCGTGACTATGTGATCCCTCCCTACGCTTCTAGATTCAAAAAACACTCTTGCCATTATAATAGTTGTTTGCCCCCTGGTAAACAACTATTTATTTTCGTTTAGTAATATAGCAATAATGAAAATGGCAATACCGATTAATATTTTCAGCCATTTTAGCGAAGGGAGAGTTATAATGTCGTTAGGATAGGTGATACGAAGTACACCGGGTCATCTAGTAATAAATAAATAAATAAATAAATATTGGTGGACATTCCACACAACACTATCTAGCCCCAAACTAAGTATGGAAGTAAGGAATTAAGTATGGTTTTGTGAGAAAAACATTCACGGCCAACAGTGTAAAAAAAAATCAACCGACATTAGTTATAGCGAAGTGATAAATATTATTAAAAACTTAGATAAAAATACGTTATACAAAGAAACTTTTAAATTTATTAGGACTCCTATCATTTAATATAGAAATAATTGGTTGTCCCAAGGTGTAAAAGATTATAGAAATATTTAATTTATATAATTTTAAATATTGCTCAAGACATACAAATACAAATTCATTTATTTACCAAAAATAGAAGCGTACAAGGGTTGCTGATGGACCCCGCACTAGGACAAGCCTGTATCGCGGGAGGCCAGAGTACAGAAACATGATTAACACAGACAATAGATTAAAACTTAAACAGACTACACAGAAACAAGGCAAGGCACGAGACACAAGATAAGAATAAATAGATAAAGAACACGACATGATGTAAAAAACACAGTCAACCTAATATCATAATAAAATAAAATGGTACTTCTTATTACTTATCTTAAAATTTAATGATGTGGGTGTGTGTGTATAGGACGGTATGTGAATGGTGGGGTATATAATAAATAATATACTGATAATTATATAAATAATGAAAATAAATAAAATAATTATTAAAATTGTAACCATTACGATTGAGTCAGACCAGAATCTCTAGGATGCTTTCCGTAGCGTCATAATTCAGAGCGAGAACCCACTTTCTTATTCTTTGTTTTACACCAAAAAGTGAGCAGTTAAGGTCACAATGCTTACAAACGCGGCGATATATGATAGGGAAAGAAAAGTATTTGAAGCGCCTTGCAAAAGAGGTTTTAACCGCTGGCATTTTAACCTTTACTTTCCTATTATCAGTAGAGGTGAAAGCGTTAAAACTAGAACGAACGGACCTATGGTACACCGATGCAACCCGTAGCAGGTAGAGCTGCCGGACACTGAGCGTTTGAGTATCTGCGTAAAGGAATACAGTGGGATAACGGAAGGGTTTCCGGAACATGACCTTGAGCACTGATCTTTGTGCTCTTTTATGACCGATCATGTGAGTTTTCGTTGTCCCACCCCAAGCTGAAGTGCAATAGCATAAAATAGACTGGCAAAGAGCCGTCTTTACGAGCATAAGAGAATCTGCATCTGAACCATCTCGGAGGAGCTTCATGATATGGATAAGCTTTCTGACTCGACCAGCGAGAGCATTGACGTGATCTTTAAAGGATAATTTCTGGTCTAGCAGTACACCCAAACATTTAAAGCATTTTGAGCGCTCTATAAAAGAACAGGCGCAGTTTGGGCTTAACCTATCACATTTATGAATTCGTATGGTTATGTAGCAAGGGGCCGGATACTTTTGTTTTATGAAGACACAGGTATTTCGTTTTCTGAGCATTTATAGTTAGCAGATTCACATCAAGCCACTAAGTTACACGAGCCAGGCCTACTTCAGCATTTAGAGCTGCCTGTTCCCACGAGTCACCCTTAAAAAGAATGGCCGTATCATCAGCATAGCATAGAATTTGCGACTTATCTGGGCTTTTATCAAATTGGGCAAATACATCGTTGATGTTGAGTTACAGTTTTTACAAATAAATCCCGCACCATCATTGTAGTGGTGTGGAAGTTAGAGCATTTGCTAGATGGTTTCAGAACTATTAAGAAAAATGTATATATACTAGCAGCGAAACCCGGCGTTGCTCGGGTTAAAATACATCGCATGTTTAATGGTAAAAGAAATATTTAATGATCCATTTTCTAAAGTAGATAGATATAATTTTGGATCGATTTGAACAGTTACACTCATTTTGGAACTTTCTAGAGCATTTCAGAAAATTTTAGAACGTCCTAGAAAATTTCAGATCGTTTTTAACAGTTGCAGATCTTCGGAACTTTCTAGATCTTTCCAGAAGCTTTCTAAAACATTCTAGATCGATTACAACAATTGAAACCATTTTAGAACTTTCTAGATCATTTCGGAAATTTTTAGAATTTTCTAGACCGTTCCTGATCAATTTTATTTGAATTCAGAATTTTACAGAAGTTCTCAGAATAATATACATATATCTGTCCTTCTCTAACTAATGTAGCTAGAGAAGGACAGATATATATTATTCCACATTTTCGCCACCCACAACCACCCCCTTTCACCCACCCCGACCAAACTCCCTTATGCACACCAGGAGACCAAGGGGTATTTGCCATCCCAACGGGAAGTTGATCGAAGTTGTGGATGATAGAAAAAATCGTGGACACACGTACGAACATTAGCATTTTATATAATATATTAAGATTAACTGTACTCTTCTTATATATAAAGACACTTAGGTAGAAGTACATTATAATTTAATAAAACATTATCTACTCATTATAACCTACATAAGTTACAAAATAAAACATGTACTCATTTAGGTAGGTTCCTAAACATTAGGTAATAAGCATTCTCTACTCATCATTTTATAAAAAACATTTTATACCTTTTATTATATTTAGATATAGGTGTACCTATTTGTGTAAGTAATAACTATTATAGAAATGTAATAAAAACATTTATTATTTTATATTGTTTTCTTTATCTATCCAACTAGTTGAATTTAGACCATACCATTTTACTAGAACTTTATCACCTTTTTTTCAACACTTTTCCACTGGTTAGACATCCGGATGCTTTACTTTTTGCAACTCTTGTTCGTAAAACCCACCCAAGATTATTTTTTTCTATAAATAAAAAGGGATACGATCAAAAATGTACAGTAACATATTACAAGGTGACTTGACTATTAAAAAAATAAAGGCACATTTGCTGCAATCGTTAGGAAATTTAACTTTGAAAATTATAGAAAAGCCCATTATCTCGATTTGCAACTCTATGTTAACATGCGTACATTTGTTAGTTTTAAGCATGATGTTTATACTTAAATTTTAAGAATAAAATGTAATCTCTGGTAATAAAATGATATTGATGGTCTGATGATAAAAGGTATATTTGCCCTGAAGATTGTATAACCACTTTGGCATGGGGGCATCATAAATTAAGTAGGTAAGTAAATAAAAGACACATTTTCAGAAAATCTTTTTTATTTCTCAAAAGACCCGTCCCTTATTATTATAGACTTGTAAATTACATTTCTTCGTGTGCATACTGTGTTGTGCACAAGTAGAAATGTGCTAGATCACAACAAGCGAGTCTTACATGGAATATTCTATCTATACCAACAGCATCTCATCAATTGGGTACTGATTTAACATTTGTGATAAATCCTTTGTTTCATTGATTGCACTGATTTTTCTAATATAATATTAATACACACAGTCTCCACAGCTCAGTTGGTAGTAGCTCTGTGCAGTAGGCCGTGGGTTCGATCCCCACCGAGAACAAACATTTATGTAGTGAACATAGATGTTTGTTCTCTGTCTGGGTGTTATATAATATTTTTGATCGAGTGAGCGAAGCGAACGAAGATCTTAGTTTCAACTTGGGCGATTTGGCATTTTATGTATGTATGTTTGTTTGTCTGGCCATAACTTTCGAACCGTTGATTCGATCTGCATGAAATTTGATAAGTCGATAGCTTGTACTTGAAAAATTTACTGGTAAGTATATGAGTAAAATCGGATGAAGGGTTATTAAGATATGGGGTTTTTTAAGGGGGCAAAAATAAAAAATGTTACATAAAAAAATCAAATTATTTGTCATATGAAAGGACTTTATTTGGACATTCCAACAAATTTTTACTTTTTTTCTGGGACGTTTGGTTTTTGAGATACAACAAAAAAGTTAAATTAAGATAACCAGCGATCCAAGAGCTCCCAGCTCTAAGAGTTTCGTTGACATCAAGGTTTTTCTACTGGTCGCCTAATTCCTTTGCTTTTTCTTATTTTTTTTTTAAATAAATTAAAAAGTTACTCAGTTCTCATAAAATGGTGATAGCGACCTGGTCTGATGATGGAGCCAAGGTCTGTTCAACGGAACTCTTCAATAAATAGGCCAATGGAGTTGAAACTTGGTTACCATAAAAAGTTAGTAGGCGGTAGTCAGAAAAAAGTCCAAACATATATATATTATATGATTGGACTTGCCTCTGACTACCACCGACTCAAAGTTTTGATGTGTCCGTCGGGTCGCATCACGAGATCTCAGTTCGGGGCGAACTACTAGTATAAGTATTTATTTACAAATAAAAAGCATATAAGTAGTATTATCAGCTATCGGGTTCCCATATCACAAGCTTTGGCTTAGTTTGGGGCGAGATAGTGCTGTGTGGAATGTCCACCAATATTTATTTATTTAATGAAATGTAACTACCATATCCTGTTAGATAGCTAATGTAAAACGCTTATCAGTCAAACGCAAACGCCAAACACACCGCTCTACCTACCCGCAGAACACGATAACAACACCCACGATAACCATCCAAGTCATCGCATGACGTCATTCCCTCTATTGGGGATCCAGAACCGGCAAATACTATAACAAATATTTGAATGATCAAGCGAGCTTACCTGAAGCGAAGCTCGATCTTGATTATACTGCCTTCACCGAAGAGAAATGTTTACTTGTAGTACGTACGTACTCGCTGACTATATCGCACAAGTGTTTAGAGGTAGACAGAGAAAGCAAAACACTCCCATCAACTGTCTCACCTCTAGCGTCCAACTCATTATCTTCAGAGTAGTGTTACAGCATTATTGATCTTCTGGGGAACTTTTCCAGGGAAGGGAGGGACCTTGTTTCTCTTCGGTGAAGGCAGTATAATCAAGATCGAGCTTCGCTTCAGGTAAGCTCGCTTGATCATTCAATTATACTGCCTTCACCTTCAGAGAAATGTTTACTTGTAGATGTTTAGAGAACAAGATTAATGATGCAATAAGATAATCTTTGATTATCAATAGGTAGAGTGAAGAAATTGGAAAAATAAAAAAGGTAAATAACCTTATGAATAGCATTTATAAAAGCATGCTTGATGTACCTTATATACATACCTATTATATTATTATTATTTTACAGAAGACTAACGCATTATAAAATAACGCATAATAAAAAAGTTGAGCTTCTTCCAGCACAAAACAAAATATTTAGATTAATTAATTGAATGCGAAAAAATAGATCACCAGAACCATCTTAACTTGGTAAAGTTATTAAGTTATAGAACTCAATATATTGTTTAACTCAAAAATCAGTCTATTATAAAAATTTGTAAAATAGCTAATTGTGCCGACTAACCAGCCAAGTCTTCGTAATGACGTCGACACTTAGTCCGGCTCAAGAAGCGGCTGAAGTATCTACTTCAGTAAACTGTAAGTAAACAATAAGCTGTAAACTCCAAAGACAGAAATATCGATGCCACTATCAGCTAACGTTTGTTTAGTCTAGCAGTGCCCAATAGATTGCGAGAAAGTGACTTATCTATGGATATCTTAGATATCTTAGGAGGTCTTTTGTGGTTCAGAATAAGGAGATCTTCTGAATTTGACCTGATAGTGGATGTTATCAATAAATATTTGTGCAAAGTAGAAGCAAGACAAATACCATGCCGCTGATGAAAATAAGGCAAATTTAAAGAAGGTTGCATTCTGCCAACCCTAGAAGCTTTATCGAAAGATTTGATACTATCTGAAATATAAATCAAAGAAAACGTTTGTATTCTCCGACCGGTTGATAGGGCGAGCAGCATGAAAAATTTTTTGATGAAGTTTCTAAATCAAATGAACCATTAGTTTTTCTAAATAATCTAATACTATACTCGAATCTCAAGCAACAAGGGAATGTTGGATTTCATATAAAAATGCCTGTGAAGGAAAGTTTAACCTTCATATATACACCAAAGGTTTAATGATATCAAAGGGATATAATATGATTATTTAAAGATATTCATAAGATGACCCTTATATGAAATAAGTTCTAAGAAACTCCAATAATTATAATCCGTTAGCATTAAAGCAATCACTATTATTTTGTACACAAAAACTTCTACCATTGTTTAATTGTATTGTGTGTAATAAATAACATTGTATTGTGATCTACCATTCGGTGAAAATGAAGAAATCATTACACGTAATGCCAATTCAGGAACAGATTGTCTGAGGAAGGCCTCCTGATGAGACATACTGTCAGGGAAAGTTGATGATGCAACGAATATAGATCTGCAAATAGAGAGAAGAAGATATATACTTAGAAGGAGTATCAATATCTCTTCAATACATGCCGAGGGTACCATGGTTGAGGTGCCCAGAACTGTGTTACAACAAAACCAGTTGACTAATAAGAAACAATTTTATTTAATGTTTAAAAAAAAAAAAAAAAAATCGGGAACTCTTGTCAATTAAATTAAGATTAATTAATTGTAAGACCATCAAAACTATAGGCAAAATAGTCTTCTTTCTACGAATTATATCTAAAAAACATTTTTTGTTGATACATGATGCGAGTAAATCCATATTTGGTTTAAGAAACTGTTTTTTACACATAAGAATCCATTCCTGCTCCATATCAATACTAATCTTCCTGATTCTGCGCCTGCTTCTTTATTTTCAGTGGAAAGATAATACGACCCGAAAAACAAATATTCGTCTTATCTTCCAGCATTTCCAAGTCATATTAGTGACGTCGATACTGGATATTAATATAAGATGTACTAGCGGTTGTATTGACCACGCGTAAAAGAATATCACCATCTGTTTTATATTCTGCAACTCTTTCAAGGCCAAAATAAATCACCATAAATTCCAGGTAATTATTATGATTGGATCGGTCCGTGGTGGACCCATAGATATCCCCCAACTCGTTCAGAGCCACAGAACACATCTCAATCAGTGCATCAGTAAAATGCACACAGAATCTATGCAGGCGGATAGGAACTGCTACGGAAATGTTATTTTCCAGCAAAGCAGGTCATCACGCCAGGTAACTGGTACTTCCATGAATGCTTCATAGTTATTTTAACGTTATTTTTGAGTAGATCCAACGACGTACTTAACTCTGTAGAAGAATTTCGTGAACAACCAGCCATATAGCTGGACATGCCGCAGTAAGAAATCCTCATTACCGCGAAAATGCTCTTATCCGAATTATTTTTAAGTTCATTATAAAATAGTTGCTTTCAAAAGTCTTTTCGAGTCTGGTAGCTATACAGTAAGCTTAGAAACTTGCAAGAAGTACTTTGATATTAAAAGACTTCAATAATCGAATAAGCAGTTTACGCCTCACTAAACTTCAATAATATATTATATTATTACATTGTAAAAGGATCATACAAAAGAACGGTAGGAACCAAGCCGTAAGTTTGTTGCCTGTTCTTCTAGGCTTTGGTCGCGTGGAACTGGCACCTAGAGTCACCTAGCTTTAAGACGTTTCGAAGTGATCCTTGTGATTTTATTGAATAAATACATTTTGACTTTGACTTTGACTTTACTTTTCAAAATCTGGTTCCCATAATAGGTACAAACTTTGCTTAATTTGGGGCTAGAAAGTGCTGGGTGGAAAGTTCACCAATATTCATTTAATTACTTTATTTAAATGTCTCGTTTGCGTTCATAAGGCTAGCACATTACGCTTTTCGAAGTATTTCGCTAGATATATTCGTAAAAATAAAAACCTTTGAAAATAAACCTGAACTAAAATATTTTTTCAATCATCGAGAATTGGAATTAACAAATAGGCCTTTTTAACCACATATTAATCATGCGGAATCCTTGAGTAACGCGTTTAGTAGCGGTTTTGATGTTCTCCATCTTAAAATGTTTCGTTTTAACATACTTATTTAATTGCTTTACTTAATAAAGGATAATCTGACAACGAACATCAGTTTCATAAATTAAAAATATATCCAAAATAAATTGTCCTGCAATTGGATTGCACCTTCCAATAATCCTGAGTACTAAGAGATGACCTATCTCAGTTTGTATCGCTGCTATTTCAATTTTGGAATACTTACGCCGCGGTATAAGTCTGAGCCCTTTGGTTAGCTATTTTTATAAATGGTATCTTATAAAAAGGCACAGCATTGAGTATAAAATTGGTGATAGAGGACCATTTGCTCAAACAAAAATTTCATATGACCTGTGCTATCGGCGGTAAGTTGACTAGTAGCGGTGAGCGTAGCTGGCCAGCTGGCGCCACACAGGCGGCGGTGGCGGCGTCTGGCAGCGCGACGGGGCGGGCGGCGGGTGCGCCGCCGAATGGTCGGGTATAGGTAAGACGTCGTCTGTGTCAGCTCACCGGCTCGATTGAACGTCTGGTTGTCGGCGCCAACCGCGCTGGTTTCTCGAACCACGAGACGATTTGCGTCTCCCGTTTAAATTTCCATTAGGCGAATAGCTGGTTGAATCAGCTGCTTATTGCTTCTGGAATTTTTTATCTAGATTTTCTCCAAAAAAAAAGAAAATTATCTATATTCTATCTTTGAATGGATCGAACAAGGATATATTATCGATAAGAGTGGCATAATCAGAAATTGCCGAGTGTCCGTTTCTACGTAGTGATGAATCAGATGGAATCCGAATCATTTAGCGGACGGATGACATCAGGAATATCAGAATTGAAATTGCCTTACCTGAGGCTGAAAGTTCCAAACAAACAAACAAGTTGATTTTGTTTGAGTAATTGATTATCTCTTAAAATTTCATGTATCGACTAGCACAGCGCCAACCTCCGGGTTTAGAGTAGGACTCTTAGCAACAGATAAGTTTTTAAAATTCAAATATTTCTTAAAATTTCCCTTCTGTTTCTTTTTGAAGGCCATAGTAAAATCTTTTGAAATCTAGTGGCCAATTCGGCTTGAAAATTTTCACCATACTCCGCAGCGTGAGCTTCTGAATCTGAGGCTTAGGGTAGGCTTGAAGCCAATAAGGGCCGAAACTATTCGATAAACAAAAACTTCTAGTGCCAGTAGACCATCAAGAGCTGTATTTAGCTTAGGTCAGCTTCAGCATATTATATACCAGCGGCGCTGGATAGTGGATATATATCCAATATATATAGCTATATTGTTGCTAAGCAATGTCAATGGCCAGTGTACCCCTTCAGACCCTTCGAGATCCGTAGAAAGTGAAAAGTCAACGGATGGATTGAGTTGGTCTGAATTCGTAAAAAAAGCCAAACGGGCTGCTGCTAGCCATATTTTTATGTTGATACATTTTCCTTACAAAATTCGGTTATTCGAAGAATACAACGAAAAACCATTTGATACATCCCAAGAATTCAAGGGGTCGGTAGGCACAAGGTATAATGCGGGTTGACGCTAAGGTAAACATAAAAATATGTGTTATCGATGAATGCAACGAAACACTACCCGCGACACAATATGTATGCTCCGCTCCGCTCGATGAATGTGCACCGCTCGATGAATGCATCGAGGATATCCGAAGAATACAACGGATATTTAAAAAAGTATAAAAATAAGTTAGGTAGTTGCAATAAAAATTCCATTTTCTTTCTGTTTGCCCTATAGAGGTCGTCCAGACAGGAAAACGAATTTAAAGTTGAAATTTGATGTTTATTGTTCGGCACTAATTTTGACACACACTTTTGACAGATCACATGTAATGTAAATTGGATGCTACCACAGATAATTATAATATTATGCTACGTTCAACATACCACCCGCCAAGAACATTATGATGATCTTACTTAATAAACAAATAATTTTGAAAAAACTGGGTTATAATTTTTTCCTATAAAATGTCGCTGAATTTATATAGCCTGGTGTGAAGTTAATCTTTTGTATATAAATCAAAGTTAAAAAAAAATACTTAAATAGTTCTAGTTTAACTATATAATCTAGTTATGATGCTAACCACCCGCCCTGATATATATTATTACCTAACTAAAAGTTTAGGTGACTATCAAAAATCATAAGTTACTTTAGAATTGTAGGTTACTTGGATTAATCCTAAAGTTATCTCCATAAGTGAATTTAAATCAGAAATTTAATCAACTAAATATCTATGGGCAATCTAGAGACCTTAGTGACTGGTCTTTTGAATGTAGAAGTTTGAGATTTTAAAGTTAAAACTCTAATCAAGTTATCCCTCCCAGGGTGTATCTATGATCCTTGCCATCACCCACTTGCTTGGGGGCAAGTGATCCTCCTTAACTATCACTAAATCTCCAATCTGTAGGTTGGGTAATTGTTTTAGCCACTTAGGGCGTTGTTGGAGATTAGTCAGGTATTCTTTTGACCATCTTGACCAAAAGTCTTGTAGAAGTCTTTGTGTAAGTTGCCATCTTGACAATCTGTTTGTATTCGTTTGTAAATAAGTCTCTTCTGGAACAGTGATTGGAGCTTCTCCAATGAGGAAGTGTCCCGGTGTCAATGGTGAAATATCCGATGGATCATCGCTGATGTGTGATATAGGTCTTGAGTTGATACACGCTTCAATTTGAGCTGTGACTGTAGACATTTCTTCATATGTTAATGTTGTGTTTCCAAGTACTCTTTTCAAGTGGAATTTGATAAGTTTTACACTGGCCTCCCACAGTCCGCCGAAGTGAGGTCCAGATGCTGGGATATGGTGCCAAGTAGTTCTGTCGTTAGCTAGTAAATTTTCAATCTCTGAATGTAATTGTCCAATTGTTGTCTCGAATTGGGTGATCAGTTCCTTGTTTCCAGCTATGAAGTTTGTTGCGTTATCGCTCCACATGTCGCTACAGCGACCTCTTCGTGCGACAAAGCGTTTGAATGCAGAAACAAAATCTATCGCTGTCAGGCTTGTGACAATCTCGATGTGGATGGCGCGAGTTACCATGCAGACAAATATTGAAAGATAACCTTTTTGAGTCTTGCAACCTCTTCCCTTTGAAAGTCTCAAGTCTATGGGTCCGGCAAAATCAACGCCGCTGTGCTGAAACGCTCTTGTAGGCGTGACTCTAACTTGTGGTAGAGAACCCATCATTTGTGATCCAGTAGAGGCTCGATGTCTAGCGCAGGTAACGCATCTGTGGACTATCTGTCGCAATTTTGTCTTCGCGTTTGTTATCCAGTAGTTGTTTCTCAAGTGACTTAGCATCAGCATGGGTCCTCCATGCATGGTTTGTTTGTGAGTGTCTGTAAGAATCAGTTTTGTAAACGAATTATGTCCAGGTAATATGATTTGATGTTTGGTAGCATCAGGGATCTCAGCGTTGGTTAACCGTCCGCCCACTCTCAGAATTCCTTGTGAATCGATGAAGGGATTCAGTGTCTTCAATCTACTATCATTCTTTACTGGTTTCTTCTTCTGTAATCTCTCTATTTCTTTGCTGTATTCTTGTTTTTGACATAGGATAATACATTTTGTCAAAGCTGATGTTATTTCCTTTCCTGTTAGATGTTTCTGATGTTTATCTTTACTGAATGCTCTCAAAATGTATGATGTTACTCTTAGCAACTTTGTTAGACTTGAATATCTGTTGAATATGTCAAATTCTTCTTCAGTACTGGTTGTCATGGCTTGTATCTTTCTTTCTTCTAAATCTGTTGTGGTATCAGTGAGTTGTTTGTATTCTATCTCTTTCTGTTTCAAATCTTCAGGGCCATTCCACCACAGCTTATGAGTAAGTAGATCTGACGCTGAAATACCACGTGACGCTACGTCTGCTGGGTTTGTTGCTGATGCCACATGATGCCAATGAGTACGAGGCAATGTTGTAAGTATGTCTGAAGTTCGGTTAGCTATGAAAGTTTTCCATTTACTTGGGTGAGATTGTAACCAAGCAAGTACTACTGTAGAGTCAGTATATGCATGTATATTTGTTTGTGGAATGTTCAAGTTCTCTGAAACATCTTTCAATAGTTTTGTGAGTAGGACTGCAGCACAGAGTTCCAATCTTGGAATTGATATAGTTTTTATTGGTGCAACTCTAGTTTTAGCAGTGATCTGAGTGACGAAGATTGAACAATCTGATTTCAGTACTCTCAAATATATGACAGCTGCATATGCTTTCTGCGATGCATCACAGTATCCATGAAGTTCAGATTGATAATCATTTCTATTTGTATGTATCCATCTAGTGACTTTGATGTCTTGAAGTGTTGTTAGTTGTTGTCTGTATTGTTCCCACTCTTCTTTTATGGTTTTTGGAACATTCTGGTCCCAGGTGACTCCAGCCAGCCAGAGTTGTTGGATCATGATTTTGGCGGTTATGATTACAGGTGAAAGCCATCCCATTGGGTCAAACAATCTTGAAATGTCAGATAGTATTGTTCTTTTTGTTATGTTTGAGTTTGTTTGGTCAGGAAGGTTTATTGTGTATTGAAAGTTATCAGTTTCTTTGTTCCAAATGAGCCCAAGTGTTTTTACTATGTCATCTGATTTGATTGTGTAAACATTGCCCGAGTTGCAGCAAGTTTTCTGAACATATTCTTCAAATTCTCGATTGTTGCTGGCCCATTTCTGTAGTTGAAAACCTCCAGCCTTCATAAGTCCGGTCATTTGTCTGTAAACTTCATAGCCTTCTTCCAAATCATCACTTCCACTTAGGAAATCATCGATGTAGTAGTCTAGTTTTGTTTTTGTAGAAGCTATAGGAAAGTTTATCTCTTCATCAATGGCTAATTGATGTAATGCTTTTGTTGCAAGGTATGGAGCACTTGCAGTTCCAAAAGTTACTCGTGTCAGTTTGTATTCATGGATCTCTCCATTCATTCTCCATAATATTCTCTGGTAGTCTGCACATTTCTCAGTGACTTTCACTTGTCGGTAAAATTTGACACAGTCAGCAACATATCCAATCTCATGTGTTCTCCATCTCATTACTATTTGACGAAGATCTTGTTGTATTGTAGGGCCCACAAGCATGTTGTCGTTCAGTGATTTTCCATTGGGTCCCTTACTTGAAGCATTGAAAACTATTCTAACTTTGGATGTGCTTTTGTCATGTCGTATCACAGCATGGTGTGGCAAGTAAAATGTATTAATGGCAGTGTCTGTATTTTTGTCTATCTTTTCCATATGATTCAAATCAATATATTCTTGGATCACTTTAGAATATTCTTCCTTAAGTGCAGGATCTTTGTTTAGTTTTCTTTCAAGTTGATTTAATCTTTTAAGTGCTATTTGTTTTGTGTCTCCATAGTTAAAGTGTTCTATCTTCATTGGTATTTTAACTATGTATCTGCCAAGCTCATCTCTAGTATAATTGTCTTTGAAGTCTCGTTCACATTGTTGTTCTTCATCTGTCATGATCTTGGTTGTTGTAGTTTCTGATTCAAGTTCCCAGAACTTCTGTAATAGGTCACTTTCTTCTGTGTTTACTATGTGTAGGTTCAAAACTCTGTTGTATGTTTCTGTTGTATCATCATTCTGTTCTGTGTTTGTCTCAGAGTATTGATCTTTAATATTTTCATAGTAGGTTTGTTGTTTGTTCTCATCATTATTGTTTAGGTGTTCTTCGTTGTTGTTGATTACTTCTCCAGATAGGATCCACCCCAGCTGTGTGTTTTGAGCTAGTGGAGAACCAGGGGGCCCTTTGATTACACCTTCTAGCAATATTTGACAATAGATCTTTGCTCCTAAGAGGAGATCAATATTTCCAGGAGTAGCATAGCTTGAGTCAGCCAATGGCAGATCTTGTATGTGAGGCCATGTTACATACACTCTCCTTGAAGGCAGCAATCTTGTTAGTGTCTTCAGACAAAAGGCATCAATTGTGAATTGCTTGTTGTTGATAGTGGACTGTATATTGAATGTTACCTTGTGTCTGATTCTAGTCAATGTGTTGGCACCTAGTCCACTGACGGAGCTGTTGACTGTATATCTTCTCAGACCAAGAGCTTGTGCTGCTGACTCGGTGATGAAGGATCCTTCAGACCCTTGGTCTATCAAAGCTCGTAGTTGATGCATGCTTCCATCTGAAGCTTGGACTCCTATGATGGCAGTAGCTAGAAGCATACCAGTAGATTTAGTTTGCTTAGCGAAATGTGCGGAAAGTTGGTTGTCTCTAGGTGTCTCGAATGATGTCTGGTGCGTCTCATTTGTGTTGTCTTTTCTGTCTTCCTCTGGGTGTAAAAGTGAATGGTGCCTTCTTCTGCATATTCTGCAACTTGTGCGTTGTTGACATTCAGTGACTCTATGTTTAGGTATGAGGCAGTTGAAGCACAATCCATTCCTCGTCACAACCTCTAGTTTGGCCTTGTGTTGTAGGTTTGCAAAGTCTTTGCATTTGTATAGATAGTGGTCTCCATTGCAGTGTACACAGTGTTCATTTGATGTGTGAAAAACTTTCTTTGTATTAATATTATTATTGGATGATGTGGTACTTGAGGTTGCTCTACTCTTTACAGCTTGTCTTCCTTCTAATGATCTAAATCTTCCCTCCAGAAAATCTGTTAATTGTTCTAGTGATGGTAGTTCGTCGTGGCTTCCCAACTTCTCTTCCCATTGTTTTATTGATTCTGGATCTAATTTTGAAATAGTCATGAAGATAATTATGGAATCCCATGAGTCTGTGGGAATGTTTAAGCTTCTGAGTCCATTCAAGCAGTCTGATGTGATATCTAGCATGTTTTTGATTGAGTTAGCAGATTCTGTGAGTATATTTTTAATAGAAAACAGTTTACTCAGGTAAGCGTTTACAATAATCCTTTTGTTTTGGTATCTCTTCAAGAGTTTACTCCAGGCATGATCATAATTGTTTTCTGTGATTGTAATATTTTTGAGTAACGTAGCTGCCTCACCGCTTATGTTAGTTTTCAGGTAATGTAATTTTTGCACTGAGCTTAGTTTATCATTATTGTGAATCAGTGAAGAAAACTGGTCGTGAAATGAGCACCACTCGGTATATAAACCATTAAATGTTGGTATTTTTATTGTTGGAATCTTGATTTCACATACCTTGACAGATTCTTTCCCACTTACAACAGTTTCTGTTTGTTTATCAGGTGGAGCAGGTTGTATCACAAATTCTCGAAGTTTTTTCATCATTGCGCACATTGCTACAGTGTATTCATCCTCACATTTGAAGTAGACATCTCCCTTTGTGTATGCATGTTCATCTAAAGTATTTTTGTCGAAAGTATTCGCTATTTTTTGGTGATTTGTATTGAAGGTGTCCCAGCAATCGTTCAGCAACTTTATCTTAATCTCTACGTAATCTTTGGTAAGACGATCTTTGGGTGTTTTCTTGAAATTCGCATGTGCACGTTGAAGTTGTTCCATGAACACCTTTTGCTCTTTCATCAATCCGTCGTCTTCCGATGAAATACTCATGTTTTCCACTCAGCTTTGTATATAAATTCTCTAACACTGTTGGTTTTGTTGCTTTTGTAGAAAAACGAGTCAGTAAAATTGTTGATTTCTTGTATTTACGTGAGATAAAAGTTACCACGTGAAGCGTCCATTTGCCGGTAAAAGTTCTTCCCGGTACGTGTACAGTACAGTACGGTACCGTACAGTACAAGCTGTTTACGCGTATGCGCACTCTGCTAATAACCTCAAACTTGTACCAGTTCGATTTTGTATTGTAAATGTTTTGCATTTGTGTTCTACACGTTCACTTCACTGCTTATTAGGATCACCGATCCTTTATTCGGTTCGTAGGACCAATGTTTGCCCTATAGAGGTCGTCCAGACAGGAAAACGAATTTAAAGTTGAAATTTGATGTTTATTGTTCGGCACTAATTTTGACACACACTTTTGACAGATCACATGTAATGTAAATTGGATGCTACCACAGATAATTATAATATTATGCTACGTTCAACACTTTCTCCATCGTCCATCTTCTTTGGTTCCTTCACGACTTCAATTCGGAATTTCTTCGTCGTCGCTCGACCGAAGAAAAATCACTGTATTCACCTGTGCGAACGCCGTGCGCGCACGAACAAGAATGAGTTGGACGCTAGAGGTGAGACAGTTGATGGGAGTGTTTTGCTTTCTCTGTCTACCTCTAAACACTTGTGCGATATAGTCAGCGAGTACGTACGTACTACAAGTAAACATTTCTCTGAAGGTGAAGGCAGTATAATTTTGTATTTTACGGTTATTATAGATAAAAATCTTGTGCTCCCTTAGGTATTTGGGATTTCAGAGCATAAAGCTAACATTATATGCATTCAAATCATTATTCATTATAGTGTAAGAGTAGTAGAGCTCTTTGTGAAGGGCTCGTCCGGGGAAGTACTACCACCACGCCTTTTTCTACCGCCAAGCAGCGTTGCTGTGTTCCGGTTTGAAGAGTGTGGTTGCCGGTGTAATTACAGGCACATGAGGCTTAACATCTGTATGCCTCAAGTTGATGGACGCAGGGCAGTGCATCGGAGGGCATGTTCCTATTGTGCATGACTTACGAGGCAACGCTTTGATAAAGGTGATTGATGGTTACCACTTAACATCAGGTGGGCCATCTACTTGTTCCATCTGCTAAATGAATAAAAAAAACATCTTTCCTTTAACAAATATTGAATAAAAACTTAGGCAAATAAAGTTTATATATTATCTTAAGTTGATATTGTTGTGTGTTCATTTACTCAACATTATCCCTAGGTTATAGAAAAATACGTTAGAGTATTATATCAGCTATCTGGTACCCATATAACAGGCTTTGGCTTAGTTTGGGGCTATATGTTGTTGTGTGGAAAGTCCACCAATATTTATTTATTTATTTATTATAATTATATTTTCTAAAGAGTCTTATTGCAAGCCTATTTATAGAAATGTCGTTTAATAACATAGCTTGTATGTGGGTATATACATAACTTGTATATACCCATATACAAGTATTTTACTGTTAGTATAAAAAAAACGAAATATTAAATCGCACCTGACTCCTTTGTTATGACCAATGAAATACATTTTATGAACAATGAATAAATAGTACATTAATGACACTAATAAAAATCTGAACGTTAAACAATGCTAAAATGTTTGCTTTTTCTTACTAATTGTTAACAATGAGACTAATTTAAGCTATGTTTTAATAAATGAAACGATCGTATTCCCTGCCTTCTACGCTGTAGATTGTGGGTTTTATTCCCAACGAGATCCATGTTCTTTACACTAATGTTTATTCTCTATCTGGGTGGTATAAGTATTTGGGTGTTGTACGTTTTACAAAAAATAATATAGGTAAATATCGTATTGTGTACTCATTATGAAACTATATATTTTTGTGCTTATATTTTATTAGGTTACGCTAAGATTAATAATCCATCCTTGTTAATAATATAGTTTGTTTGATTTCTGTCAGTTTAAAAAAAATATTCAAAGTGGAAAGTATATATTGGTTTGATCGCTTAGTGTAATGACTGAACCGATTTCAAAGTCGAAGTCAAAACGTATTTATTCAGTTGAATCACTAGGATCTAGGTGCCAATTCCACGCGACCAAGCCTAGAAGAATAAGCAACAAACTTTTGAAGCCGCGTGCAAAGTCTAGCTGCCAACAAAGAACTTAAAAGTACCAAGCTCATCAGGGATTGATTTGATGCGGGTTTGATGAAGGTAAATCAAATTATGTTTCGGATTAAATGATCAGACGCTTGGGGAGTTTCCGTGGAAGTTCAAAGTCCCTGGGATGGTTTTCCTTTTCCTTCCAAGCTTCCGAGATCTTACGATGTTTGCTAAGATTTTATGAACGTCTCTTGTGTATGGTTTGTTTTTATTCAATTAGCTGATGGAATAAGCAGATGACCCATCGGATGTGAAGTGGTAACCAACACCTATAACAAAGCATTGCTTCGTAAGTCACGCACGATAGGAACGTGCCCTACGATGCACTGCCCTGCGTCCATCAACTTGAGGCATACAGATGTTAAGAATGTACCTTTTTTTGAGTTGTAATAATTATTGGCGGATATTTCATTCAGCGCCGTCGTCTGGCCCAGAAAAATGCAAATCTTGTGCACACGGTGACAGATCTGCTTGTCCCATCAGCTAGTATAAAAAAACAAGATACACTAAGTGAAAGAAAAATAAAGCTCTTGTATAGCTTAATCTGTATCCATGTGTACCAAACTGATAGTTATAAGCTTACCTATAATACCGATCAACCCGCAAATACCCACCATTCACAATAGTGCAAGATTAATGACCGTACACGGTTTTTGTCCATCTAGTGCGAATGACAAATGATTGTTATCCGTTGGCTGATGACCAGAGAGCAATACGAGGAAAACCAACAGGAAGGAGAGTTTCCTGCTGTCTTATCTAACATTATCTGTGGCAAATGTATTGTTAGTGATGATAATTGCATAGACAAAAGACCCACTCGTATTTAAAATTATCGTGGTTTTAAGAGTAGTAGAAAGAGCTCTTTGCCGGTGTAATTCTGTAATTACACCGGCAAAGAGCTCTTTCTACTATTCTATTATGTTAACGTTCATTAACTTGAGGCATACAGATGTTAAGACTCATGTGCCTGTGCTTAACATCTGTATGCCTCAAGTTAATGGACGTATCTGCCAATATTTATTACAACACAGATACCCTAAAGTAAGAGTAGTAGAGCTCTTTGTGAAGGGCTCGTCCGGGGAAGTACTACCACCACGCCTTTTTCTGCCGCCAAGCAGCGTAGCTGTGTTTCGGTTTGAAGAGTGGTTGCCGGTGTAATTACAGGCACATGAGGGTTAACATCTGTATGCCTCAAGTTAATGGACGCATGGCAGTGCATCGTAGGGCATGTTCCTATCGTGCGTGATTTACAAGGCAATGCTTTGTTATAGGTGATGGTTACCACTTAACATCAGGTGGGCCATCTAAATATAAATAAATATAAATATTGGTGGACTATCCACTCAGCACTATCTAGCCCCAAACTAAGCCAAAGCTTGTAATATGGGTAAACAAAGTCACTTTCTCTGTCCCTATATCCCTATGTATGCTTAAATCTTTAAAACTACGCAACGGATTTTGATGCGGTTTTTTTATAGAAAGAATAATTCAAGAGGAAGGTGTATATGCATAATACAAGCATTATCTTTTAGGGATAATCCACAATAAACGTGCGAAGCCGGGGCGGGTCGCTAGTGAATGAATAAAATCGAATAAAGATCATCGTGTCGTTGGCCTCAACGTAATCGTGATTCTGAGCACGTAGACATCATCACTTTCGTAGAGCGAATATTATTGTGCATTTGAATCTGAACTACGGAATTGTAAGTGAAGATTTGTAGATAGATAGGATATTAAATAACCGTAAAATATAAAATATTATTCAATTACCGCAAAAAAAATTGCATCACGGTGCTTATTATAACGACATTTACTCACAAAGAAAATAACAATAAATATGAATATTATGAACAAGCATTTATTTACTAAATGTTTCGTACGCATTAAACATTTGAGCTATCTGCAAACCGTTGCAAACGATATAATATAATATATAATATCTTAGTTATAAGACGTTAGCAATAATATTTGAGTTAAAAGGCTTCTTCACAATTTAAGAACTACCTTTGGTATAGGCATCTCAATCGTAAGTAGTTTTTTTTATACAACTAGCTGATAGAACAAGCAGATGGCCCACCTGATGTTAAATGGTAACCATCACCTATAAAAAGCATTGCCTCGTAAGTCAAGCACAATAGGGACGTGCCCTGCATCCATCAACTTGAGGCATACAGATGTTGAGCCTCATATGCCTGTAATTTCATCGGTAACCACACTCTTCAAACCGAAACAGAGCAACGCTGATTGGCAGAGAAAGGCGTGGTGGTAGTAAATAAATATATTAATTTATCGGATTCACAAACTGCGAAAACTAAAATTTAAATAGGTTTATTGCCATCAGAATGTTCTCAGATAATAAACTGAAAGCATCAGTGACAGGTAAAAAAAATGGCACGTTCAAACAAGTCCTTTAAATAAAAAATGCAGCACAAAATTAATTAAAATAAACAAAACTTCCAAACCACAGAGAAAAGCGAATGAAAGAAGACAAGTAGAGCTCTTCGCGGCATTTTAGCTTATTTTTATTCACCCAAAACTGTTTAATAAATATTTAGCTAAACCCCGAACGTGTTATCATCTCCTTTTCCCTCAGAAGCAACGGCGAAGTACACGCTAAATATTTTGCACGATATTTTGTCCTTACATGCATGCATATAGCATACTGTGGCGTGCGCAAAAGATCCCACCTGAGTCACACGAGGAATTATATTCAGAGATACCACTTTATTTGATTTTGGACTTGTTTTTGACCCACGACAGTCGATGTTTGTCTGTCGCATATAAACATTGATAGCATCGAAGGCGTGTTTATTTTTGAAGCGGTCCTGAACGAAATAATCTCATATTGGCAGTTTATCTCTTATTTTGTGAATATAACAAAGCTCTGTTTGTAATAAGTATATAAAAAATATTCATTATCAAATTATTTTTATCCATTTCCGAGACCGATAAGTTCCGAAGTTTCCGATATTATCCCGCTCACGCTCAAAAGGCTTTGTCATAACACTGATTTAACCAAAAATATAAAAAAAAATCCCTTATACTTAATGCTGCTTTTAAATAATGCCTAAAATTTGCCCGGTCACTGTTTATCAATACGCATTGGTAAGCTCGTTTTTATTCCCATAAGCACGGCAGATGTCACTAATGGTCACGCGTTTGTTTGTGGTAATGTTTTACATAAAAACAACCAAACAAATAACTCTACGTTTCGCGCAGATCTATGAAGCTTCTTCTCTAATAATAAATTTACTCATGTGCTGAAATGTTATACCCTCGCCGAGACAAACGAGTGCTGCATACACGCTGACATTATGTACAAAGACGCTCTCGCTAGTTTCGTTATAAATAAGGATGTGAGATACTCGTGTTATGCTTAACTAATAAGTATTTATGAAAGCTTAAACTGTGTTGTAAATTTCCAAAGAAATACTTGCTGATAGAACAAACATATCGCCCGCCTGATATTATGTGGTAATCATCATCAATAACAAAGCGTTATCTTGCTAGACACGCAAGAGTGGTATAGCTCTTTGTGAAGGGCTCGTCCGGGGAAGTACTACCACCACGCCTTTTTCTGCAGCCAAGCAGCGTTGCTGTGTTTCGGTTTGAAGAGTGTGGTTGCCGGTGTAATTACAGGCGCATGAGGCTTAACATCTGTATGCCTCAAGTTGATGGACGCAGGGCAGTGCATCGTAGGGCACGTTCCTATCGTGCGTGGCTTACGAGGCAATGCTTTGTTATAGTTAATGGTAACTACTTAACATCAGGTGGGCCATCTAAATATAAATAAATATAAATATTGGTGGACTATCCACTCAGCACTATCTAGCCCCAAACTAAGCCAAAGCTTGTAATATGGGAACCAAGATACCATAATAATACATTTATATACGTTTTTATTTGTAAATACATACTTATAATATTATATAACACCCAGACAGAGAACAAACATCTGTGTTCATCACACAAATGTTTGTTCTCGGTGGGGATCGAACCCACGGCCTACGGCGCAGAAGGCAGAGCTACTACCAACTGAGCCGTGAAGACTGTCATGCTTGTTCCATCAGCTAGTTGTATAAAAAAAAACCTGGGTGCCGGTAAAATTACAGACACTAAGGCTTCGCACCTGTATAGCTAAAGTTGAAGGACGCAGGGCTGTGCATCGTATCGCACGTTCGTTGCTGGTGATAGCTATCACCTAAGACCTGGGCTATCAGCTAGTTCCATCAGTAAGTGGTATAAAAAAGGTAAAGGTCCTCTCGACACCGGGATCGAGCTCATCCACATCTACTGGATCCTCGGGTTTCTCGGACTGCTCGCTTTTCGAGATTTTTTTCTCTCCCATACTCATAAACTGTGGAATGAGCTACCACGGTGACCACTTAACCTTGGGCCGTGAGCCCGTTTGTCTGTCTCTTACTTTAAAAAAAAAACGACACTTTTGAAAGGTGAACAGAGCAAGAAGATAGGTGTACAATTACACATGTTGTTCTATTTTTGGTCACAACTGGCATCTAAATTTAACTAGCATAAGACGATGCAAAGTGATCTTTGTGATTCAATTGAATTTGACATGTTACATGTAATAGCTATAATTAAATAGAAATCTTGTAACAAAAGGTCACATTTCTAAGGCAGCTATGAGGAAAACCATTTGAATGATATCTCAACCAGATAAATTAAGGTATCCATTCGTACCACATTTACTTCGCCGCGTGAAAATGTTTTCTCTCGGATAAATACGTTGTTCTAACGCTCGGGCCTTTGGAGCGAACCAAGAAAACTCACGTGCATAGTCAAAGCATAAGAAAGGTTTGACTGTTTGTATAAATTTATTTTCTGATCTATTATTATTTATATTTAACTAGTGGCTTCCCGCGGCTTCGCACGCGTTGAAGTGGTGAGCCGTAATTGAGCCACAAACATCCAAACATCGTAACTTTTGCATTGATTTGTATATTATTAGGGTAGGATACCTACGCAGGTATAAGAGATACCTATAGGCGTACATTACCTATATTAGGTAGGTAGGTAGGCATAGGTACTGAGTTTAGCACAAACATGACAAATACAACAAAGACAACATTCACGGAAAATATGTACTTATTTGTTCCTAGTTTCTACCCCAAAAACAAACGAAACGAAACAGCTTCACGACTTTGATCCCCAGGCACGGTAGATACCCTCAGATCTATTCGTACTAACTCAAGATTTCCGTTTTAGAATGTCCCTTACAAACATTGACGCCTTGTTGTATCCTTTTTACTTGAGCGCAACGAAGAAGGGTAGGTAACGTTTCAGGGATTGTTTTCGAAAATCAAACTGTCTTTTTGTTATTTATCCACAGAACACATTTTCTTTTAGTTTGAAGTTAATTACACTACGCTTTAAAAATCTCCCATACAAACCTTGAAACTTTGTCAGTCTTTTGCACCCTTTGCAGGGGTGGTTTTAAAATATTGAAAACGTGATTTTAAATTATTTATTGTGGAGTATATTTACCTCTAGTTTTAAATCAATCGCACCACGCGTTAAAAAACTTCCATACAAACTTTGACATCCCTTTGCACACTTATTAAGGGTAGTTTTAAAAAACTAAAAATGCCTTTCCTATTTTTTTGCCTTGAAATATAATTACTCCAAATTTCAAGTTTGTAGGTTCAAGGAATACTATTTATCATACAAAGGTTTTCATCCCTTTTTACACCCTTAAGGGTTGAATTTCCAAAAATCCCTTCTTAGTACACCTCTACGCCATAAGACCTATGTACTTTTCAAGTTTTAAGTCTCTAGGACCAGCGGTCAAAAAACTCCCATGCATACTTTTACATCCCTTAGCACACTTATTAAGGGTAGTTTTAAAAAACTAAAAATGTATTTCCTATTTTTTTGTCTTGAAGTATATGTACTCCAAGTTTTAAGTTTGTAGGTTCAAGGAATACAATTTTTCATACAAACGTTTTCATCCCTTTTTACACCCTTAGGGGTTGAATTTCCAAAAATCCCTTCTTAGTACACCTCTACGCCATAAGACCTATGTACTCCTCAAATTTCAAGTCTCTAGGACCAGCGGTCAAAAAACTCCCATGCATACTTTTACATCCCTTAGCACACTTATTAAGGGTAGTTTTAAAAAACTAAAAATGTATTTCCTATTTTTTTGTCTTGAAGTATATGTACTCCAAGTTTCAAGTTTGTAGGTTCAAGGAATACAATTTTTCATACAAACGTTTTCATCCCTTTTTACACCCTTAGGGGTTGAATTTCCAAAAATCCCTTCTTAGTACACCTCTACGCCATAAGACCTATGTACTCCTCAAATTTCAAGTCTCTAGGACCAGCGGTCAAAAAACTCCCATGCATACTTTTACATCCTTTAGCACACTTATTAAGGGTAGTTTTAAAAAACTAAAAATGTATTTCCTATTTTTTTGTCTTGAAGTATATGTACTCCAAGTTTCAAGTTTGTAGGTTCAAGGAATACAATTTTTCATACAAACGTTTTCATCCCTTTTTACACCTTTAGGGGTTGAATTTCCAAAAATCCCTTCTTAGTACACCTCTACGCCATAAGACCTATGTACTCCTCAAATTTCAAGTCTCTAGGACCAGCGGTCAAAAAACTCCCATGCATACTTTTACATCCCTTAGCACACTTATTAAGGGTAGTTTTAAAAAATTAAAAATGTATTTCCTATTTTTTTGTCTTGAAGTATATGTACTCCAAGTTTCAAGTTTGTAGGTTCAAGGAATACAATTTTTGATACAAAACGTTTTCATCCCTTTTTACACCCTTAGGGGTTGAATTTCCAAAAATCCCTTCTTAGTACACCTCTACGCCATAAGACCTATGTACTCCTCAAATTTCAAGTCTCTAGGACCAGCGGTCAAAAAACTCCCATGCATACTTTTACATCCCTTAGCACACTTATTAAGGGTAGTTTTAAAAAACTAAAAATGTATTTCCTATTTTTTTGTCTTGAAGTATATGTACTCCAAGTTTCAAGTTTGTAGGTTCAAAGGAATACAATTTTTCATACAAACGTTTTCATCCCTTTTTACTCCCTTAGGTTTGAATTTCCAAAAATCCCTTCTTAGTACACCTCTACGCCATAAGACCTATGTACTCTTCAAATTTCAAGTCTCTAGGACCAGCGGTCAAAAAACTCCCATGCATACTTTTACATCCCTTAGCACACTTATTAAGGGTAGTTTTAAAAAATTAAAAATGTATTTCCTATTTTTTTGTCTTGAAGTATATGTACTCCAAGTTTCAAGTTTGTAGGTTCAAGGAATACAATTTTTCATACAAACGTTTTCATCCCTTTTTACACCCTTAAGGGTTGAATTTCCAAAAATCCCTTCTTAGTACACCTCTACGCCATAAGACCTATGTACTTTTCAAGTTTTAAGTCTCTAGGACCAGCGGTCAAAAAACTCCCATGCATACTTTTACATCCCTTAGCACACTTATTAAGGGTAGTTTTAAAAAACTAAAAATGTATTTCCTATTTTTTTGTCTTGAAGTATATGTACTCCAAGTTTCAAGTTTGTAGGTTCAAGGAATACAATTTTTCATACAAACGTTTTCATCCCTTTTTACACCCTTAGGGGTTGAATTTCCAAAAATCTCTTCTTAGTACACCTCTACGCCATAATACCTATGTACTCTTCAAATTTCAAGTCTCTAGGACCAGCGGTCAAAAAACTCCCATGCATACTTTTACATCCCTTAGCACACTTATTAAGGGTAGTTTTAAAAAACTAAAAATGTATTTCCTATTTTTTTGTCTTGAAGTATATGTACTCCAAGTTTCAAGTTTGTAGGTTCAAGGAATACAATTTTTCATACAAACGTTTTCATCCCTTTTTACACCCTTAACGGGTTGAATTTCCAAAACTCTCTTCTTAGTACACCTCTACGCCATAATACCTATGTACTCTTCAAATTTCAAGCCTCTAGGACCAGCGGTCAAAAAACTCCCATGCATACTTTTACATCCCTTAGCACACTTATTAAGGGTAGTTTTAAAAAACGAAAAATGTATTTCCCATTTTTTTCAAGTTTGTAGGTTCAAGGAATACAATTTTTCATACAAACGTTTTCATCCCTTTTTACACCCTTAGGGGTTGAATTTCCAAAAATCCCTTCTTAGTACACCTCTACGCCATAAGACCTATGTACTCCTCAAATTTCAAGTCTCTAGGACCAGCGGTTTAGGCTGTACGTTGTCTATATGTCAGTCAGTCAGTCAGTCAGTCAGTCAGTCAGTCAGTCAGTCAGTCAGTCAGGACTTTGATTCTTATAGTATTAGAGATAGAGATATATTTTATATATCTGTTTTTATCATCAATCCATTGTTTAGTCCCTGGCACTTTTTTTTTTATACAACCAGCTGATGGAACAAGCAGATGGTCCACCTGATGTTAAGTGATAACCATCACCTGTAACAAAGCATTGCCTCGTAAGTCACGCACGATAGGAATGTGCCCTACGATGCACTGCCCTGCGTCCATCAGCTTGAGGCATACAGATGTTAAGCCTCATGTGCCTGTAATTACACCGGCAACCACACTCTTCAAACCGAAACACAGCATTGCTGCTTGGCGGCAGAAAAAGGCGTGGTGGTAGACTTCCCCGGACGAGCCCTTCACAAAGAGCTCTACTACTCTTAAAACACTGACACTTCTTATGAGTTTTAATGATGTAGTTGAAAGCTTATAATATGAGATAATTTTTGTTAATATGAGGTTCACTAAATTCTATTTGCACCACACTGGAGCTTCAATACTGTATTATATTACATTGTAACAAGGATCATACAAAATATCGGTAGGAACCAAGCCATAAGTTCGTTGCCTGTTCTTCTAGGCTTTGGTCGCGTGTATCTGTCACCTAGCTTTAAGACGTTTCAAAGTGATCCTTGTTTTTTTATTGAATAAATACCTTTTGACTTTGACTATGACTCATAATTAGTAAGTACAAGGTCAAGAGTGTTTTTGATTTGTGTTCCCGATGAATTGTATTTCTAGCATGGTTAGCGGGAATTTCTTTTCATTTTCATTCATTCATTACAGCTATTTCGTTTGTTGCTAAATAGCACTGTGCAATTTTCGCTAATAATAATTATCTACTTAATTAACTTTAATTCTTACTACTGAAAAATGTTTATGTACCAAATGTAATAGTTGGATATATTTCTTTCTTTTAATGAATAATTTAAGAACCTTGAGTTGGTTCGATTTCGGAGCTAGGTGCCGACTTTTGCAGTATTCAATACTGGTAATAGCGGAGTGCCGACTTTAGGAAATTTCTATGCAATTAATCGTTTATCGACGACTTTTTATAGATTTTCGTAATTTATGAGATGGTTCCTAAATAAATAAATATCTTAATAAATAAATATTGGTGGACTCAACACACAACACTATCTAGACACAAATTAAGCCAAAGCTTGTAATATGGGAACCAGATAGCTGATATAATACATAATATACTTTTTTTTGTAAATACATACTCTTTCTCTCTTGTCGTGTCACTAGTTTCTTTCGAAACAGTGTGGTGAAAGGATTTTAAGTGCGCCTCAAGAGGCTCCTTTCGAGCACTTGACACCATGTTATAGAACTTGACACATTCTATGACATTTTTAGGTTCTACGACATGCCGGATTCCTCACGATGTTTTCCTTCACCGTTTGAGAGTACTGGCATTGTGTACATCAATTTTTGAACAGAGAAACTCATTGGTGCATGGCCGGTTTCGAACCCACGACCTTAGGATCGGAGGGCGGGGCCGCTACCACTAGACCACCAGTGCTCTACATACTTATAATATTAAATAACACCCAGAGAGAGAACAAACATCTATGTTCATCACACAAATATTTGTTCTCGGTGGGGATCGAACCCACGGCCTACGGCGCAGAAGACAGAGCTACTACCAACTGAGCTGTGACGGCTGCTCCTACTTACTTAGAGATCTTAGGGAATATCTACCGATGTTGTTTCCGTGTTTTTCGTATAAAGTTAAAAATCACTTAACCGTAATTTTTCAGATGTCCCACTGCAGGGTAACATCTGAAAAATAAATAACAAATAAGATGATTCAAAGTTGTTTGAAACTTCCTGAAATTATGAACACAAAATGTCCTCATAATGTGAAAACTTTTTGTTAATTTTATTCAAAGTTGTCTTCAAATATCGCATACTGCTACAAAGTTTTTTTATGATCATCATCAGCTCGATGAAGTCCACTGCTCGATAATGCCTCCCCCGTATTTGGGGGGAGGTTTACCGTAGTCACCACTCTTGGCGGATTTTGACCACAGTATTGGTGTTTAGGCAGGTCAAAGTCAAAATGCATTTATTGAATTGAAAAAAAAAAACCAGCAAGTGCGAGTCGGATTCGCGCACGAAGGGTACCATTATCTATAAAAAGGCAAAAACATCACATTTGTTGTATGGGAGCCCTCTTAAATATTCTATTTATTAGTATTTGTTGTTCTAGCGGCAACAAAAATACATCATTTGTGATACAGCCTGGTGACAGACGGACAGAACGGCGGCAATGTTCTAGTTGCCAGAACATTGCCGCCAAAGATTACAAGAACAAGCTATTACTGCTGCTAATCCCCGGTGTGCTCCTCTGGTCACTTATTAAGCCAAAATATTTAGGCATCGATACGATAAAAAGAAGAAGATCAACGTCAATAGAGGTGTCTTATTATATCCCTAGAATACCTGAAACCACTAATATCTTCATGGCAAGAGTGAATAAGTGCCTTCTAGACCGTTCTGCTCCATCATTGGCTAAATCGTCGCTGAAGATCAGGTGAGATTGTGGCCAAAGGACAGTCTATTAATTATATTAAAAAAAAAAACTTAACAAAATCTTTAGAGTACTAGATATATAGACAGAAAATTCTTTATTGCACAAATAAAATATACTGTGTAGGCGAGCTTAATGCTGGACTGCATTATCTACCAGCTAACCTTTGGGTAATGAGAAATCATTTTTGGGTAGTGCACATTAGATGAAGGCCTACACTAAACAAAGCAAAGATTTAGAATAAGTGCATAACTAAGTATTTCACAAAAAACAAACTAAATTTAGGTCATAAATAAACATACTAAAATAATATTAAAATATGTATAATACCTAACATAACTCACCTAAGTAACAACAACATGAGGGATAGGTAGTGGGTAGAGAAGAGCCGGAAGAGAATTATCACCACGCCTTTTTCTGCCGCCTTACAACCCGTGAAATACCAGGCACATGATGCTTAACATCTGGATGCCTCAAGTTGATGGATCCTATCGTGCGAGACTTACGAGACAATAGTTTGGTATAGGTGATGGTTACCACTTAACAAGTGGGTCATCTGCTTGTTCATTCACCAAACAGTATAAAAATAAATAGGATCTCAGAACTTTGATAAAATAAAAATGCCATTATGCTCGTAAATATAATAGGTAACTGCAGTCATGATAATCCCACTTAAGTCCATAATTTAATAACTAATGCTTAGTGCTAACTTACCCATAACTTTTAAACTAACGCGGTGGTCGTTAACATGTAACACAACGCTTAAAACAGCTATTAATATTAAAACAGTGTAGTTTTTTACTATTTTATTAAAATTATTTATAGTTTTTTGCTTTTTCACAGAGTAGTTCCTATCGTGCCACACAGAAGATATTTTATAAAACAATGGAGAGTAATTTACAAGGCGAAAAAGTACTAAGATTGTCTAGTAAATTAAAATTCTGCTACACACATAATGTTCATGTCTGGTATTGTATACAAGCTGCTGCCCATGACTTCGTCTGCGCAGGATTAGTCACACAATATCTTTATAAATTGTAGCTTATGTGTTATTATGATATATAAGCTATATTATTGTAAAGTTTCGTTAAAATCCATTCAGCAGTTTTGACGTGAAAGAGTAACAAACATCCATACTACATTACATATATCACATACCATTTACTACACACGTTTCTAAAATAGCTTCTCTACACGAGGATAGATATATTTTTGCGATAGCTGTGCTTAAAATAGTACTTGCGCTAGTCTTGCATGTTGGAAGTCATTTCTGCATAATACACTTTTTAGGCCTTTATACACCACAAAGCAATAATTAAAGGTGCCTACAGTAGGTTGTATATTAAATTTTATAAAGTTCATGTCAAAACCATTTTTTCATAGTTTAATAAAGAATTTTATTAAAATATGAATGTCAGTCAAAACTGTTAACAGTACAAAATTTATATAGAAGCAGAGAAGGTTGGTTTTTTATAACCTAGGTATTATAATTTGTATGATTATTATACTAATACCTTGAACAGTATAAGGACAGTTGAGAACACTGGTGGTCTATTAGTAGCGGCCCTGCCTTCCGATCCAAAGGTCGTGGGTTCGAAACCAGTCGTGTACCATTGAGTTTTTCTGTTCTTAAATTTATGTGCACAGTGCCGGTACTCTCAAACGGTGTGATGGAAAACATTGTGAGGAAACCGGCATGTCGTAGAACCTAAAAAGTTCTATAACATGTGCCAAGTGCTCGAAAGGAGCCTCTTGAGGCGCACTTAAAATCCTTTTACCACACTGTATCGAAATAAACTAGTGACACGACAAGAACAAGAAGATGGACAGTATACATCTATATGCCTTAAGTTGATGGAGAGAGAGGAAAGGCATCATAGGGCACGTTCCTATCGTGCGTGACTTACGAGGCAATGCTTTGTTGTGGGTGATGGTTAGCACTTAACATTGGGTAGGGAATCTGCTTGTTCCATCAGCATCAGCTATTCTATTTGCATATAATTCTTTTCAGTATCAAAAAACTCAATAAATTCATTAATTAATTATAATAGCTGAGGAAAAAGCTCTCCCAAAAAAAGCAAATTATATTTTCCTGAATTTAAATTAGCACCAAAAACCACCCTTAAATGTCTCTTTGGGTAATTAACTTTTCATTTTCAAATTGGAAGAAGTTAAGACCTTTTTCCGTCATCATTTGTTTTTTCCATAAAAGGTGAGACCATTGTCGTTTGTAGAAATTAAATTATTAACTTTGAAATCCAATTTCATTTGTCAATACGAACAAAAGAATGGAAATAAGAATAATTTACCGTTTTTTCCTTTAGACGTTGTTTTTTTTTGACTGATGCGATTTAACTCTGATTTTCATACGAGGGTGAAGGTTGGGAAAACAAATCACGTAGTAAAATATAAAATGTCGTTATTTCGACCCTCAAAAAGTTGGCATACGACATTTTCCTACTTGAAATAAAATATCATAAATGCAAAGGTATTTTATAAATGTTGTTTTGGTCCAACTGACCCTTTTAATTTATCACATGAAATAAAGTTATTGTTTTTACTTACTTACTAATTATGCATGCAGTACAGTCCTAATTTAAATTTTAAGAAGTTTACTATAATTTCTGTGTTTTAAAAGTGTAACATCACGAGTCAGTGCCAACATCGACACAAACCTTACTACGTTTCACGATGTTGTTGAATACCGATTGCAATTATTGATTTAGTTAAATAAAAAAATGGGTTTGTGGATCTGTCAAATTCAATTAACATGAACTTGAAGTAAACATGGTTCCTCCAGTAACCAAATAAGAAAAAGCTAATTACCTAAGACGATATATACAAAAGCAAGTTTAACGCTCACAAGATTTATCTTCCAGTAACCTTTTGGTAGGGAGAAGAGAAATAAGAGGTGGGTTCGTGTACTAACTGGGAATCAAAAAAAATTGATGATATCTCTCAGACCAGTCTTACAAATATTTTTCATAAATCACCGCACAGTACATTTAATATTTCCTTGAACATCTTGAAAAGATTCAACGTGAATACGGGTGAATGCGGTAAAATAATGCAATTTCTTGCGGTCTATTCATTCGGACAAAGACTTCTTACAATGCAGATAGCTTGGAATGCGCACGGACGTGGATAGGCGAACCATTTTACGGACAATATCTTTGTAAAAGGCTAAAATCAGGAAGCCTATTCTACAAAACTTTATACGACGTTGCGAATTGACACTTCAGTACCCCAAGTATGAGTTGTGTTTACCATATTTGGTTTCTCGTTTTTCATTCTTGTTCCGTGTTCATTGCGGGTTTTGTATGAAGTCGCGATAGAGATACCGATACGGAACTATTATGTTCTACTACTAATTTTCATCATACTTGCAACATAAAGTTCCGTATCGGTATCTCTATCGCGTCTTCATACAAAACCCGCAATGAACACGGAACAAGAACGAAAAACGAAAAACCAATATTGGTAAACACAACTCATACTTGGGATACGGGTTACACTACGCAATGTGCGTGGCAAAGATGACTCGACTGCGGAGCGTGTGGTTCCGTTGCCGCTTTAAAAACTACGTTAACTTTTTTTTTATTCCGCCATGGGCGTGACGGAAGGGGGTATGTGGGGCTTGAACCCACTATAAACCCGCCTGTGAGCCATCCTCCGCAAAGGTATGACGAGATAGGGTCGCGTTTGCATTCACCATCTCGCCACGGCGGTAGGCTCGGATTTACTTAACCGGGCCACTGCGTGTGTGTAGGGGCAACCTTGCACACCAAGGCCACCCACCAGTCGTGTAGGGCCATACTAGCCAGTGGAACGTCCCCCTACCTTCCACTGCTGGCCCCACTGAGCTGTTCAGTTTATAGTTGAACTCTCAGCTTACAGTATAAAAAACAAGGCAAACAATTACGTTAAACAATTAATCGTTGTTTAAACAAATTATCCTCGAGCTTAGAAACTTGAATACCGAGATGCTCGTATATTTAACAAAGTAGAAAGAGTAATTCGATACGGCTTTGTGTTATCTATTTCGAGCTAAAGCAAAGAGTTGAAAAGGCATTGTAAATAGATTGCTACGGAAATATAGTGGCGGACTACGAGTGCTACGATTGCTACGCGATGCTACAAGTGCTACGCGGTGCTACGCTGTGTCACCGCAAATAATGATTAAACCCACTGGTCTTACTACCGCCCGTAAATACTGCAGATTTACTGAATTTCTGTACATGTTGGGAAATGCTTTTATTTAATTAAATGCCTATTTTTTATAACTTCAATAAAAACAAAAATGCACAAGTTATCCTTCTTATAAACACAGAAACAGCGTCACGGCTCTAATCTCCAGGCAGATAGGCACGGTAGATATCCCTTCTTTTTAATATTATACATACGGAAGTTTGGATTTTTTACTCAATCGCCGCCTAACATACTTGGATGAGTATATAAAAAACTTTTTGTACCAAAAATGATAAGGAACACAAAAAAAGATTAACGACTTTGATACCCAGAAATGATAGATATTTTCTCAGATCTCTGCGTACTAAGTACCAACTTAAGAAAATAATAATAATACTACAAGTATAAATAAGTCTGAATTTTTTTTTCTTAACGAGTCTACAAGCCAGATAACAGCAATTTCGACTAAGCAGCAACATTTATATCTTCAGAACAACTACGCTGAAGTTTTCGAAGTGTCAGCTTTTTGTGCACGTCGCACACGTACTTAGTGCCATAGACTAGAACCATTGGTCTACTGGAAGAGAAAACAGATTTTCATTCTCAGGCACGCTAAATATCACCTCAGAACTCGTAGTAACAAGAACCAATTCAAGAGGTACGTCGAAATATAACATTGGACATCCAAACACATTTTCTTGAGGAAAAGCTCAGGTTTTTTTCAGTCTTCTTCTTGTTGTGACACTAGTTTCTTCCGAAACAGTGTGGTGAAAGGATTTTAAGTTCGCCTCAAGAGGCTCCTTTCGAGTACTTGACACAAAACATGTTATAGAACTTTTTAGGTTGTACGACATGCCGGTTTCCTCACGATGTTTTCCTTCCCCGTTTGAGAGTTCTGGCACTATGCACAAACAGTTTTGAACAAAAAAAACTCATTGGTACACGACTGGTTTCGAACCCACGACCTTAGGATCGGAAGGCGGGGCCGCTAGCACTAGACCACCATGCTCTCACCATGTTTTTTTCAGTGAAGTCTTAGAATCCTTTTGCATCCTTTGGCGATCTTCGGCATCATAAAGCATCTTCCTGCATCCTTCCGAACCTTTCTGCATCCTTCCGCATTCTCCCGCATCGTTTCGCATCCTTCGGCATTCTTTCGGATCCTTCCGCATCCTTCTACATCCTTCTGGATCACTCCGCATTTTTCCGCAACCTTTCGCATTCTCCGGCATCCATTGGCATTTCTTTCTGTGTCTGTTTTCTATAAACTATTCCCGTAGTACAAGTTTTTCCTTAGATTGGGGCTAGATCTATTTAATATATGGTTAAGAGTGTGTTTGCCGGTGAAATTATAGTCACATGAGGCTTAAAATCTGTACTTATGCATCTTTAGGTCACGTTCCTATCGAGTGTGACTTACGATGCAATACTTTGTTATAGGTGATGGTTACCACTCAACATCAAATGAGTCATCTGCTTCTTCCATCAGCAAGTTAAATAAAAAATACAATATTTATTTAATATCCTAAATGTACCTGAGACTGTATAAATCACTTTATGTAATAAAAACTGATGCGACAAAATTCTATGACCCAAAAATGGAGGTACTTGTAGATGTATCGCGATAGTTAACGAGGTCACCCTACTTCGTAGTACATAATCGAGAATTTCCGGATATAATTTTAGCTCGTTGCAAAGTGGTAGTTCCGTTGCTTGTAAAATATTTTAAATTGGTTTGCTTAAAGTAGCAAGTTTGCAGTTAGTTGGTGATCAAGTTGGTGAAAGGCGATTAAAAATATCGCTGACAAGCTTTCGGGATCTTAAGTCGCTCTTAAAAAGCATTAAAATTATTATCGATAAGTTGGTACTACCAATAAAGCTTTATGAGTAATTAGTGGCAGACTTCACAGCTCAGTTGGTAGTAGCTCTGCCTTCTACGCTGTAGTAGGTTGTGGGTTCGATCACCACCTAGAATAGGTATATATATGTATAATTATGTTGTTTTTGTATGTATGTTTATTATATTATTTGAGTAGGTATATTTATTATGTATGAATAAATAAATATTGGTGGACTTTCCACACAGCACTATCTAGCCCCAACTAAATTTTTTTATCAGCTTTCTGGTTCCCATATTACAATATGGGAACCAGAAAGCTGATAAAAACGTGCATTTTTTTTTTTCGTAAATACATACTTATACTATTATATAACACCCAGACAGAGAACAAACATCACTGTTCATCACACCAATGTTTGTTCTCGGTGGGGATCGAACCCACGGCCTACGGCGCAGGAGGCAGAGCTACTACCAACTGAGCTCTGAAGGCTGTCCGTATGCGTTATACTTATTGTTTTTTTTATACTCCACGTCCTCTATCGTTCTTGTCAAATCCAGTCTATGCAAAGGTGTCTGGAAGAGATCGCATAAAATTTTATGATGAACATTGATTTCAAATTAAAAGTATTTAAGTGTTATGCTAGAAGTGTTCCATTGAACAAGCTTTGTATAAATATAGCACTTTGTAAAAATACTTATTTGCTTTTTTGTTACAAAAACCTTAATATAAAAGGAATCTTTAAAGCTCTATAGTTCTAAGCTGGCTTACATTTAACTAGTTTTAAAACGAATCAAAGTGGAAAATAAAGGCCACTTGGAAATGTTAATGAAATAGCACGTCTTTTGTAAAGCATTCCTTTTCTTTCAGCTTACGACGTTGTACTTTAGATATTTTGTGCACAAGGCTGTACTCATTTTGCGATTTTTGTAGCTTCTAATGACAAATTGAAGAGTAGGACTTTTTATGAGCTAAGTTTCGGTATATAATGTTAGTCACAAAATAATCTATTATTTGTCTAAGTTTAAAGGCACGCAAATAAGCTAGTTTATCTTCCCATTAAGTGTGCTTTCCAAATCATATCAATATCTAGCACTTAAGCTGTTCTGAATCACCATAATTGCAACATAGATAAGGACAACAATCATCGTTTATTATTTCAAAAAGTATAGCTATAATCGCGTTAAACTCTCGCTGCAGGCTCGGTTAGTGCTGTACCTATAGTCGCGTTAAACTCCCGCTGCAAACTCGGTCATAAATCATCTTAACACACGCTTAAACAAAAGGATCGTCCGTTCCCTTAAGTGCGAGAGCGAGAGAGAGAGAGAGAGAGCAATATTGCTGTCTCGATCCGATAATCAACATAAACCTATTATTGCTATTATTAGCTATTACTTATTAAGAAAGAAAGAAGGAAAACATATATTTATTTGCACATATTTATCTACAATAATAAAACAGACTAGTGATAATACAAAAAAAAACCCAGGAGTTGCGAAAGGGTACTTGACTCAGCCTAAAGTTGGTTGACCCGCAACTAGCTCTGGTCTTCTGTCAGGGCTGTGCAGTAATGCCATTGGTAATATTATGAGCTTTTTCTTAGATAATGCCTTGCCAAACATGCAATAAATATAAATAAATAAATATTGTTGGACTTTCCACACAGCACTATCTAGCCACAAACTAAACCAAAGCTGTAATATGGGAACCAGATAGCTGATATAATACATATATATTTTTTTTCGAACCCACGGCCTACGGCGCAGAAGGCAGAGCTACTACCAACTGAGCTGTGAAGGCTGTCAAAAAATAGCAACGTGAGCGTTATAATAATTGGTTATTTCATCATTCAAAACAAAGGGAAAGTGATAGGAGAATCAATCAGACAGTGTGATTGGCGGGCGCATGCTTGTCGAGTTCAATCACAAACTCTACACCAACTGCTCATTGCTATTGACAGCTCACAGAAGTTTGGACACGTTATCGAACTAGAATTTGATCGGTTGACATTAGATCTGTCTTGCTAAACGATCTCGTGAAATATCTTGTTCATTTTGAGTATGTGATTCTATATTTATTGTTAATTCACGCTCTCTCGCTGGCACACCCAAATTTACTACTGTATCTCCTGCTGCCTAGACTCATAAGAGACTGATGTTCTCAGTAGGACCTTAACTCTTAATCACACTCATACACCACACCAAAATTTACACATAAACGTTTCTTATTATGAAAGATGTTTCCATTGTAATTGTAGGTTCATTATTAATTATATTTTATTTTCATATGATGTATTTACCTACTGTTTTTTAAACTGGAGTTTACCTGCCAAGAGGAGGGCATTATTTGATTGCAACACAGTCCTATGTTCCATATTTTCTTTCTGCAGTGGTATATTATTATGGGCAATTCGTCCTTCGTATTTTTTAAGTATGTAATTTGTAGGATGCATTTCGGCCATGACGTTAGCAAACAAAAACTCTTGGTAGCATTTTGTTCCTCCGTTTAATTTCAACAGACGAGCAAAACTTTTGGACACGGCAAACGGCAACCACTGACAGTCATTAATAGCACTCTTTATAAATAAATAAATAAATATTGGTGGACATTCCACACAGCACTATCTCGCCCCAAACTAAGCCAAAGCTTGTGATATGGGAACCAGATAGCTGATATACTACTTATATACTTTTTTTTGTAAATACATACTTATAATATTATATAATACCCAGACAGAGAACAAACATCTATTCATCACACAAATATTTGTTCTAGCTGGGGATCGAACCCACGGCCTACGGCACAGAAGGCAGAGCTACTACCAACTGAGCTGTGAAGGCCGTCAACCTATATTATTACCTAGCTATAATAAACTATAAGCTTATTTTTCTAAATAGAAATGTTTTCGTTTAGGCAAATCAGTATCACGTCTTAAAGTCGTTATACTTTTATTTTTCTTGTACCTTAGTTCCTCGTAAATTGTTACTTACTTTGCTTTTACTAATGCAGTTTCCAGTTGAGTACAAAAATGGAATTGAGTTACTGCATTTAAAAAGTTTTTACAACCGATTTCCGAAATGAGTATGAACAAAACTCTGTACACACTAAGTTGTTTGTAGTACAGCAGTTTCCAGCCAAATAAAAAGAATGTAGAAACTCCTACAAAACCACGCGAAAGAAATGTGACACACTTCCACTTCTTTCCTGACATTTCTTACAGTCGAACTTTTTCCACCGCGAGTGGCCTGGTTCACTTGAAATAGGTATTTACAATAGTTTATAGTCGCGAGATTTGTACCTTTACATACTTTTCTCTTTAACTTTGCATGCTTGGAACCAGAACAAAAAGTATTCATTTTTTGAACGGAAAACATTTATTAATCGAATTATTTTTGTGATTGCTATTTGTTATTTTTTGCAATCAAACGATTTTTGTGATTGCCATTAATTGTAAATTTTTGCAATCGAACGAAATACTTAGGTATTCAAAATCAGGAAAGGGTCCGCATCTCATAGATTTGAGAAAACTAACATCATCTCTAACAACTAGGTTATAAGAAAATACTAATACATAAAAAACATTTAAAACTTGTTATTCCTAAATTGAATAAATCTGGAAATAAAATTCTCTATCATTATTAATAGTCAAAATAAATTTTAAATTAAACTGGTTTTGATGTCCCAACACACCCGATGGACCAACGATATTGTGAAGATCAAAAAATCTTGGTACTTGCTTCTTGCCGGAAATGCAAAAAAGAAAGAGTAGCAGGGTTCTTAGTGAAGGCCTCGTCCGGGGAAGTACCGCCATGCGTACTTCTGCCACCAATCACAAGCCCATGAGGCCTAACGTGTGTATTCCTCAATTTGAAGGTGGCAGGGCAGTGCATCGTAGGGCACGTCCTAACGTCACGCACTTACGAGGCAATGCTTTGTTATAGGTGATCTTAACCACTTAACATCAGGGGCCATATGCTTGTACCATCAGCATGTTGTATAAAAAAAAGTACAAAATGTTGGGTAGATGAGATCTAACATGGTTATTCCTGGAAATGTATAGGGGAGGCCTATATCGAAATCGGACTTCTTCAGATTGATGATGATAATAAGTTGGTTCTGATATATTTGATTAGTGCCATAGATTTTGCACCGCTGGAGTGAACCGTTTCTAAGGTAGTCTTATGCCTTCATCTGTTGTGAAGTAAATAGCCCAAAACCTTGGCAGTTTGAATAGGCTTTTACATCGCGAATATCTTAGAGGTTTCTTTTAAAAACACTCTAAGCGGTTTTGGGGACTCGTCGACTTTCAATGGAGTGTATGAATTTATTTATGTGCGACCCTCGGCTGGGGATGAATCTTTCATTTTACACAGATCTCGTTATGTTTTTATTGAAACTGTGAGCTTCTAATCTTGTTAGAAACGTGAGGGCGATAAAAATTCTTCGAAGCACTTTGGTCATGGTTTTACTGACGAAAGTGGGATTTGTGGTGTAACTGAGGAAAGTGGATCTGTTATTTTGTATTATCAGCTTCCCGACTTTGATTCCCAGGCACGGTGGATATAAAATAAATAAATAAATATTGTTGGACTTTGAACACAGCACTATCTAGCCCCAAACTAAGCCAAAGCTTGTAATATGGGAACCAGATAGCTGATATAATACAAATATACTTTTTTTTTGTAAATACATACTTATAATATATAATAACACCCAGACAGAGAACAAACATATAATTTTCATCACACAAATGTTTATTCTCGGTGGGGATCGAACCCACGGCCTACGGCGCAGAAGGCAGACCTGAGAAGGCTGTCAAATATATCCCCCCAGAACTCTTAGTATCAAATTCCAACTCAAGATATTTTGAGGATTTGAATCTGTAGTACGTCCAAATCCTACATACACATATCCACATTTTATAGTAGTTGGTTTTCAACACTTGACAGGTTGTAGTCCATCGCTGCTGTTAAAATTCTATCTGGATTTGTCACGATATTTTCCTTTACCATTCCAGAGCTCTGGCATCTACATTTTTCAAAGAGTAAAATCCATTGGTGCGTAACTGGATTCGAACCTACGACCTTACGATCAGAAAGCGGGGTAACTTCTTATAGACCATTAGAGCTTCATTCTTCCTTTTCATTTGAAAAAACTTTCAAAATCAATACAATTCTTGTTAACAAGTTTTTAACTGGAATAGTTCTCACAAAAAGGTGCACAGTTTTGTATACATTTTAACTACGTGGTCACCAGTTTACTTGTTTTCTAGAGTTCTGTAACTAAAAAATAAAATTGTTAAAGTATTAATGTGTAACAGATTATCGTAATGAGTCCAAAGGGGCTTTAATCAGAGAATCATACTCCAGGTATTGTAGTTATGATGATGTTCGTGGTGTCAGTGTGTGGGTACTGACACAAATGTAGTACACACGGTTAAAGAGAAAACTACACAAAACCAAAGAAAAATAGCGCTTAATACAAGGATATAAAAGCTGGTTTTGGACATTCGACCTAATGATCGAAAGGCTAGTGGTAGTGGCCCCTCTACCACTAGACGACCAGTGCTTCCATAGCGTAACTTTGATTGACACAGTTAGCTATATTTTTATGTTATTTCCGTCTTTTTTTTCATATATTTGTAGCTTAAGGTACCTTTTTATAACTACCTTAAAAAACTGTATGAAAACTATCTTAACTATGTTCAGCGAACACTAAATGGGTAATATCTAAATGGGTTATGAAAACAAAAAATGCAGGATAATATAAAAAAAGTTCCGTTATTCAAAACTCAATTCCACCTTAAGTAAACATAACTTCCTCAATCTCGAATCACGCTTCGCAAACTTCCTGCAAAGTAGATGCCAAATATTAGCCGCGTCTAAAGTAAGCGCGTTATATTTCACCAGCTCCCGATCAAAGCCCTTCAAATTCCGATTTTCAATAATCTCGAGCATTTTTTCCCTTCAGCCGAATGGTTTTCATTACGAAACGATATGACTCCGTGGGGCTTTCCGTGCGAGCGAGCAATGCCGGCGAATGTCTAAGTGAGCTGTGGAAACATGCTGGATCTTTTTACGGGCGGGAACTTAGCGGTAAATAACTCATTAAAATTATTTTTAAGAGACAATGTAACCTGAGTTACCTGCATCGGAATGCTTTGTTATAGGAGATGGTTACAACTTGAAATCAGTGAAAAGTAGGATGTAGATTTTTTTAACGCATAAAATACTCTATCACGTTGGGCTACTTATATCACCACGAATTAATCTTTATCAAGAGATGATGTAATTAAATGATGAAATAGAAATTCAATGATGAAAATGTGATATGAAGTCAGTTGAAGGTTAAATAAAATGCTCTTTGATCTAGCGAAGAGTGTGTAAGTCGGCGCAGGTTGGTGCCGACAGCTTTTCTCCTTCCCAGTCCCGCTTTCCAGTGTCTTCCTGTAGAAGAATGACGCACGCGAAACTTACATAAACCTTTTCTCTGCCAACTATCTCCGTACCCAGTACTGCGCCACAATTCATCAGTCCTCTTCAACCTGCAAATTGATTGCCGTCCGCTCGTCCGTTTATCGGCGCGTCACAGCGCGTAATCCCGCCTCGTATATCCCCACACGATTATCGTCAAACTGTATTCCAGACGCGGCTCATTCGTTCGCCGGACGCTATCTTCGTCACGCGCCCACGTCACAGGTTCGTTTGTCAACTGGGTGACATTCAGAACCATCAAGCTTTAAGAATGTTCGCTGAAATCGGTGACTGTTACACTGCGGACGTAAATTGCTTGTCTTTTTGCAGCGCTCAAAGACATTAACGGTTCTTAATCCCCTATTTAGTATAAACCTCTCTAAGAAATATATACTAAGGATTGGATTAACGAACCATTAAATGTCTCTGAGTGTGGCTGAGTGTATTGCTCTCTTTTCCAATAATTGTTCAGAGTATATATCTATGGAAATGTTTTTTGATAGTTTTGTAGTAAAGAATGTAATCGATTAAGAATCAGCTTTAGCATTAAGACTTTAAAGGGATACTTGTGATTTATTGAACAAATACCTTTTGACTTTGATTCCCATAAACTACACTTGAAATAAATGAGTTCGGTTTTTTTTTTTATGCTGATGGAACAAGCAGATGGCCCACCTGATGTTAAGCGGCAACCATCACCTATAACAAAGTATTGCCTCGTAAGTCACGCACGATAGGAACGCGCCCTACGGTGCACCGCCCTGCGTCCATCAATCCGAGGCACACAGATGTTAAGCCTCATGTGCCTGTAATTACACCGGCAACCACACTCGTCAAACTAAAACACAGCAACGCTGCTTGGCGGCAGAAAAAGGGTTTGCCAAAATAACCCACAGTATCATCAGGGATACTAACGGTCAATTTCTGAATGCTCGATCAAAATTAATCGGATGTCAAGTTACTCGGCATTTCAGCTATTACATCGAATTAGATAGAGATAGCAAGTGACTTGACATGCGATTAGTTTTGATCGGGCTTTCAGAAACCGGCCGTAAGGGTTATATTAGTTTATTTATTAATGTCAGCATTAAGAGCACCGAATGGTTCATAGAAACACAAATGGTGTTAATAAAGTCAAGTGATTGGTCTACAATGCAACACATCAACAACTAGTTACTTACAAAGAATATTACGATGAATACAAGTATTTACAAAAAAAAAACTGAAACAGCTTCACGACTTTTAATCCCCAGGTACGGTAGATATCCCCTCAGATCTCTTAGTACCAAGAACTAACTCCAGATTCTTTTGAGGATGTCTATGGGGGGTAGTCAGAGGTACGTCCAAACATTACATTTGGCACATACCCACATTTTGCAGTAGTTGGTATTCCATACGTGACAGGTTGCAAGCCCATCGCCGCTGTTAGAGTACTAACTGGTTTCCGCACGATGTTTTCCTTCACCGTTTAAGAGCACTGGCATTGCGCACATAAATTTTTCGCTAGGAAAAATCCATTGGTGCACGACCAGATTCGAACCTGCGACCTTACGATCGGAAGGCGGGGTCACTCCCACTATACCACCGGTGCTCCTGTATTTACAAAATACATAATACAACGGTCGAACTATCTGCAGATCGTTGTAAACGATTTAGAGATAGCTAATTAGCCAACAACTATAGTTTCCTGCATAGTTCAAAAATCAATAAACCTTTTTATTTACAAACTGTTAAAAATAACTGTGGACACCGCTATGTTCATCATGACACGTTTTCTGAGAAATACAAGACGTGAGTGCTTTCAACAGTATTCACAAACGTGTTTGACAAATGAATGGTATTCTGTGAATGAATTCTTTTTTACTGACGTGAAATTTCAGTACCTCAAATATTTGTTTTGTATTTTGTATCTTCTGTATTGTGAGCCCCGGTTTTGTAGAGACTTAGGGTAGTTCTCGGCAAGCACGATAGAGGCGCTTATCACGTTTCTATACAAAACCCGCCCGCAATACATTAATAAACAATAAATAAATAATAAATATTGGTGGACTTTTCACACCACCAGTCCACAAACTAAGCCAAAGCTTATATGGGAACCAGATAGCTTATTTATTACATAACATACTTTTTTTTGTAAATACATTCTTATAATTAACTAGTGGCTTCCCGCGGCTTCGCACGCGTTGAAGTGGTGAGCCGTGATTGAGCCACAAACATCCAAACATCGTTACTTTTGCATTGATTTGTATATTATAAGGGTAGGATATTAAATACCTACGTAGGTATAAGAGATACCTATAGGCGTACATTACCTATATTAGGTAGGTAGGTATAGGTACTGAGTTTAGCACAAACATGACAAATACAACAAAGACAACCTTACACGGAAAGTATGTACTTATTGTTCCTAGTTTCTACCCCAAAAACAATTTGATGTATTACTAGTAAACTTAAGGTTCTTCAAGGATGTGGATGTGTGGATGTGAGCATGTGAGCATGTGAGCATGCGAGGATATGAGCATGTGAGCATGTGAGCATGTGAGCATGTGAGCATGTGAGCATGTGAGCATGTGAGCATGTGAGCATGTGAGCATGTGAGCATGTGAGCATGTGAGGATGTGAGCATGTGAGCATGTGAGCATGTGAGGATGTGAGGATGTGAGCGTGTGAGCATGTGAGAATGTGAGTATGTGAGCATGTGAGCATGTGAGCATGTGAGCATGTGAGCATGTGAGCATGTGAGCATGTGAGCATGCGAACATGTGAGCATGCTCACATGCGAGGATGTGAGCATGTGAGGATGTGAGCATGTGAGCATGTGAGCATGTGAGCATGTGAGCATGTGAGCATGTAAGCATGTGAGCATGTGAGCATGTGAGGATGTGATCATGTGAGCATGTGAGCATGTGAGTATGTGAGCATGTGAGCATGTGAGTATGTGAGCATGTGAGCATGTGAGCATGTGAGCATGTAAGGATGTGAGCATGTGAGGATGTGAAGGTACGTCCATTTACCCACATTTTTCAGTATCATAACACACTAAAGAGGATTTAATTTACAAACCTCATTGATTAATTTAAATTAAAGTGTATTTATTCATGACAACTGCAAATCGTACAGCTATTAATTGTATCCTTTTTTTTTACAAATTAATGATCCCGCTTTAAAAATAATTCCCTTATACTATACCACTTAAATTAAAAAATCAACGGATTGTTACCCTGGCTTACATTTAAAGGATGTCTTTCATGCATAAAATATGTATATGTATTACTTGTGGCTTCCCGCGGCTTCGCACGCGTTGAAGTGGTGCCGTGATTGAGCCACAAACATCCAAACATCGTAACTTTCACATTGATTTGTATATTATTAGGGTAGGATTTTAAAAACCTACGTAGGTTTAAGAGATACCTATAAACGGCCATTACCTATATTAGGGAGGTAGGTATAGGTACTGAGTCTCAAAAACATGCCAAATACAACAAAGACAACCTTCCACGGAAAATATGTACTTATTTGTTCAGGAGGTAGTTTTACTTTGCAGGGGTAGATTTAAAATATTGAAAACGTGATTTTAAATAATTTATTGTGGTGTATATTTACTTCAAGTTTGAAATCTATCGCACTATACCAAAAATCTCCCATACTAACTTTTACAGTCATTTGCACCCTTTGCTAATTATCAAAAGTTGAAAGCGTCATTTTTAATTAATTATTTTTTAGTATATTTACCTCAAGTTTTAAGTCAATCGCACCACGCGTTAAAAAACTCCCATGCAAACTTTGACATCCCTTTGCACTTTTAAAAAAACTAAAAATGTTTTTCCTATTTTTTAGCTTTGGAGTACATCTACTTCAAGTTTCAAGTTTGTAGGTTCAAGGAATACAATTTTTCATACCAACGTTTTCAACCCTTTTTACACCCTTAGGGGTTCAATTTCCGAAAATCCCTTCTTAGTAAACCTCTACGCCATAAGACCTATTAACTCTTTAAATTTCAAGTCTATAGGACCAGCGGTCAAAAATCTCCCATACAAACTTTTTAACCCTTTGCACACTTATTAAGGGTAATTTTAATAAACTAAAAATGACTTTCCTATTTTTTTGCTTTGAAGTATATTTACTCCAAGTTTCAAGTTTGTAGGTTCAAGGAATACAACTTTTCATACAATCGTTTTCATCCCTTTTTACACCCTTAGGGGTTGAATTTCCGTAAAACCCTTCTTAGTACACCTCTACGCCATAAGACCTACGTACTCCTCAAATTTCAAGTTTCTAGGACCAGTGGTTTAGGCTGTGCGTTGTCTATACGTCAGTCAGTCAGTCAGTCAGTCAGGACTTTGATTCTTATAGTATTAGAGATTTATTTTCTTATATTTTCTTATATTATATATTTTCTTTTAGTTTGAAGTTAATTACCCTTTGGTTTTAAAATATTGAAAACGTGATTTTAAATTATTTATTGTGGAGTATATTTACTTCAAGTTTGAAATCAATCGCACTATGCGTGAAAAATCTCGCATACTAACTTTTACAGTCATTTGCACCCTTTGCAGGGGTAATTATCAAAAGTCAAAAGCGTCATTCTCAATTATTTGTTTCTTAGTATATTTACCTCAAGTTTTAAGTCAATCGCACTACGCGTAAAAAACTCCCATGCAAACTTTGACATCCCTTTACACACTTATTAAGGGTAGTTTTAAAAAACTAAAAATGCCTTTCCTATTTTTTAGCCTTGAAGTACATCTACTTCAAGTTTCAAGTTTGTAGGTTCAAGGAATAAAATTTGTCATACCAACGTAACGTAACGTTTTCAACCCTTTTTACACCTTAAGGGGTTGAATTTCCAAAAATCCCTTCTTAGTACACCTCTACGCCATAAGACCTATATACTCTTCAAATATCTTGTATCTAGGACCAGCGGTCAAAAAACTCCCATGCAAACTTTGACATCCCTTTACACACTTATTAAGGGTAGTTTTAAAAAACTAAAAATGCCTTTCCCATTTTTTTGTCTTAAAGTACATGTACTCCAAGTTTCAAGTTTGTAGGTTCAAGGAATACTATTTTTCATGCAAACGTTTTCAACCCTTTTACACCCTTAGGGGTTGAATTTCTAAAAATCCCTGCTTAGTATACCTCTATTTCATAAGACCTATATACTCTTCAAATTTCAAGTCTCTAGGACCAGCGGTCAAAAAACTCCCATACAAACTTTTACATCCCTTTACACACTTATTAAGGGTAGTTTTAAAAAACTAAAAATGCATTTCTTTTTTATTTGCTTTGAAGTATATGTACTCCAAGTTTCAAGTTTGTAGGTTCTAGGAATAATATTTTTCATGCAACCCTTTCACACCCTTAGAGGTTGAATTTCCAAAAATCCCTTCTTAGTACACCTCTACGCCATAAGACATAATTATGTACTCTTCAAATTTCAAGTCTCTAGGACCAGCGGTCAAAAAACTCCCATACAAACTTTTACATCCCTTTGCATACTTATTAAGGGTATTTTTAAAAAACTAAAAATGCATTATTTTTTTATTTGCTTTGAAGTATATGTACTCCAAGTTTCAAGTTTGTAGGTTCAAGGAATACTATTTTTCATACAAACGTTTTCATCCCTTTTTACGCCCTTAGGGATTGAATTTCCAAAAATCTCTTCCTAGTACACCTCTACGTCATAAGACCTATGTACCCTTCAAATTTCAAGCCTCTAGGACCAGCGGTCAAAAATCTCCTATACAAACTTTTACATCCCTTTGCACACTTATTAAGGGTAGTTTTAAAAAACTAAAAATGCATTTCCTATTTTTTTGCTTTGAAGTATATGTACTCCAAGTTTCAAGTTTGTAGGTTCAAGGAATACTATTTTTCATACAAACGTTTTCATCCCTTTTTACACCCTTAGGGGTTGAATTTCCAAAAATCCCTTCTTAGTACACCTCTACGCCATAAGACCTGTGTACTCCTCAAATTTCAAGTTTCTAAGACCAGCGGGTTAGGCTGTGCGTTGTCTATATGTCAGTCAGTCAGTCAGTCAGTCAGTCAGGACTTTGATTCTTATAGTATTAGAGAAGAGATTAGAGATATTAACACCCAGGCAGAGAACAAACACGTATGTTCATCACACAAATGTTTGTTCTCGGTGGGAATCAAACCCACGGCCTACGGCGCAGAAGGCAAAGCTACTACCAACTGAGCTGTAAAGGCTGTCTAGTCTAGTCATTATTCGAAAAACAAACCTCAAACTCGAGGGAAACGTTTTTGAGAAACAAATTGAAAATTCATATTAATATTCAACATTTCCTAGTCAGAATTAAGAAGGGCTAGTTTTATTCTCATATCAGCGCTTCCGAGCTCGGAACCTTAAGGCTTTGAACTCGTTTTACCATTTACTAAGGCGAAGACAAGAGCTCATGTGACTCTCGCTCGCACGTTTTGACATCTTAAAAGATATAAAATAACCAAACTCATTTTCGAAAAATCGCAATCGACCATTTTGTGTGCAATCACATTGCACATAGTTTAGTAAAAAAAATATTTTGATCGATACAGGTTTTCCTACTCAAAAGTTTGCTTTACTAGTTTTCGTACATAAGCAAACTTATAAGTAGGAAAACTTGTATCGATCAAAATGGAATTTTTACTAAACTGTTTGCAATGTGATTGCACACAAAATAGTTGATTTTTCGAAAATGAGTTTATTGATTTTATATCTTTCAACATGTCGAAACGTGCTAGCGAGAAGTTGTTTGATAGTTGTCAGCCCCCTAAGCCATTCGTTAGTGAGTTATATCTTAGAGCTCACATGAGGCATAACGTCTTTATCTCCCCGCCACACGCATAGACATAACGGTCGAAATCCAGCTTTTCAGTTAAGCCTTTTTTAAGCAGCCATAATCTAAAGAGAAGATAAAACTGATCCTTAAAATAGAAAATATTCATACCGTGGTAAGTAAAATATTTTTATTCTTCGCTAAAATAAAATAGACCATGAACAAAATAATATTTTAAATTATCATAAAAGGTAAATAACAGTTTGTGATAAATTGAGCGGTGGGTAAGATAAAGTCCCCGATTACTGCATTTGTGTATTGCACATCATTTTTCATGTTGTTTTCATACGTATTAGGTAGGATAAAGTCATCAATTTCTTTCGTAAGGTGTCAACTTGAACCCTTGGAAGCGTGCGTGTGTCACAACACATGCATGCTTCCGAAAACCTTCTGCGCTGTAAGCCGTGGGTTCTATTCCCACAGAGAATAAACACTTGTGTGATGAACATAATAAATAATATACATATGGCAGCCAACTGGTTTAATTCGCCATTCAATCAACTGCCTAGCCATTCAACCAAACGGCGCCATTGAACCAAACGCCTGAATGATATCCACCACAATGTTAAAAAACCTAACAACATAAACAAACCTTAAAATGTACAATATGTTTTTTTTTTTATACTACTAGCTGACGGAACAAGCAGATGGCCCACCTGATGTTAAGTGCTAACCACCACCTATAACAGAGCATTGCCTCGTAAGTCACGCACGATAGGAACGTGGCCTACGTTGCACTGCCCTGCGTCCATCAACTTGAGGCATACAGATGTTAAGCCTCATGTGCCTGTAATTACACCGGCAACCACACTCTTCAAACCGAAACACAGCAACGCTGCTTGGCGGCAGAAAAAGGCGTGGTGGTAGTACTTCCCCGGACGAGCCCTTCACAAAGAGCTCTACTTCTCTTAAATGAATGTTTATTAACGACTTGACTCGGAAAGTCGTTAAATGTGCAGGCATCATTCAGGTAGTTAGCGAACTGCGCCGTTCAACCAAACGGCCAGGCAGCCAATTGAACGGCGAGCTCAACCAGTTGACTGCGACATCTACACTAATCTACACTAATATTACTAGCGGTTCGCCCCGAACTGAGATCTCGTGATGCGACCCAACGAACGCACCAAAACTTTGAGTGGGTGGTAGTCAGAGGCAAGTCCTGACTACCGCTTAATAATTTGGTATGGTTACCAAGTTTCAACTTTATTGGCCTATTTATTGAAGAGTTCCGTTGAACAGATCTTGACTCCATCATCAGACCTGGTCGTTGTCACCATTTTATGAGAACTGAATACCTTCTTAATTTATTTCAAGAAAAAAAAATTAGAAAATGCATAGGAACTGGCCGACCAGTAGAAAAACCTTGATGTCAACGAAACTTTTAGAGATGGGAGCTCTTGGGTCGCTGGTTATCTGGTATTTTTGAGATACAACAAAAAAGTTAAATTAATAACTTTTTTGTTGTATCTCAAAAACGGAGCATCCCAGAAAAAAAGTAAAAATTGTTTTGAAATATCCAAACAAAGTCCTTTCATTTTTAACATGTAACTTGATTTTTTTATGTAACTTTTTTTTATTTTATCCCCCTTAAAAACTCCATATCTTAATAACCCGTCATCCGATTTAACTCATATACTTACCAGTAAATTTCTCAAGCACAAGCTATCTACTTATCAAATTTCATGCAGATCGGATTAACGGTTCGAAAGTTATGGCCAGACAAACATACATACATACATACATACATACATACATACATACATACATACATACATACATACGTACATACATACATAAAATGCCAAATCGCCCAAGTTGAAACCAAGATCTTCGTTCGCTTCGCTCACTCGATCAATAATAAAGAGGAAAGATTTGCATTTTTGTTGTTTTGCATGTAACGAATAGGCTCAAAAACTATTGGTCCGATTTCAAAAATTCTATCACCATTAGAATGCTACATTATCATTGTGTAACATAGGCTATATAATATTTTCAAAAAAGTCAGGGATCCTTACTAAAACTCCAATAATGTAAACCAAGGTGGAAAAAATAATCCTTACATCGCGTGCGCTGCGAAAACTATTGATGATAGAACAAAATAATGTACTACGACTTTGCAGAACACGTCATCATCTAGAAAAAATGTCGAGACAGAATATGTCTAACTATTATAGTTATGTCACAATAAGTATTCTTTTATTATAAAAATTTAATTGAAATTCCGTCGCTAGAAAAGTGTCTTTATTTGTACCTTGGTATTAATCCTTATCCAAATAAATCATTTCATATTCAAGACGATTTCAATACCTATAGATAACTTCTTGAATTTTTCAAATCGGACATTCCACTCAAAAGATATGACGAAATTAAAAATGTTAACGGGTCCACGGGTCACGCACGGGGTGCGATTTCACTCACTCAGGGAGAAGGGCGTGCAAATGTGTGAAATAAGTAGACGCGAGGCTCGAACCCACGGTCTATGTTTATCCTAAAATGTTCATAAAATGTATGACCACCCATGCGAAGCTGGGACAGGCCGCTAGTATATAATATACTACACCCAGAAACAACATAATGATGTTTGTTCTGGCTCTGGGTGTTATTTTATATTATCAGTAAGTGTTAACAAAAAAAAAGTATAATAATTATCAGCTACCTGCTTACCTTATGACGAGCTTTACTTACTTTGGCCCTGGATAGTGCTGTGTGGAATGTTACGTTATATTAACTTAGTAACTATCAGCTGTCCCCAAACGTGTCACATGACTTAATAATTCAGGCACTAGTCGTGTTATTAAGTGGTAGACCAGGAGGTGTTAAGGCTACGAGGGATTGTATAGAGGTAATATGGTTTTGGGCACATCGTCCTCTAAACCTACCTTTTTTATTAATTCTTGTCTCTCTACTCTCTACTCTCTCTCTTATCGTATCACTATTTTCTTTCGGAACAGTGTGGTGAAGGATTTTAAGGATGCCTGTAGTATTCCTTTAAGTGTATCTGTATGACTCAAGTTGATGGACGCAGGGCAGTGCATCGTAGGGCACGTTCCTATCGTGCGTGACTTACGAGGCAATGCTTTGTTATAGGTGATGGTTACCACTTAACATCAGGTGGGCCATCTGCTTGTTCCATCAGCTAGTAGTATAAAAAAAAAAAAGTACTCAAATCATAAGTATTAATTACTTGAGAAGTAATAGTAATTTAATTTTACTAAACGATGCTTGTGCTGATTCGATCATTTGTATTCTTATGTTGATAACATTATTTTATTTTTCTATTATTTATATTGTCATTGAATGTATGTTTTAAGAGTAGTAGAGCTCTTTGTGAAGGGCTCGTCCGGGGAAGTACTACCACCACGCCTTTTTCTGCCGCTAATCAGCGTTGCTGTGTTTCGGTTTGAAGAGTGTGGTCGCCGGTGTAATTACAGGCACATGAGGCTTAACTTCTGTATGCCTCAAGCTGATGGACGCAGGGCTGTGCATCGTAGGGCACGTTCCTGTCGTGACTTACGAGGCAATGCTTTGTTATAGGTGATGGTTACCACTTAACATTAGGTGGGCCATCTGCTTGTTCCATCAGATAGTGGTATAAAAAAATGTGTTTTTAGGGTTCCATACCCAACGGGTAAAACGGGACCCTATTACTAAGAATCCGCTGTCCGTCTGTCACCAGGCTGTATCTCATGAACCGTAATAGTTGACAGTTGAAATTTTCACAGATGATATATTTCTGTTGTCGCTATAACAAATAATACTAAAAAACTGAATAAAATAAATATTTAAAGGGGCTTCGATACAAAAAACGTGATTTTTTGCCGTTTTTATAGATAATGGTACGGAACCCTACGTGCGCGAAACAGACTCGCGGCCGGTTTTTTTTTCTAAAATACCTGCTGTACTCAAATCATGAGTATTAATTACATCAGAAGTGTAGTAATTTTATTTCTAAATGATGCTTTTGCTGATAAGATTATTTGTATTCTTATTTAACATTATTTTGTTTTTCTATTATTTATATTTTCATTTAATATATGTGTTTTTTAATTTTAATTTGTTAGATTGCAATACAAACTGTCTTCTAAGCGTTACTGACTAGTCTATAAAATATTTAAATGAGAAAATAATGTTGTAAATAAATAATATGTTTTTTTAAATTAGTTTACATTCCACACATTGTTTCACACTTTCTTTGCAAAAGAAATGGATTTGAACGAACAAAATAACTCTCTTTTGTTGCAATCATCAGTGACGCTTCAGTGGATAGCAAGCCTTAACCACGTGGGGTAGGATTATTCGAGTTTTACGTTTCATAAGGATTCGGAGGTCTCGTTTTTGGGCCATTAAGCCGCTTTACTTTCAGTTGTGTCGTTTGATGTTTTAAGTAGATTGCTTTTGTAGCTGGAGTTTCGATTTGATAGAAAACGGTGGCTCTTAAGCCACCTTCACACAATTACTTACATTGAACATTCGGCTATTGTTTTAGAGTGCTATCCTTTTGTTAATCCTCTACGGATATGATGTTATTTGCAAAAGTTCTACTGTTAACGTAGATTGTTCACGGCTTCTGCCAAAATCTAACTTTTTCATTATTACCTAATAATAATAACCACTGACTAACCTTAGACTAATAATGGCATATAACTAAATCAATACGGTAACATAACACTTTAGAGTAGTAGAGCTCTTTGTTTGTGACTCGTCCGGGGAAGTAAACCACCACCACGCCTTGTTCCTCCGCCAAGCAGCGTTGCTGTGTTTCGGTTTGAAGAGTGTGATTGCCGGTGTAATTACAGGCACATGAGGCTTAATATCTGTATGCCTCAAGTCGATGGACGCAGGCAGTGCATCGTAGGGCACGTTCCTATTGTGCGTGACTTACGAGGCAATGCTTTGTTATAAGTGATGGTTACAATTAACATCTTATTACATTGTAAAAGGATCATACAAAAAACGGTAGGAACCAAGCCGTAAGTTTGTTGCCTGTTCTTCTAGGCTTTGGTCGCGTGGAACTGGCACCTAGAGTCACCTAGCTTTAAGACGTTTCAAAGTGATCCTTGTGATTTTATTGAATAAATACATTTTGACTTTGACTTTGACTTTGACATCAGGTGGGCCAAAAAAAAAAGTGTGGCTGCGTATATTATTGTATCGTAGTTGATTTATACAGCGTAGAGACGATTTCTCACTCATGCTCGTATTAATGATGCTTGAGACAGGATTTTCGATGTAATAGGCCTAGCACCTATACCATCCTTACAGCTTAGACGGCATAATCTGCACTATTTGAGTGCCACTGTGCGTAATTTACATGCGCAATACCAGGGCCGATTCGGAAAGTCTATAAACACACGGCCGAATTCGAATGAAATCCGATAAATTTAACATCGATCAAGATTTTACAACACTATCTCATATACTATCCTTACCTCATATGTATGCCCCAAGTTCAGGGACGCAGTACAGTGCATCGTAGGGCAAGTTCCAATCGTGCGTGACTTGCGAGGTAATGCTTTGTTATAGGTGAGGGTTACCACTTAACATCAGGTGGGTCATCTGCTTGTTTCATCAGCTAGTTGTATAAAAAAACACTAATAAATATTTTGCATTTGCTTTTGGCTTTGCAATCTTAGAGATATACAAAAAACTGCATTTAATTCTGATTCAGTGTAAACTATTTCCCTTCCGCCCGGACCTCGGTAACGAGTTGACGTGTTTAATACCACCTAGCATTTTATTTAAATCAATAATTCAAAAAACCACGTAATTAATACCCTACAAATAATAGGAGTGCATAGGACGCAAGGAGTTCGCTCGCATAGTGACGGAGACAAGAGTACCTACCCAACGCTACAACTACCGCCGACACGCCGCGCCCCGCCACCAGACTCGTGAGTCATAATTCAAGTTACGCACACACGGGTATCTAAGCAAAGCGCTCTGCGAGTCAACTAACTCCAGTTGATCATAGCCGCCTGGTAGCACAATTCGTGCGAGCGACGACAGCGGGCGCCTTGCACACCTAACATCATAACTACCAAGGAGTGGCTCAGCACTTTCCATCAGGCGCAACTTTCTAAATTTTGCATAGACAAAAAATTAGGTGCAGCGTTCCTACTGTGACATAATATTTGATTCGGGTATAAGAATGAGTGCACTAGGCTCGCCAGAGAAAGCCGGATCAGACTCCGATTTATACAAAAAAGGCGCAATGTGTCAAGTGCCTGCACAGCAACCTAGGAAAAAACGTAAAGGAGCTTCCCCCACTGACTGCTCCGCTGAAGATAAAGTATCTCCTCTAGAGGAAAGACTCTTCAAAATGTTCAGTAATCTACAAGATGATATTGATAGCAAATTTACTAAAATTGAAGCTAAACTATCTTATATCCAGAAAAACACTGGGGATATCGAGAAATCGATGGAATTCCTAACAGATAGGTTCGAGGACATAGTTTTGAAGGTAGTTTCTCTGGAAAAAACGGTAAAAGAGAAGCAGTCACAGATTGACTATCTTGAAGAAAAGTTGGAAGACCTACAACGCAATGCCCGAAGCTCGAGTATTGAAATGAGAAACGTCCCAACCACTGCGAATGAAACCAAAGAAGTGCTCTCAAATTATATTGTAGAGATGAGCAGCAAGGTAGGGGTCACTGTGGCAGCTACTGAAATTAAGGATGTCTTTAGGATCCCTGGAAAATCAGACACAAACAAGCCTATAATTGCAGAATTCACTACAACTATACAAAAGAACAATGTCATAAAAGCGATTAAATGCTTCAACACTAACAACAAATCCAGCAAACTGAATGCGTTTCATCTGGGTCTGCGAGGCCACAGTTCTCCGGTCTTCGTAGTTGAGCACCTTACTAGCAAGGCAAACCGCTTATACTACCTAGCAAGAGAACTACTGAGGGCTGGCCAGTACAAGTACTGCTGGACCTCGAACGGGAAAGTTTTCCTAAGAAAGAGTGACGGCCCACCGATCATACTGGTCAAATGTGAAGAGCAGCTGGCTGCACTTAGACCTTTAAACTAGGTTTTACTCTAGGAATTTTGTTAATACTAATAAGTTTTGCTTCTTTTATTTACATTGATTTTACTTCGTTTTTGCATGTTTATTATGTTATTTGTCATCGAACTACTATAAATTTAATCATTTACAATTTTAACTTTCACATTTTAATTTATTATCTGTTTACAATGTACAATCAACTATTAGGTTGCTCTAGTCATTACTTTAGAAATCCCAAGAAGATCAACACTCTACCATTAACTAACTCACGACCCAGAAACGAATTCATAAGTAATATTAATATTTTTCAGAGTAGTCACTCTACACTCTGCCAATCTTTTAAACTGCACCTGAGTAGTGATTTTGTTTCCACTTTTTCTTTCCATAATGGATAGCCAAATCTTACAACAGGTAGACGATCTTCAAGTAGCTGCCTCTTACGAATGTTCTCCTGCTGAATGTGTCGATATAATCGGTAGCCAAAATACGCACCTAAAAGTTATTACACAGAACATAAGAAGTATTTATAAGAATCTCGACACATTTGTGATTTTGTTATCGACCCTGAAGTCAATCGAATGTGATTTGATAATTCTGACAGAATGCCACTTATCCAAAGATAAACCCCTTCCAATACTTCCTAACTATAATTCTTACTCTTCCACAAGGTTCTCCAATAAGAATGATGGAATAGTTATTTATAGTAAGCTGAATTTGTCCTGTGTAATTACCGAACCATCATTTGCAGAAGCAACCTGTCTTATCATAAAAATTACTAACGACACATCAATTATCGCTTTATACAGATCTCCTTCCTATCGGAATATCAACGCTTTCATCGATTCCTTGGAATCTACTCTTAAATCGCTCAGTGCCATTAAGAACGGAATAATCATGGGTGACATAAACATTGATATAAAAGAAAATAATACAGACCCCATGAGTATAGACTACCTCAATCTTACCACAGAATATGGTTACCTTCCGGCAAATGTATTTCCCACACGCTACGGGAACTGTCTGGATCACGTTCTCCTCAAAACAAAAAAAACTGCTTTTTCTTTTGTCCTTCAAACTGCAATCACAGACCATCTACCAGTACTCCTATGTCTCTCCTCAAGTACTGGACGCGTCAACCATCAAAAATTTCACACTAAAATAAATTACAAGGTAGTTCTTAACTCGTTATCAAAAAATTGTGTCTTACAAGATAACTTAAGCATGACTGATGCAGATAGTGCAGCTGATTCACTTGTGAGCGCCCTTAGGATGAGCATTGCACTAGGGTCTATACAGAGACCCATTCCTTGTAAACAACGAATCTCCAAGCCATGGATCACTCCAGGTTTACTAAGGTGTATCCGACACAGAGATAATATGCACACAAAAGTTAAACGATGTCCTAAAGACCTAGTGTTAGCGAAGACTTACCGCAGGTACAGAAATTTTTGTAATGACTTACTTAAAAAACTAAAAATTCTACACGAACGTTCGGAGATCGAAAAAGCAGCGGGTAATTCAAAACAAACGTGGAAAGTGGTCAAACAAATCACCAACATGACTCAAAACAAGTCACCGCCTACAGAGCTCTTATCATCCGATCCTCAAAAAGCTATTAACGAAATCAATTCTTACTTTGCCAATGTTGGAAAAACTCTCTCAGAAAGCACCGCAAGGCAAATAGACATTAACAAAATATCATGCAATATAAAAACGCAAACTCACACCAGATCATTTGTCTTATTTGGAGTTGACCAGAACGAAGTAGAGCAAACTATCCTAAGCCTTAAAAGTGATAGCGCCACTGGTTGGGACGGTATCTCTTCTAGACTATTAAAGATGGCAAAAAGTATGATTGTCCCTCCCCTAACGCATATTATTAACCTTAGCTACGAAACCGGTACGGCTACGGTACCTCGGTTCATCCATCCAGAACGACGGCGAGATCGACCGAGACGTGAAAAATAGAATAAATGCGGGATGGATGAAATGGCGACAGGTCTCAGGAACAACATGTGATCCACGAATGCCCCTTAAACTTAAGGGGAAAGTTTACAAGACGATCATAAGACCTGTCGTACTGTATGGATCTGAGTGTTGGGCAACCAAAGGGACGGATGAGAGAAGAGTGCATGCAGCAGAAATGCGAATGTTGAGATGGATGTGCGGTGTGACAAGGATGGATAAAATAAGGAATGAGTATATTAGAGGAAGTTTGAAAGTAGCGCCTGTTATGGATAAGTTGAGGAGCAATAGGTTAGCGTGGTATGGGCATGTCATGAGGAGGGAAGAAAGTCATATTACGAGAAGAGTGTTGGAAATGGATGTGGATGGTTTTAGAAGGAGAGGCAGGCCAAAGAAAAGATGGATGGACTGTGTGAAAGATGATATGAGTAAGAAAGGTGTGAGCACTGAGATGACGTATGATAGAGGAGAGTGGAAGAAGAAAACCTGTTGTGCCGACCCCACTTAGCGTGGGATAAGGGCAGGAAGATGATGAGCTACGAAACCGGTATATTTCCAGAAGTCTTCAAAAAGTCCATAATACATCCCATTCATAAGGGTGGGACCAGAGACGATGTCAGCAACTACAGACCAATTTCAATTCTTTCTTCGCTTTCTAAAGTTATAGAAAAATTGCTGAACAAACGTTTGATGAACTATTTAGAAACTGAAAAATAACTTTCCGCAACACAATATGGTTTTAGAGCAAATAACTCGACTGAAATGGCAATATCAAGCCTTACTGATTTTATTGTTGGCAATATAGATAAGCGCAAAAAATGTGTTGCTCTGTTTTTGGACTTGGCAAAAGCCTTTGACACGGTCTCGATCCCCATCCTATTGAATAAACTGGAGAACATTGGTATAAGAGACCGCGCGCTTCAACTATTTCAAAGTTACCTATCTGGAAGGACTCAACGTGTTTCTATCAGTGACCATCGAAGCAAAGATGAAACTGTTTCATTCGGCGTCCCGCAAGGAAGTATATTGGGCCCAAGCCTCTTTTTAATTTTATTAACGAGCTGTGTCTCCATACTCCATTAAACGGCCAAATTTTCACATTTGCTGACGATACAGCTCTTGTTTTTCAGGGAGAAACTTGGGATCAAACCCAGCGTCATGCCGAATACGGCCTCAATAACGTAATGTCCTGGCTTAGTAAAAACTATTTGACTATAAACTCCGAAAAAACAAAATTTATCGCCTTTTCTATTTTAAAAAATAAAACGCCCTTACTAAAAATACAGGCACATAAATGCAAACGCCTCTATAACGACCCTTCATTTGGATGTAACTGTCCATTTCTAGAACAAGTATCTAAAGTTAAATATCTTGGTGTCCTGCTTGACAGCCAACTAAATTGGATACCCCAAATAGACTATATAACGGCACGCACCCGTAAACTTATTTGGATTTTTAAAAATCTTAGGCATGTTGCTGATTTCGGCTTGTTAAAATCGGTGTATTACGCACTTGGCCAATCAATCCTAAGTTATTGTGTCTCCATCTGGGGTGGAGCATGTAAGTCACATTTAATAAAGGCTGAAAGAGCGCAACGATCAGTGCTTAAAGTTATGACCTTCAAGCCATTCCGCTACCGCACCACTACATTATTTAATGAGTGCAAACTCTTATCTGTCCGTAAATTGTTTATTCTCCACTCTGTCATCCTATATCACCAAGCAAATGACTTTGATCCAGTCTGCGGGTTTTCAGTGCGCTCCTATCGAGGTAATATTATTAAATGTAATACAACCTTTGCACGTCGGCATGGATACTTCATGAAACCCTATCTATATAAAAAAATTAATAAAATATTGAATATATACCCCTTAACACGTTATAAATGTAAAAAATCAATACAAGATTGGCTTTTTCAACTTGACTATGAGTCAACTGAATCAATTTTAAACGTTTTACAGTAAATATTTATCTTCACATACACTAAGACACACCCTCTCTCACACACACACACACACACCCTCACACATACTCACCCTCATACACACACACACTCGGGAGTTCTCCTGAGAAACCCTGGCTCTTAAGAGACTTGTGTAATCAGGAGAACTCTCAAAAACACACGTACATATACACCCCAACAACACACTTACACATTCGAGGGTTTATCCTCTATAACCAGACTCTTATGAGACTGGCGTAACAGGAAAACCCTCCCCACACAACAACGTTCCACTCACCTTCAAACACACTATACTTACACGCACCACCACACATAAACATGACCCAGGCCTATTTTTGCAATTACATAAAATTCAAATAATGCATGATAATAATTTTAATGAGTCTTTTTAATAATATTAATAATAATTATATAACTTCTTAATTTAAGTTATAAACTAATTTAAGGGAATGCATAATCTTGTTGTAATGTTTTTATTTAATAATAATATTGAATTATATAATCTCCGGCGGAGGGCATTGGTACGCCATAATACAGGTTTTCCTAGTTTGGGTACCAATGTGTTCCAACCAGGACTAATATTTTCGAAAATTACTTCTGCATGTATCTATTTGATATAAGATGTTTGTTATATTAAATAAATAAATCAATTTCAATTTCAATTTCAATTAGCCTCTTAAATTACGAGTTAAATAAATCATATTATTATTATTACGAGACCGTAGTGTCCCACTACAGGACAAAGGCCTCTCTTTTTTCTCTCTAGTCACTTCTATTTTGGGCTACTGTGGACCAGTTCTTTAAGTAAACTTCTATTTCGTCCTTCCGTCTTCGCCGCGGTCTGCCGCGAGGTCGTTTTCCGTTTTTAGGCGTCCAATCTGTAGTGGATTTAGCCCATAACGCATCCGACATGCGGTTAGACGTGGCCTGCCCAATCCCACTTCAATATACCCGCGTGCTTTCCGACATCTGCGATTAAATATATTCTTAATATACTTTTTTTTTCTAGGACAATTTTTTTACACTCGTACTAAGCATCATAAGATATATCACTATCACTACATAGTATAAAACAAAGTCACTTTCTCTGTCCCTATATCCCTATGTATGCTTAAATCTTTAAAACTACGCAACGGATTTTGATGCGGTTTTTTTTTATAGAAACAGTGATTCAAGAGGAAGGTTTATATGCATAATACAAGCATAATCTCTTAGGGATAACCCACAATAACCGTGCGAAGCCAGGGCAGGTCGCTAGTCTATAGATATATCTTAGTTAGATAGTTCTGGTTTTAATACAAGAAAATAAAATAGCGAAGTCTGAATAACGTACTATTTCTTTTTAAAAGATAAAAATATACTCTCGTTCATCTTAGAATTGAGAAACGTCCTTTACTATTTGTGCAAGTTCCAATATTGTAGAGAACACACAGTTTGACATTTGTAGTGCATCTTGGCAACCTTCGTTTTTAGCAGATGTACCTTCTTTATACGAGTATAATCAGGTGTTATATTCACTTTGTTGCAAACATAGATACAATATGTATTTTTTTAATAGGTATGACTTGCTAATGAAATAAGTAAATGGTCCACCTGAATTTAAGGGCCAAGCATCTACCATAACAGAACATGGCCTCGTAAGTCACGTAACGAACGTACCTTACGATGCACTGCGCTGCTTATATCAACGGAAATGCTAAGCTTTATCACTACATAGTATAAAACAAAGTCGCTTTCTCTGTCCCTATATCCCTATGTATACTTAAATCTTTAAAACTACGCAACGGATTTTGATGCGGTTTTAATAGAGTAGAGTGATTCAAGAGGAAGGTTTATATGTATAATACATGCATAATATAGTAGAGAAACACTGATAATTTTAGAGGTTTCTAATGTGATGTCGTAAATAAACACATTTTTTTGCTCTTTCATTGCAAACGCTAGCTGAACCCTACGAGATAGATCAAAATAATGTACTACAGTATTGTACACCTTATAAAGGTCTACAAAAAAGTCCGCGATGGTATATGTCTATCTCTTAGGGATAACCCACAAAAACCGTGCGAAGCCTGGGCGGGTCGCTAGTGTTCCTATAATTTCAATATCACACTTTTCAGGCTGAAATCCAGCAACTTGGTTGTACTTTCCCAAACGAGCCACACAAAAAGAGTTCCACCACTACTCCCTTCTTTACTTTCTTCTTCTACCTCCCTATTTCCTTTGTTATTAACTCATAATACCTAATAAACACAGCAACGACACAAACTTTAATGCCACTTTTAAAGCGGACTTGTGAGAATAGCTTCTGAGATTTTGACTTCTAAATAGGTATTCACAAAAAAAAAGTCGTAAAATTATTTTAAAATTGTTATAACTTTTATGACTCATTCTTTTGATTGTTAGTAATAAAAAATATATTTGTATAGGAACTGTGTTTAAAGTCTATTTCCTATTCAATTGAAAATAACTTAAAAGCAAAAGGCACAGCAAACTTTAGATTACGCAGATCTAGAGAAGATTTACGAGCGTCTTTGTCGTTCCTATAAGGCGATTGAAATGGGGTGTCTCAGAGACTTACAGAGGCGCTGAGCGATTGCCTACTCTAGATAGTTCGTCTTCTCAATGTATTGAGATACTGCGTGTCGTAGGAGGATACTATGAAAAGATTATTTTTCCTAGCTTAAATAGTAAAGCTGCCTTGACACAATCAAAGTAGATTTGATTACAATTTATGCCCTGTTCCTATTTTACGAGCGTCCGTTAGTAGGCTACGGCTCGTTGTTCACCGAGAGATTACACATCTTGGGTGATGTAACCGTGGGAGTTTAAATTATCTTAGTTACTAATAATAGAGAACGTATTACACAGCGCCATCTTGTGTCGAACTGAGCAAAGCTATGGGAATCAGATGGCTGTTAAAATACTATTTTGTAAATAAACATGTCTACTTGTAATGTATATATACGCACAGACCGAGAATAAACACCTATGTTATTCACACAAATATTAACCTTGTTGGGGATCGAACCACAGCACATATTTCATTGCAGAAGGCAAACCTAACGAGATGTAAAGCCAGTCATCACAATTTGTTTTAAGTATATGTAATTTTTGTTATGAATATATAATATACAAAGAATACCTAGGAGAGCTCCTTGTAAAGGGCTCGTCCTGGGAAGAATAAGTATATTTTATTGTATAACTGTGTACATAAAGGTGTTATAAAAATAATACAAGAATCAACAGTTTATCCTTTCGGAAGTACTACCACCATGTTTTTTCTGCTGCGTTTCGGTTTGAAGACTGTGGTTCCCGATGAAATTACTCAACTTGATGGACGAAGAGCAGTGCATCCAGAGCATGTTCCTATCGTACGAGACATACGAGGCAATGCTTTGTTATAGATGATGGCTACCACGTAATATCAGGTGGGCCATCTGCTTGTCCCACCTGCTAGTTGTATAAAAAAACTTACAATAAATAAATTACACAAATCTTGAAACCACATTTTTTATAGCGTCGTATAGCATTAGCTATGTAAGTCAAAGCACTCGTTCACTTCACACTTTATATCCAAGACGGTATCGGAGTATTTCGCGCACGTAAAGCAAATAATGTCGATTGGGATGTGCGGATTGCACCCAGAATTGTGAGCGCGGGTTGCGGTTCAGACGTCCTCGTAATATCTATTTTGTAACACTGATTTGTATTGAAGTAACTGCAGTTCCTGGAAATAGTATTTCAAAAATGCTTGAATCAGATATTTTCTGCACGCTTGTAAATACAAGTTAAAATAAATAAATTAAATAAAATAAATATTGGTGGACTTTCCACACAGCACTATTTAGCCCCAAACTAAGCCAAAGCTTGTGATATGGGAACCAGATAGCTGATATACTACTTATATACTTTTTTTTTGTAAATACATACTTATAATATTATATAACACCCAGACAGAGAACAAACATCAATGTTCATCACACAAATGTTTGTTCTCGGTGGGGATCGAACCCACGGCCTACCGCACAGAAGGCAGAGCTACTAGCAACTGAGCTGTGAAGGCTGTCTAGTTATTACTATATTTATTTATTTATTTAACAGATTATTGCAAAAATAAAAAAATAAGTGTACTTAATGCTATTAGCATTTCCTACCTGCCAGCTTCAAAGGTAATTATGACATCAAAAGTAGTTTTTTTTATTGAACATGCAGATGGCGCACCTGGTAACTCCACCTATAACAAAGCGTTGCTTAGTAAGTCACGCACGTAAAGAAGTGCCCTACGATGCGATGCCCTGCGTCCATCAACTCGAGGCGTACCTACATATGTCAAACCTCAAATCAAATCATGTGCCTGAAATTTCACGGCAAAGAAACACTTCAGACGGCAGAAAAAGGCATGGTGGTAGTATTTCCCCGGACGAGCGGACGAACATATCTGACAATATGGTTATTTATTTCATAATTATTATTTGAAATCTACCAAGCCAAGCGCATCTGATTATATTCCTGAGTACTTGTAACATTTCAAATTTAAACAGGAAAAGCTGCGGTAAATGTTAGTGGTTTTATGAACGTGAGAAAGTTAGAAGCCACAGCCTCGAGCGAGGGAAACGAATTAAATAATTTAATTTCAAGTAATTAAATTAAGTTTGTTTCGCCTGGCGGCCTATTGGCCAAGTTATTAGATTTAGACTTGTTTTACAAGCACGTTGTTCTAGCAAGCAAACATGAAAATAAATAGCTACACATTAAAAATACAGATATAACTGTACTGTATTGAAAAATATAAATAAAATATTGTCAGAATTTTCACACTGTACTAACTAGCCTCGAACCAAACGAAAATTACTTATTCAAAAAGAAAAAAAGGGTATAATGACAAACAGTCAAGGCAAATGTTATGAAGTTCTTAAAATTTATGCAACGTTTAAAAGTTCACGGACTAGCGTTACCTGCTAAAATAGAATATCATACCAAAGCATACATCATAAGGAAAAGGACATATTTAATTTTGGGATTAGTCTTTGTACAACACGTAGAATCATTTGAAAAAAATTGAGTATACCATTCAAGTGCAATTTCATTAATTTGTAGGCAAATAAAGTTGCGTTACCTAGATGTTTCTCTGGTCAATTTTTTTTACAATGTGAACACTTCTAGACCCGCCATGACAGTGCATTGTTTCATTTTCTGACAGTTTCGTAGCTTTATTTGACAGTAATGAGTGCCACTCTCAAGCTTGACAAATACAACAGTTGTCAAAATAGCATTTCACGCATGTCAGTCCTCCATATTTTTAGTAAATTGTTTTGCTCTCTTTGATCAATAAAATCTTGAAGCGCAAGAAAACAAAGTGAAAATGAAGTAAAAAATATTTAAAACAGTTATCTATATTGCTAAGCGATATTTATATACACTGTACACAGACCCAACCCGGGCTCCATATATTGACGAAACAACGCCTTTACGTAAACATCTAAAACAGATTTTACACATCAAATTGAATGTTTCACAATATAGATCGGCTGCCTTTGATCGGCCAATTAGTAGACATCGGTTCAATACTATGCATACTCCGTTACAATTATCTTATTAAATTCTTGTTCCCGTAGCACTAGGTAGTTCATGACGTAATAGGATAGAGGTAGCGAATGTGTTTTTTATTGCTGATAGCTATTTGTTTGACTGCCATCTCACCTGATGGAAAGCGAAGATGCAGTCTTAGTCTACCTTTTGTTTGGCACGTCATGTCTATTAATTATGCTAGTGTTTATGAATTTAAATAGTTTTTTTTAAACTCTATATATTTGATTATTTAAAAATATTGTATACTTCATAAATTGATAAGCCAGAATCGTTAGCGTTCATACATCATTAAAAAACCAGTTCAAAGGAATAAATTAGTAAATAATTATATTATTTTGTATCAGTGATCCTCTACTTGAATTATTTTTACCGAAGGTATTTTTTTTTTTTTAATAAAACTGTTTTATTTCATCTGACTCGCTAAAGATTCGATAGCGTTAGAAAGTAGTGCCCAGAGTCCTGGTATGTACGGTATGTTATAATGAGCTGGCAGGGGTGGATTACATAATACTGTTTATCGATATTATGTATAATTTTGTAAAGCATTTACATTTCTGTGACACGGAAGAACGAAATCACGATGCACAAGTACCTTTTTCATGTTGTACAGTTTTCCAAAAAGGATTATTAAAAAAACATTATGTTTAATAAAAAATACTGAAAAGGTAAAGATTAAAAATATCATTACAAATAATTCGTTTATTTTTCAAAAACTTACGTTTTAAACCTATTATGTAATTCTTGACGCGTAATGTTGTATCGTGTTTTCAAAATAAATGATTATTGATTATGTCATTTTTCTCATAGTTAAATTTCTAACATATATCTGGAAAAGTTATTCAATTAAGTTTTAAGAGTAGTAGAGCTCTTTGTGAAGAGCTCGTCCGGGGAAGTACTACCACCACACCTTTTTCTGCCGCCAAGCAGCAATGCTGTGTTTCGGTTTGAAGAGTGTGGTTGCCGGTGTAATTACAGGCACATGAGGCTTAACATCTGTTTGCCTCAAGCTGATGGACGCAGGGCGTTTCGTAGGGCACGTTCCTATCGTGCGTGACTTACGAGGCAATGCTTTGTTATAGGTGATGGTTACCACTTAACATCAGGTGGGCCATCTGCTTGTTCCATAAGCTGGCTGTATAAAAAAAAAAAATACACGTCAAGAATTACATCATCATGATGATGATGATGATGTAATTCTTGACGTGTAATGTTGTATCGTGTTTTCAAAATGATTATTGATTAAGTCATTTTTCTCATAGTCGAATTTCTAACATATAACTGGAAAAGTTATTCAATTACTTACAAACTAGAATATCTGTACTGGATTGACGTTGTTTGAAGAGACGCACCGTATTCATATTTTCTTTTCCTACTTTGGAATCTTATAAAACTTCGGTCCTAAAAACTAGTACAAAATCCCTGAGCGTTGAATGCGCATTTAAACTGTCATGGGTGCTGCCACTGTGTCAAAATAATGTAGTTGAGTAATAGTCGTAGCAACTGCTACGAAACACGTAGCAGTGTAGCAGCGTAGCAGTCATGGACCCTTGACCGAGCTTGAAATAAAACGTGAAAAATATTGCACTTCACACGGGAAGCACCTTCACTGTATCGCTTTATATAACGGATGGTACTTTTTTATTCGGAGATACATCTACTTGGGAAATTGCTTTCGTATATTTACACTATGCACACTCTTCTTTACTATTTTACTGTTTTCGGCGAAAGATAATAAATATCATTTTTTTATGCTTCAGAAAAAATAGTACCTAGGGGCCATCCATAAATTACGTCATACGTTAAGGGGGAGAGAGGGGGTCGAAATGTGACATTAGGTGACAAGGGGTGGGTGGGGTTCAAAATTTTGTGATATCACATTTTTTTTTTAAATAATATTTTCATTTATGTATTTCAAGACTAAATTTTATTGAAATATAATTTTAATGGATTTTGTTTTTAATTTTAGGAATTTCTATATGAAAATTGCAAAATATGTGACATCATACTAGGTAGGAGGGGGGTCTCACAAATGTGACCAGCTGTGATAAGGATGGGGGAGGGGTTAGTACCAAATACCAACGCGAGATTATTTGAGAATATCAATGTCAATTTTAACCAAGAGATGTCTCTGCTCATTCTCTTTAATTAAATATCTTACAATTTTGATGGCTTCCTGAAAAGCAGATTGCCTATTGGGATTTCCAGGGTCTTCGGAATCAATGTCCAAAGGTATTTAATCAATTGGATCACAAGGAGCACTTTTAATATCTTAAAGCTACGTGAACCTAGGTGCCAGTCTCGTGCGATCAAGCCTTTAAGAAACTTACGATAGGCTTGATATTTGATTCCATTTATTTTTCATACTTATAGGTAGAAAAAATACTCTTGAAAAGCAAAGATTGGAAGCAATATCTTAGTAAGATGTAGCACTTACCCCGATACCTATCCACTTTGTATTTTATAGCCTGCTTTGAAGCGGTCTGGGAATACCTGTAGATGTCAAAGCACTACTGTATATTTCTTTGAAAAATATAAAATATACTTGATTTTATGTTGTCAATGGACTTGGTACACATTTTATCTTTCTAGTATAATCATTTTAAATTTAGATCTGATAGAAACATTATTTTTACGAGGGATTCACTCTAAAATACTCCGATTCCTATTGTCACCAAGAGAACAATAAACATAGTGGTTTATTAGACCGATAGACCGAGAATAGATTTTTGTTTCACTTTGTTCACATTGTTCAAATTGAAATAATGTATCCACTGTATATATTTTCCCTCATTGCTGCAATGAGAGGAGGTGAAAACCTACTTAGGTACCTACAGTTTATGCTACTTACTGATTGAAGATGGCTCGCCTGATGTTGAGGGGAAATTAAGTGGTGGATGCTACTTAGTACATTGTTGAGAGAGGTCCGTCAGAAGTGAATGAAATCACATCAAAATCAAAATAAATGTACAAGCATAGGTTAGCGCATTATTAAAAAGGTGATTCAAAGTATACTTTCGTGTTCAATAATATAATTTAAAAACCGGTCAAGTGCGAGTTGAACACGCGCACGAAGGGTTCCATATAAAATATAAAAACTATAAAAGAGCCCAAAAAATCATGTTTGTTGTATGGGAGCCCCTTTAAATATTTATTTTATTGTTTTTTAGTATCTGTTATTATAGCGGTAACAGAAATACATCAACTGTGATAATTTCTACTGTCTAACTATCACGGTTCATGAGATACAGCCTGGTGACAGATGGACAGACAGACAGACAGACGGACGGACATCTTAGTAATGGGGTCACTTTTTACCCTTTGGGTACGCAACCCTAAAAATAAATAACTGAAGTAAAATGAATCCTATAAAATCATGATGGTTGGTGGAAACCTTATTTCAGCTCAAACAATCAGACTTTACACAAACATTCAGTACGATACGGGTTCATTATTAATTCATCACGAAACTAAAATTAACGCTCCGAAGCATCAAATTGCATACGTAAAGGAAATCGGCCAATTTAGTTTCCAACTGTAATCGAAGCTCCATTTGTTTCAAATATTGACGAGGATGCATCAGATATTATAACTCTATTGGTAATAAATCAATGTGTACGCTATTTGGGTAATAAATCCTGTTGAGTTACACGGTACTGGGGTCATTAATTATCACATCAGCATGTTCGAGTAATATCAGTTTGTCGGTATATCTTTTTTCACTATTTCCACTTTTTTGGATTAGTGAAATTATTCTACCAAGTATGTACTCTAGCAAGATTATAATTTAGTTATAATGTATGCTAAAAGTTATTTTACAGTGACTTAAGTTTGTAGCATGATATTATTAAACTGGGTTTGCATCTTACCACAAGGAATACCAACTACTCAAAGATGACTTACAATGTCCTCGGTTCATCGGGTCATCGGGTCATCGGGCGTCCCACGCTTTGTCTTTCAGTTCGTACCCTCCGTAGACCTAGACACGTCTTAGGTGATCCAGATGACGCGATCACCTCCACAAACGCGGAGATGACCGACTCATCGAATCCAGATACAAGCAACACTACATACCTTTTTTTTGTTTTTTTTTGACGCTGGGAAAAATGCGTTACGCATTCCCTTCATTGGAGGATGGGGGGGATATGTGGGACTCCCCGGTTTTGCGCTCCCGGTATACCCACTAAACAACCCAGCGACACTCCCGCGTCGCCTATATGGAGGGGGACTGGCAAACTGGCAGAGCCTTTTCATCCAGTCCTCCGCCGGCGATTGGCCCGCCATGACAGTGGGGCCCCCGCAACGCCCCCGCCTTTACGGCGGGGCCTCCCCCTCTTTGCAGGGGGCCCGGGAACGACCGTGAGTGCCCGGCCGTTCCCGCCCGACGGGGTGGTGAATAAATGCGATTCGGGAGAAGGCCTCTCCAGGTCTTCTCCCGCTATTCACCACCATCACCAGTGGCGCGAGAAGTTCCGCGTCTCTCGCGCGCGCTCTACCGCCTGGGTAGACCCGTAGGTCTACCCTGCCCCATCACGCTGTGCCCTCTGCTAGTCAGAGGGATACGCGGAGAGGCCCACCGTGTCGGGTTATTAGCCACCATGAAATACGTCCTCAGTACTCTGCGGGCGTGTTTCATGGTGTTACCAGGGTGCACCACGAGGAGGTTACCCGACTTAGCACCCCAACACTACACACCTTTTTTTTTTTTTTTTTTTTTTTTTCGCTGGGAAAAATGCGTTACGCATTCCCCCCCATTAGAGGATGGGGGGGATATGTGGGACTCCCCGGCCCATGAGGGCCGGTATACCCACTAAATAACCCAGCGGCACTCCCGCGTCGTCTACTATGGAGGGGAACTGGGAAACTGGCAGAGCCTTTTCATCCAGTCCCCCGCCGACGACCGCCCGCCTTTACAGCGGGGCCTGCACGCCCCCCCTACAGGGAGGGGCCCGGGAACACCCATGAGTGCTAGGCCGTTCCCGCCCGACGGGGGTGGTGAATAGTGCAATGCGAGAGATGGCGCCTCCACGCCTGTCTCTCGCTATTCACCCCCTTGAGGGGAGAGAGGACGTCTTCTCCTACCCCTCCTCCGCCTGTGCGGTGGCGCGAGAGGGTCCTCCTCCCGCGCGCGCTCCGCTGCCTCCTTCTGGGACATCACGTCCTCACAGAAGGAGGCGACCGCTGCCCAGCCCCTCCCGTCTCCCAGCATGGAGTTCACCACACTGGGGAGCGAGAGGTCTGGCCCCACTACCGCCACCAAGCCGCGGCGCGGCTCGGCCCACGACGGGCACACCTCGAGGGTGTGCTGCGCCGTGTCCTCCGCCGCGCCACAATGGTGGCACGACGGGGCTCCCTCCCTTCCGATCCGGTGCAGGTACGATCCGAAGCAGCCATGCCCGGATAGCACCTGCATCAGACGGAACGAGAGGAAGCCGTGGGGCCGCTCGAGCCAGTCCTGCAGGACCGGCCCGAGAGCGTCCAGCGTTCGGCGGCCAAACACGGCGGAGGCGAGGTCCACCGTCCAATGTTGGACAATGGCGTCCTTCGCCTCTCGCCGGACAGCCTCCCGCTCTTCCGGGGCGGGGTGCTCACCGAGCGCCCTACGTCCCGCCGTCCACTCGTATACTCTGGCAAGCACCCACGCCTCGAGTTCCCAAGGAGGGGTGCCCGCCAGAGCACACGCCGCCGCGAAGCCCACCGAGCGGTAGGCCCTCGCCACCCGCTGCGCGATGGCCCTTTGGGGCCTGCGGATCGCGGTGGCGTTCTCCCTTCTCTGAAGGGAGTCCGCCCAGATGGGGGCCCCGTAAAGGGCCATGCTCCGCAGGATGCCGGCATACAACTGCCGGCATCGCGCTTTTGGCCCCCCCATATTCGGGAGGAGCCAAGAGAGGGCACCCGCGACCTTGAGCAAGCGCGACGACAGCCCGCTGAAATGCGGGCCGAAGCGCCACCTGCTGTCGAGCACCAGGCCCAGATATTTCATCTGGGACTTCACTTCAACCCTGACGCCCTCCACCACGATGTGGGCGTCAGTGGGGATGCGCTGCCGAGGCCCGTGGAAGAACACGGCCTCGGTCTTCTGCAGCGCCACCCCCAATCCTAGCTGGCGGATCCTTCCCGCAACCAAGGATCCGCCAGCCGAGGCCAGGCCCGCCGCTTCCCTAAAGCTTCTCCCCCGGGCAGTGAGAAGAGTGTCATCTGCATAGCAGATGACACTCGTGCCACGGAGGAGAGCTCCCCGCAGGAGCCAATCGAAGCCGATGTTCCACAGGAGAGGTCCTAAGACGGACCCCTGTGGAACACCGGACTCCGCGCCGTACCGCCGAAGTTGGCCAGCTTTATTTACGAGAAGGACCGATCGGTCCTCCAAGTAGCTGGCCAGAAGGCTCCGCAGGTACTGAGGCACTCCATGGTAGCGGAGCGCCTCAAGTATTGTGGAGTGGGGGACGGAGTTGAAGGCGTTGGCTATGTCGAATGACACAGCCAAAACCCCGTCCTTTGCCTCCACAGCCTCCCTTACTTGGCCCTTCAGCCGGGCCAGCGCGTCTACTGTTGAACGCCCCCTTCGGAAACCGAATTGGGCGTCCGACAAGTTCGGCCCGACCTCCAGCAGAAGGCCGTTAAGCCGGCTGGCGACGATCCCCTCGAACAGTTTACCGACCTCATCGAGCAGAACGATGGGCCGGTATGCCGAGGGGGAGTCCACCGGGCGTCCCTCCTTTCGGAGGAGGCATAATTGCCCCTCCTTCCAAGGCTTCGGGAACCTCCCCGACGCGAAACATGCGCCGAAAAGGTCCCGAAACCTCTCCTCCATCTGGGCGGCAGCGATCGCCACCACCCGCGCGGGGACACCGTCCGGCCCTGGGGCCGTCTTCTTGGCGCGGAGGCGGAGGGCCTCCGCAGCAAGCTCCTCCGCCGTCACTGGAGGGATCTCCTCCTCTGGCGGGGACGCTTCCCGCGGGGGGTCCATTACTGGTGGGGTGAAGGTAGCCCTTATCGGAAACAAGGACCGAACCACCCCATCCAGCAATGCCGGCTCGAGGGACTCCGTCAGCGGGGGACCAAAGGGGCGCAGTTTATTCCGCGCCGCCTTGTATGGTCTCCCGTACGGGTCCCTGTCGAGGCCCTCTAACATCTCCGCCCGCGCGGCGTCTTTAGCGGCCCCCATTTCCGACTTGAGGACCTTCTTTGCCTCTACGTAAGAGGCGTAGAGAAGGTCCTCGTCCGCGGGGTCCCTCTGACTGCGCCGCCGACTCCGCGCGTATTGCCGCCTTGCCGCCACGCAGGCGGCCCTGAGCCCCGCCAGTCTCTCCGACCACCAGTAGACGGCACGACGGGGAGGCGGACGGCGAGACCGAGGCATGCTGGAGTTGCACACCTCGGTCAGGGACTCCCGAAGTTGGGCCGCCGCGGAGTCCACGTCCAGGACTTGGACAGGAGGCGCAAGCCAGTCCTGGACGAACGCCGCTTCCTTGGCCGCCCCACGGTCCAGGCGGGTGAGAGCCCACCGTGGAAAGGGAGAACGGCCCGAGAGGGACGTCCTCCGGGGGCTCTGGGTGGAGATGTCGAACTGCACGTATCTGTGGTCCGACATTGTCTCCACCATCTCGACCCGCCAGTTTTCGACGCGGGCGGCTAGGATGGGGGTGGCGAACGAGACGTCCACCACTGACCCTCCCCATCGCCGCACACACGTCTGGACCGTCCCCCTGTTGAGGAGGGACACGCCGGACGAGGCCGCCCAAAGCTCGACGGCGGGTCCCCGGACGTTACAAGTGGCGGCTGGGTTGCCCCATGCCGCCGACTTGGCGTTCAGGTCGCCCAATACGGCGACCTGACGAGGCGCCGCCCTACCGACTACCGCGGTAAGGATTTTGAGGAAGTCCTCGAAATCCTGTAGAGGGCGGTTTGGGGAGAAATAAACGCCCACAAAGGCTATTTCCCCCCACGCAGCGGCCACGTATCCCGGTCCCCTCTCTAAGAGCGAGAGGGGAGGGGAGTCTGTGGAAGACCGCGCCACCAATGCCACCAAGCCGTCCCGGTCACCCAGCCATCGGCTAGGGACCGAGTACGGCTCGGCAACTACCGCCACGTCCACCAACCACTCCGCCATGACCTGCATCAGCAGGTCCTGGGCGGCTTTGCAGTGGTTGGTGTTCGCCTGAAGGATGCGATGTCCGGTCCTATCCATCAATCGGACATCGCACCCCCCTCATCGGCCGCCGAGGTCCCTGCTTTAGGGGCGGCGGTCGCAGCGGCAGGCGGGGTCGTCACCTGCGCTCTGCCCTTCTTCGGGGGAGGATTGCAGTTCCTCCCCTTCATTGTATGACCCGCCGGGCGGCCACTGGCAGCGCACACTGCGCAGCGCGGCGTGGCGGCCTTGCAGGAGGCGGACCTGTGCCCCTCCTTGCCGCAGCGGTAGCAGCTGTCCGTCCTATCCACCGTGGACGGACAGAGGGCCCGCGTGTGCCCGATCCCGAAGCACTTGAAGCAGCGCAGAGGCTGGTCTTCAAGTGCCCGGACTCTGCAGGAACCGAATCCTACAGAGAGCCGTCCCTTGGCGAGGACGGCATTTGCTGCGGTGACTGGGCACTCAAGGCGGATAGTGCCCATGCCACCGCGGCCGGGCCTTATGTCCCGACCCTGCACCGCTGCGATGTCGCAGCCACCTATAGCTGCGACCGCCGCCACCACCTCCTCTTTGGTGACCGAGTCATCCAGATCGGTCACCTGCAAGGCCGCAGACTTCACAGGACGGACCACCTTGGCCACGTCCACGATGACCTCTCGCAACTTGGTTGCGAAGAGGTCAGCGTTGGCACCGCCCTGGGCCCCCGGGAACTCGAAGATTCGAGCCCCAGCTTGGGTCCGGCGGCACGTGACCGCTCCGATCCCGAGTTGGGTGGGATCGGCGTTGGTACGAGCCCGCTTGAGAACGGACTCGTACGTCTCACCCCTCTCCGCAGCCTCCGTGGTGAGCGTCACCACAACGGCTGCGGTCTTGGGAGGAACCAATTTCCTCGCCGGGGCCCTGTTTGCTGCCGGGGCAGCGGTGGCGGGCTTAGGGGCCGACTTCTTCCCTTTCCCCTTCCCCTTTCCCTTTCCCTTGCCAGTCGCTTGGGACGGGCAGGAAGGGGTGGGGGCAGGGGGGGCAGGGGCGGCGGCCGTTTGCACCTTCTTGGCCTTGCCCTTTCCTCTCACCACTTCCGTCCATGAGTTGGACGGAGTGGTGGAGGGTAATTGGGCGTCCTCCCTTTGGGAGGAAGGCCCCGGCTTGTTCAGCCTCTTGTCCGCCGCCAGTGGCGGTCGGAGGCGCTTCTCCGGTAGCAGCCTGTCCTCGATGCCATCGAGGCAGGCTCTCGTGAAGGCCCTTTCCTCCAAAACCACCTTGCGGATGATATCCTCAAGGTTGGAGGAGGAGGGGCCCTCAGCTATCGGTCTGGGGCCGGCCTGGGGAGGCCGGGCCGCGGCTGCAGCTTCCGGTCTGGGCTCGGCCTGAGCAGGCTGGGCCGTGGCTTCAGCCAGCTTCTTGTGCAGCTGGCTTACCTCGGACTGCAAGCGGTCAACCTTCGCTTGCAGTTGACGCGTCTCGTCGGTGCCGGAGCGCTGCACCAGCTCCACGACGATGCCGCGCATGCTCGCGGCCCGGCACTTCAGAGACTTCTGAAGAGTGCCCTTCAAGTTGGAGGACTTGGAGGCGACCTGCGCGATCTCCTCCGCATCCTCCTGCGCCATACGTTCCAGCTCGGCCAGGGAGTGATCCGCGTACAGGACGCTGGACCCCCCGTAGCCGGCCTTAGACCGCGTAGCGCGCGCCTGCTGCTCCTTAGCAGCGACCGTCTCCTCCAGGTCTTGCTGGAGCTGCGCCCGCCGAACCAGGTTCAGCTGGCGCTGCGCGTCTGCCAGACCCACGTCGTGGGTGTCGGCAACGGCGGAAGGCTTAATAGCCTTCAGGGCCTTCCGCTTTGGCTTGGCACTCTTGGAAGAGTCCGAGCCAGAGCCTTCCTTAAGGAAGTCCCTCTTCCGCTTCTGGCGGACCGTAATCGGACCACCCTCCGACTCACACGCAACGGACTCGTTGTCGGAGTACGAGTCCGACAACTCATCCGCCCTGGTGAACAGGCTCACCGCCATCCCCGACGAACCTTCGTCAGGTTGGCCCTGAGAAGGGCCTTTTGGTTGGCCCTGAGAAGGGCCTTTTGGTTGGCCCTGAGAAGGGCCTTTTGGTTGGCCCTGAGAAGGGCCTTTTGAGAAACGCCCGGAGGCGTCCCGCGCAAGCTTCTTAGGCATGATACCGCAAATGTTGTAGATAACCGCAAGAAATCTCTACAACGCACAGTGCACTTTGGCCGAGCTCAGTTCTGCCACTCCGTTACGGTGGTCAGAACTGAGTCGTTTCCGGGAGACACGACGTGGACGTAAGCACTGTGGGGGGTCAACACTACACACCTACACCGACCTCTCCGGAGGGGTCGAAGACGCATTCCCCGTTAACGCCCTTTCTGGGCGAAGAATCTCTCCGATATTTTCTCTCTTCCCCGGCAACAGCCCATGCCGAGGCCCATACCTAAGTGCTGCCCTTGCGTTTGTTGCCAACAAACCCTTTTGAATGGCAGAGCGCCTTCTGCGCTCGCCAGTAGCCCGGTAACGTTGTTGGCAATCGTCATACGATTATACCAGCATTTTAGTCCATTCGTAAAAAAAAATACTTCCAGTTCACGGTTGCCATTTGAAAAACAGTCTACAGCGGTTGTCAGATAAAAATAAAGCAAAAGGTTTTCTCCCACGTACTGAGCCAAAATTGGGTCGATAACCGCCACGGTTGTACTCTTGTATTGCGAAAATCAAACGAGTAGGTACATGTTAGCCGATGAAGTGACGGCCTGAATGTATTCTATTTCCGGTAGACTTCAGCTGGATCTAAAACGTCTGAAATGGCGTGGCAGTGGCATGTCCTTCCTTAAAATATGAATCAAATCTAAACTGGGAATTTAAATAAGATATATAGATATATTTATTCAACATTCTTACAGAAAAAGAAAAGCGAATAAACTGCTTCACGACTTTGATCCTCAGGCACGGTAGGTTTCCCCTCGGATCTCTAAAAACCAACTCAAGATATTTTTGAAGATGTCTAAAGGTAATCAGATGTTAAATTTTTCATTCGCCGATGTCTAAATCTTTGCAAGTCAGAGCTCGGTCGAGTTATTGAATTTCGCAAGTCATACAAATGCAGAACGAAACCCAATTATAGGTTAATGACACAGTTTGTCAGAAAAAGAATCTACCTTATACAGTTGGTAAATGACATCGATAAGGTCGCCTGGAAGAAATCGCTTTCAGCGATTAGGCCGCCCAATTGTACTTTATTAAGTTAAGCCTATATTTATGATGAACTATTTTGTACTATAACGTATTTTCTATCAATCTATCTTAATATCAAAAACTAACTGTTACCATCTTGTCCATCAGGAAATTAACCGAGCAACTCGCAACTCTCCAGTAAAGAAAAATAAACTAAAACTAACCTTAAATAAAAAAAACAGTTTCTGAACTCATCAGCGTTCAAAGATCAGAACTTCAAGGATGGAACTATACTCAAATAAAACTAAAACATCATGGTTGCTAAATTGTTGTTTTAAATGGCACTCGGCACTCGGCATTCGAAGTCCGCACCTCAAAAACTTGCACCGTGTGGAGTATCGATCAGTGTTTGAGGGGTTTCACTGGATCGTAGGGACTGGAAGAACAGCTTGCTCACTCTTACACTCTTTCAAGAAAGACAGAAAAAGAGAGAAAAATATAATTGCACAGTTTTGACCAAAGTTATCGTCTTAATCTTATCCTTACCAAGAACAAGATACAAAAAGATTTATGCCATCCAGAATTAAAATTCTGTTTTCACCCCTGTAGCCTGCAAGCTTGCTAACTATATAGAATTTAATATTTTTTTTACTCAAGAAATTTGTTTACAATTGAAGGAGATATCGCATAATATAGGTCATCATCATCATTAGCCTGAAGAAGTCAACTGCTGAACATAGGCCTCCCTGTATATTTCCAGGAAGAAAAATTAAAACCCCCTGCTCATCAACTGACTTCCCGCTATCCTCACAGTGTGGTCGGTCTATCGGGTAGGAGGGCATCACGCTTCGTCTTCCAGGAACTTAACATAGGAAAATCAATAGTTAACTGTTTTGCAAAAAAAAACGAGATCAAATACACCTAAAAACATTAAAAAAAACTTTTGGGGAGGTGAACAAAAACATCATGCATTTTATTATTTGAATTTTTTTCCAAAAGCTTATTTTTATTTGTTTAAATTCACAAAACAGATAACAATCGATAAGCAAAAAATAATTGTTTCAATAATATTCATTCTTAGATATAGATATAGATTCGTAATCACATATGTAAATACTTAGACTAAGTATCATATAGACGGAGTGTTTCGGTTTTTGGCGTGTCCGTTTTTTGTTAGTGTGTATGTATTCGCGTGAGTGACTAGAGAAGGGACAACATTGACTAACCTATCGATAGAATAAGAAATGGATGAAAAAGGCGTTTTAATTGGAATTCAACTTTTTAATTTTAACTGATTGCTGACTTTTATTGCGAAAGCCCAAAACCATTATATACACTAAAACACTATCATCGTCAATAATGTTCCCCACATTGACCTAACCGTGAGAGCGATGTCCATCCCACTCGATACACTTTCTTATTTCGTCCATGCATAAGAAAATGTTGTAGGTTATCAGTTTTCACGCCTAACAGCTTTTATCCAATCCCGACTTCATTCTGGGCATTTATAAGAACCTAAAAATATAATGTAAAATTTAACAAAAATTGAGCCGTCGCGAGACGCCTATATGGTGTGAAAAATTGAAACTACAACAGAACAGCCGGTCTTACCCACTGCATTAGATGTTTCATATCAAAAACGGAAAATAAAATGTTATCGATAAAGGTAAATTGGTCGGTGGAAGTACATCACTAGAACAGATGACTAAAACAATAATTTTTATTTTGCAATAATTAATGGGTTTACATCATTTTCACATAAGAAAATATGACTAGTACTAATAAAATATAATTCCTACAGTCTTTATGGGAGAAAAAACTTATTTTTTTTAGCATGAAAATAGAAAAATAATATTACGTATCAAAAGACAATTCCGGGTCTTTAACTCCTCCTTTTGTTGTTTTTGATACACAAAACACAGCTTCACAAGACATACTTTCACCTTTTCAAATATATTGTGCCTAGACAATAATAATTCTTTAAATATTTCACAATTTCTTTCGCTACATCGCAATGTTGCTACCGACTTTTTCTAGAACGTCAAAACAAGATCAAAACATTGCATCAACTGACGGACACGATTTACTCAGACAGTGAGTGAGTGAGATGGAGTGAGTGAAGTTACATCTTCTTTTCTTTTACTCGTAGCTAGGCTACTTGGAAAGAACAAAGATAGATGATCACTGTTTGATACACAGTTGTAAAAGGATGTAAGTCTTATGGCTCCCTCCAGTATAATACCTCCATGTGTAAATATGTCAATTATATAGTGTTGCATGCATTAATTTTAAATTTCCCTAAAACTAGAAACAGCAAAGAGTATTTTTATTGGATTTATAATATTTCGTCAGCTTACTGTTAACGCACCATTTTATACGGGACTACCTCTGATGACTACCAAACAAAAAAGAATAATCAAAATCATAATCATAATTGGCAGAATAATCGCGTAACAACCATACAGTCGAACCTCCTCCTTATTTGAAGTCTGTTAAAAAAGATACAGCTGACATGAAACCTCTTTTTTTGATGTTTAAAAAAAGTGGTGTAGCTCAGTTCGTTGAGCAATCGCTGAATGTGGTTCGTTAGCTCTGTTAGTCTCGAGTGGTGATGCCGTGCGTGCCTCTGTTTCTTCACACTCGCGCAGGTAATATTGAATCAAATAATATTTGATTAGCGCGCCAGCTGAGTTTGTTTTGTTAACGGGAAGTCGACGTCTTGTTCTTTGTTTTTGATGTTAATTTGGTTAGGAAATGAGACGTGTTTTCTTAGGGAGTGTCTTTTGGTGTTTGAAATTCATTGTTATAATGTCTACATTGTTACATTGCAATTGCTGTTCCTAACGAATTATAAGTAAATAAATATTAGTCCACACAGCACTATCTAGCCCCAAAATAAGCCAAAGCTTGTAAAATGGGAACCATATAGCTGATTTAATACATAATATACTTTTTTTGTAAATACAAACTTATAATATATAATTACCCCCAGACAGAGAACAAACATCCATGTTCATCACTGTTTTTTCTCGGTAGGGATCGAACCCACGGCCTACGGCGCAGAAGGCAGAGCTATTTACCAACTGAGCTGTGAAGGCTGTTATTATTATGCTTACAATATATAATGTCTAGCGATAAGTGTGCTCAGTTTAACTTAATTTAACGTTCTATGATTTATTTTATGCTGTACTAGTGTCTTTTTGTACTTTAAATTCATTGTTATAATATTACATTACTAAAATGTTATCGCTATAAATTAATAGTGCTTTTACAATTCTTAATGTATTTATCTACCTATTAGAAATTATATTTACTCATTATAAAGTGCACTGAAAGTCTTTTTATGAGTTATTTAATAATAATAAAGTTCATTAAACCAACGTCTAGTGATAAGGGCAGTCATTTAACTTGACGTGGTTGTACTGTATTTTTTATAGATAAAGAAGTAATATTTCATAGTTATTTCAACGTCATTCAACAAAGTGTTACCCTATTGAATGAGCTTTTGATTTTGATATTATTAAATTATTAAACTTATTAAATTATTAAACGCCACATTATTAAACTTGCAAAACATCTGTAATAATAATTTGAAATAATTTGTAATCCGTGAGTACAACTTTCAGTTTTATTTTTTCATGCATATACAAGTAGTAATAACAGTAAAGATTCAAAAAGTGATCACCTTTCTAGAATACCTTTGTACAAGAGATAAAAAAACAACTAAATTGCTCTTTCAAAGTGCGTAAAAACTGTCATTGTACGAAATAAAATTCACTTTTTCGACTACCGAATCTCGTTTTCTGCATAAAACTGTGGTGTAAAAGTCACCACCGAATATGATTCAAATTGCAGTTGGTATTCGTGAAAAATATTCAAAGCTAAAAATAAAAAGAATGAGTCAATCCAGAACGAGCATTCAAAAAGTTACGCTCGGATAAACGTTTTCAATAGTTTTTAACTAAGCTTTTGCACATCATTTTATTGCTATAACATTTTTAGCTGCAAATTGCTGCACAACTACAGTTTAACACTGCATGCCTATTTCAATTAAGAAAAAACGAGTTTCAGTGGCATCTTTTTTTATAATTCCTTTTTAGGGTTCCGTACCCAAAGGGTAAAACAGTATATGTTTTACTTTTACTTAAACCTCTTAAGTAAAACACGATAGGAAAGAGCCTTACGAATGCACTGCCTTACGTCTATCTTGAGGTATACTGATGTTAAGCCTCATGTGCCTGTGATATCACCGGCAACCACACTCTTCAAACCGAAACACAACAACGTAGCTTGGCGGCAGAAAAAGGCATGGAGGTAGTACTTCCCCGGACGAGCCCTCCATGTATCCACGTGCAATCCATGTGTGAGTTTAGCGAGAGAGTAGAGAGTAGTTTACTACCACCGTATTTATTTTAGTTGCCACGTTCGTATTTGAAGAGTATTGGTGCCGGGGCAATTACAGGCACTTATTAGTACTGAACATTTTCACGTCTCAGAGTGATGAGGATGTGCTCTGTGAGGCAATACAATTGTTATAGGGATAGATTACCGCTCAACATAAGATGGACCATCTATTAAGTGACGTAACACGTCACTCTTACTCTCATGCAAAAATTAAGTCCTACTAATATGTAAGCCAAGTCATTGTGGTTTCAGATTTATTATGAAGAAGAAACTGAACCAAGCCCCAACAAAAAGGAGAAATGTGAAAACTACCGAGACCAAGGGACCAGAAGCCACGGACAGCAAACCAGACAAGGCGACCAGCTTAGACGACGAAGATAACGGATTCGGTGGATGGCTCAAGTAAGTCAAAAGTCAAAGTCAAAGTCCAAAGGTATTTATTCAATGAAATCACAAGAATCACTTTGAAACGTTTTAAAGCTAGGTGACTCTAGGTGCCAGTTCCACGCGACCAAAGCCTAGAAGAATAGGCAACAAACTTACGGCTTGGTTCCTACCGTTGTTTTGTATGATCCTTTTACAAAGTAATTGAATACAATATTGAAGTTTAGTGTGGCGTAGGCATACAGAAAAGGTAAAAAGGCATAAAGTCATTTAGAGGTATTCAGTTGAATCACAAGGATCACTTTGAAACGTCTTAACGTGAATATAGGTGCCAGTTCCACGCGACCAAGCCTAGAAGACGCCTGTCTTCGTTATAAACTACATCATCGTTTATACGATAAACTATAAGACTTTAAGAGCTGATTTCACCATGCTCTGTTAGTTACTAATAAAGGATTAACAGGCCGTTAAATCTAACCTTAGATGTCAAACGCGTACATTTTGATATACATAACGGACCTTTAATCCTTTGTTAATATAAGACAGCATGGTGAAATCTGAGCTAAATGTTAGACATCGATTTTCCGGCTCCTTATAACGATAATTACGTGGAGTATGCGACAAGTGTAAATAGGAAGTCATTACCTGTCTAATTCCACTTATTTAAGTATAAAAGAGATGACTGACATGCAGTTATTGCCTATTTACTTTCTACCTACCTATTTTCTATTTACAGACCAACAAACCTATTTTAAAACATAACGTTTCCATACAGCAATGTCCGAAGGTCTCTTGCTCTTGTTTTGACAGAAATTGATGTTTCAAATCGAAAACGTTTGTAACATTTCACAAACGTTTTAAAACAGGCTTGTTGTTGTGAGTGTGGGAGCAGGGAATGCCTATAGTAACCGTGATGCTCTCTTCATTAACTCTATTTCAAAAATGAATTGTAATTTGTAAAAGTAATGTGTAATATTACCGACTGACTATATATTATAGGGAGGGAATGGAGGAGGGAAGGGAGGAGGGAATGCCTATAGTAACCATGATGCTCACTTCATTAACTCTATTTTAAAAATGAATTGTAATTTGTAAAATAATATATAATATTACCGACTGACTATATATTATAGAGAGACCTTTATTTGGCTGATCTAATGTTTTTGATATACTCTGTTTTATATTATTATTCTTTTTTTGCTTTTGTTGGTCTTTTCAATAAAAATTATCGAGTTAGAGTATTCAAGAGAGCTTAATGTGATTCATCGAATTGCCATGCCGATGATTGGTTCTAAAAGTATCGTATTTTTTACAAAACCATAGGCAAATTGCGTTTATTGCGTTTATGTTCGCATAAAAAATGTCTTAAACAAATGAACCAATCTAAACGCTTAAAGATCGAAACATAGTAAAGTCGTTACGTATCTTAGCTTACTTGTTTGTGACATCAACAAAAATTTTATAGTTTTTATTGACTAATAAAAAGTTCCTACTCGAAGCTGTATCAAACTTCTTGTTTTCCAGATCGCCAGACGGTCTCGACACGATGAAACTGTTCGTCATTGCCAACAGTATCGTAATGTTGACCACGATAGTGTACCCACACATTCAAAACGTATTCGGGATCTTATCGGACATGCTCTTTGGGGACGAGATTTTTGAATGAGGAGAAAACTGCATTTGCTTTGTTTTTGAAAAGTGTGCAGTTGGATATCTGTCTTATTTATCTTTACTGTGTTTTATGTATGCATTACTTATATCGTGTTGAAATATTTAACACATTATTTAACTGTGAAATATTTTACATGTATGGTTATTTATTTAGGTACTAGCGGTTTGAATACCTTTCACAATACCGAGTCAAAAAATCTGATATACGAGTACTATATCACTTTTTTTAGTCAAAAACTAAAATAATTGTATTGGCAAAAGTTTTCACAATGCTGGGTTTGTTTTTTCGTCTAGTATTTTCTGTTGGTGCACTTTTGTGGTATTCGGTTAACGTATGGAATATGATAGCTGATTATTTTAATAAAGAATTCCACAAACTACTAACGAATGAAACAGAATACGAAGAATTATTTGATGATAACTAAATAAAAAATGAAAAAATAGTTGGTTTTGTATTTCTTTTTTAGTTTACCTTCCTAGTATTTTATATCAAATACTAATAATATGTTTTTTTATAGTTTGTAAGTAATTAATGTATCTCGTGTCTGTAAAAAATATATATTATTTTTAAGAGCCCTTTGTTTCTGCCGCCAAACAGTTATGTGTGTGTTGCCGGTGAAATAACAGGCAAATGAGGCTTAATATCTGTATACCTCAAGTTGATAGACGCCGGTCAGTGCATCGTAAGGCACGTTCCTACAGTGCATTATTTACAAAACAATTCTCTGTTATAAGCTGTATAAAAAAACTTAAATTACGTTTGCAATACGTACCTGTAGCGATACCTTAATTGCTCCACTAGCTAAGTAAACCAACGGCGTCCTTTTCAAATCTTTTCCAACACTAGAAATTTAAATAACTGGCGCGAAGAAAACCAAATTACTCTCGCTGGCACCCAGTCTCGTTATATCGTTTTGCATACTTAATTCTAAAGGAAATTTCATAATAAGACCCTCCGTAATCTTAGATCCTGGCGAATAGAGTGGAAATAACCAGGTCACGGAAGTGTCCCATAATTTCACCCCGTATGTGTGTGTAGCTTCACCAAGTTTATACTCATACCCGTATAACTAAAATAGATTTTAGTTATAGGCTTTTATGTGTGGATGTGTGCTGTCAACGGATTAGAGAATATTCTGCACTCGGAAAGGAATAATATACTTATTTAAACTTATTCTGGAATTAAAAGGATGAAACTTGATGAATAAATAATTCGGAATAGCTGACAATAAGTATTAAAGCATCATTTCGCGTTCACATTTCAGAATTGAAGTTTTTTTAGTACGATAACTAGTAAAAATAGATTTTACCGTAAAAAAACCTGAAAAATGTTATTATGCGGAACTCGATAATTTTCTTGGTATTTTTTTTAGATACATTCAGTGATTTTATGGTGCTGTGCGCCGCAGTTGCTGCCATTGTACTCTGGCGTGACGGAAGACCAGCGTTATAGTAGTGCATCAAACACTTTTATAGCACAAAGCTGAGTGACGACCGGTTTTGTTGTTCTAACAAGTATTGTTATTTGTATTTTGTCTACGTTTTTGTGACACAAAAAAAACGTGTTGATTTTATTTATAGCTCTTATAGACGTAACTGCAGTTTTATTTATATATATTATAGACGTTACCAAGTTCAACTTGAATAACGTCTATAAGTAACACTACTCAAAGTTAGACCTGTCTCTGTTTGTGATTATTTATTGGTTAGCAATAGTTTAAAGACTAATTAACTTTTGACAGATTTTTATAAGTAAGGAACTATGTCATCATGGGGTTTTCCTCTTCCACTCTCCTCTATCATTCGTCATCTCGCTGTTCACTCCTTTCTTACTCATGGTCATCTTTCACACAGTCCATCCTTCTTTTCTTTGGCCTGCCTCTCCTTCTCATGCCATCCACATCCATACCTAACACTATTCTGATAAGTAAGTAAGTAAGGAGAGAGCACTGGTGGTCTAGTGGTAGCGGCCCCGCCTTCCCATCCTAAGGTCATGCTGAAACCGGAAGTGCACCAATAAGTTTTTCTATTCAAAAATGTATGTGCACAATGCCAGTACTCTCAAACGGTGAAGGAAAACATCGTGAGGAATCCGGCATGTTGTAGAACCTAAAAAGTTCTATAACATGTGCCAAGTGCTCGAAAGGAGCCTCTTTAGGTGCACTAAATCCTTGCACCGCATCGTATCGAAAGAAACTAGTGCAACGACAAAAGAGAGACAAATTAAGTAAGGAACTATGTATTAAAAAATATGGATATGTTAGTGTTAGAAGTTGACTGATTGTGTCTATTTTATATAGGTACCGCACGAGCAAAGCAGCTTATGAATCAAACATGCAATAAACATCTGTCTATTAATTATTGTACCAACTATAAACAGGTATTCTACTTATCCAACAATTGATTACCCTCATGAATTTCCTAGAACCCGTTACATAACTAGATAAGTAGTAATTATCATTTTACATCAAAGGGATAATTTGTTATACGAGTTCCAAGTCAAACTTAATACTAATTGTGTGATGAGCAAATGTAGAAGCGATATTAGATTGCTCTGGTGTATTGTAGAAATTAAAAAGTATTTTACCCTCTATCTGGTTCCCATTGTTCAAATTTCCCTTTTTTGGGGCTAGATGACACCATATAATTTTCGAGGATTATTTATATAAGTGCGATGGAGCGCAGTATTCTAGGTGTCAAGCGACTGGATAGAATCCGGAACACAGAACTGCGCTCACAGACACAAATCGCAGACGTAGCTTCGAAAGCCGCCAAGCTGAAGTGGAATTGGGCTGGTCATGTCTGCCGTATGCCAGGTGAGCTGTGGGCAAAGATATAGGCACTGATTGGAATCCTGACCCAGTGAGAAGGCGACGCGGCCGACCAAAGCAGAGATGGCGGGACGAGCTAGATGTTTTCCTGACGGACTGGGCAAACATAGCCCAGGATCGCGACGAGTGGAAGGAATGGGGGGAGGCCTTTGCCCAGCAGTGGGACCCGGAGGGCTCATAATAATAATAATAATAATAATAATGTATATAAGCAGAAAGTAATGTAGTAAGCAAGTAGGTGTACTTAGTGGACGTGCTTAATGGAAAATGCAATTGCTAATATTTAATTCTAGGTTGCTAACAAAAAAAAGGAAACAGCTTAACGACTTTGACCTCCAAGCACGGTCTTAAGCAATAGGTTTAAGCATATTATCTAAAGAGGGTATTCAAAGTATGTGTAAATATTACATTGGGCACGTACCTACAATTTTACAATAGTTAACATTCTATACCTGTACCCCAAGTATGAGTTTTGCTTACCATATTTGGTTTTTCGTTTTACGTTTTTGTTCCACGTTCATTGCGGGTCTTGTATGAAGACGCGATAGACATACCGATACGGAACTTTATGTTGCAAGTATGATGAAAATTAGTAGTAGAACATAAAGTTCCATATCGGTATCCCTATCGCGTCTTCATGCAAAACCCGCAATGAACACGGAACAAAAACTTAAAACGAAAAACCAAATATGGTAAGCAAAACTCATACTTGGGGTACTGCACGCTGATCGCGAATGAATTTTGACATATGTCGTGTCATGGTATCCGAGCGATATTCGACCTTATTCTGTTTTAGTTAGGGAAACGATACTTTTAAGCGGCTAACGTCAAATTCGTTCATGATTATGCCTCTGATGACAGGATTCACAGGTTGCTATTGCTAGATCACAATTTTTTTACGCAATAACAGTGTGCTTAAACAGTTAAACGTGAGGAACTCCCTGGTTACTCTATCCAAATAACTGCTGAAAGATTGCCTGGAAGAGATCGCTCTCAGCGATAAGCCCATAATTTTGCCAAATGTTTGCTTTAACCCTGTATTATGATTTTGTGCAAAGAACAATAATGAGATATATAACTCTGTATTGATTACCTCAACATGGATGGATGGATTGTGTGAAGGATAACATGGGTAAGAAAGGAGTGATGACTGAGATGACGGATGATAGAGGGAAGTGGAGAGAAAAAACCTGTTGTGCCGACCCCACATGAAGTGGGATAAGGGCAGGAAGATGATGATGATGATTACCACAACAAATAAAGATATATATTTTTGCTTAAAAACTAACAATTGTAGTAATACAATGGGTGGCCTTATCACTAATAACGATCTCTTCCAGGCAACCGTGGGATGGATAGGACTGAACATAAAAAAAGAGGGACAGGAGTCTTGTGTGAGTTTAATTAATGAGTTATGTATATATCTAATAATGTCCCAAGTACAGCCAGCGTCTTGTATAAGAGCATGGATGAAAATTTAGTAGACTAGAACATCTCTAAATAATTATTACTCACGAACATTATTGTACCAAACAGAACCATTCCCAGACTTTTCTAACATGTTAATGAGCTTTTGCTGTTGACGTTTCAACAAAGTTTGACGTGTTATTAGTTAACTTTGAGATCTAGGCTATGTCCAAGTTTTTATACCTAGAGAAGAGAAAATATGATTAGATCTCGACTGGATTTAAGATTATTTTTGCAACCAGATGACTCATAAAATAGAATGTTGAGGAGTAAAAGATTAGCGTAATAAAGGCATGTCTAGAAATAAGAATACTATGAAAAATAATAGTAGTAGAGCTCTTTGTGAAGGGCTCATCCGCGAAAGTACTACCACCATGCCTTATTCGCTTGCGTTGCTGTGTTTCGGTTTGAAGAGTGTGGTTGCTGGTGAAATTACACACATGAGGCTTAACACCTATAAGCCTCTATTTAATTTATGCAGGGCAGTGCATCGTAGGGCATGATTCTATCATGCGTAACTTAAAAGCAATGCTTTGAAGAAGAAGATAGTTACCATTAAACATGAAATGGGACATTTGCTTGTTTGCGCGTACAAAAAAAATATGATATGGTTTGTATATAAGTTGACACTGACTCAAGCTCAAAAAGCCGCTCGAGAGCACTGGTGGTCTAGTGGTAGCGTCCCCGCCTTCCGATCGTGGTTCCGCGAAGGTCGTGGGTTCGAAACCGGTCGTGCACCAATGAGTTTTTCTGTTCAAAAATTTATGTGCACAATGCCAGTGCTCTCAAATGGTGAAGGAAAACATCGTGAGGAAACCGGCATGTCGTAGAACCTACAAAAATCTATAACATGTGTCAAGTGCTTGAAAGGAGCCTCTTGAGGTGCACTTAAAATCCTTTCACCACACTGTTTCGAAAGAAACTAGTGACACGACAAGAGAGAGAGAATTTCAAAAATTTTTTGTCAAATAAAGGGAAAATTGTCTCCATGGCTTACCTCGACGCCACCTCATTGTCTCAAGGCAATAAGTTATGTAAGTTATTGGCTCAGAGCGCGTCAGGTATTCGGCTTAGCATTTCAGCTTAGCTTCTCGTTCCAACATCAGCAATTTCAGTCTTTAAATAAACATTTTCAGTAACTGAAAAGCCACTGAGCTGTAATCGCAATTACACAGTTGCGTTCAACATTAACTAAATTGGGTTCGCTGAAGTCAGACAGACTAGCGAAAACTGATTGAGTTGAAAACTAATATTTGAACTCGTCCACAAAACCTATTTCAGAGACAAGCAACCTACCAAATGCAAATAGTTTTATCTCGTTTTAACGCCATTATATTATCAGATATATATTTTTAACAAGCCAAACTCAAAATGCTTGATTTCATTGTTAGAATTTTATTGACAAGTCGAGAATTGTTTCCATAAAAAAAATATACAAGGTGTTCCATAAGTTGTGTATACAACGTGTTTATTAAGAATTGTAGGGATCCGCAGGATATTCTACCGGTCATAACGAACAACTTTTGTTCTACGACTTTTAAAATTTCAAAGTTTTTCATTCATGAAATGCCTCTTAAACTTTTATCTAAAATGAATCTAAACGCATCATGAGGCAGCCCTATTTACAGCTGTTCTTTGACCTCTAGTTGTTAACCTTAGATAAAATAGGTAACAGAACTGCCACCAATTACCTAGTAATGTGCCTACCTAATAATGATGTTGCTGTTTTTAAAGATCTTGGTATGTAAAAGAAATATTTTCGCGACTGTAATCCCTAGTCACGGTAAACATTCTCTGAGATCTTTGGTACTAATACCTATTCAGTAACTAGGTACCTACGTGGCTACGTACTCAATATTTAATAGAATATTTATTTTTGTTTAATTACTAGATGTCGTAAACCAATGTTTATGATATTCATAGTTCTTTAAATTGTAACATGTTACTTTACCACCATGGTTCATTGACACGACAAAATTATTCAACTGCAATTTTGGGAAGTGTCTAGTCTGTCCTATTTAATCTTTGACTAACCTGTCTGTCATTGGTTGCATTTAAAAACGCATATCCAATCAGGACGGCCGACGGCCGCCGATCAGTGTTACCATTTGTGGCAGATTTCTGCCATTTGGAAGATTTTAAATATTTCAAGAAAAATCTTATTAGTTAGAATTTTTAATGAAATAATATTTACCTATAATTTATTTATTTTTTACCGAACTGGAAACTTCTTATTCTTTTTTACCTTTATTGATTTGGTTTCTAAACAACTTCTATCTCGTTTTAGATAACTGCAAACCGTTACAAACGATCAAAAGATAGTAACTGAATGTAATGTAGGTATTTAATTTATTCCGTAGCCACGAAGGAGATGGTATGAAGTCATATTTTTGGTATTTTTATCGTCAAGCTTGGTAGATTTTGACAGATTTTTTGGCAGGTGTGTGGTAGAACCGCCACTTTTGAGATGGTCACCCTGTTTGTGTTTACATGCGTTGTTGTACATTGTTTTGTTGAGAAAATGTCATCAAACGTGATAAAATGGTGATTGCTATGGTAAAAGCCGTCGTCAGTCAGTGTGTGTATGAGCAGTGCCTACGAGGTAATGGTTTAGTGTGAAGTTTGAAGCCTGTGTCGTGCGAAATCTCGCAAACTTACCAAAATCCAGTTTTATCCAGTGTTATTATAGCCAGTAAATAATGACAAAATCCATAGGAACCAGTAAAAATATCGTGTCAGGGGATTGGCGGCGTACCTACCTACCTACCGAAAGGTAAGTATTTCAAATTATCTCGTAGGTTATCGTTGTTTTTCTCTTTCCTAGATAGAAGCGCGCGTGCGTGTGACCTTGACACGTACACAGACAGGGCTGTTGCAAATTTCTGAGAAAATATTAATTTTACTTTTCTATGGGAATTTCGAAAACGATGTATTCAACCGTTGCACACGTCAAAGTATTCCAGTGCTTGGTCTAAATACACGCTCTTTGTTTCCCTACATAACTTCATCAACACGTTGTATAAACTTCAGGGGGCTAAAGTCCCCATCAATATGAACAACTTTTTCTAAGGAACCAACACTGTGAACGCGAAAAAAAAAACAGCTGTTTCATACAAAAGTTCAATACCTACCAGGCTAAAATGTATGAAACAGCTGTTTTTTTTTTCGCGTTCACATGTTGGTTCCTTAGAAAAAGTTTTTCATATTGATGGGTACTTTAGCCCCCTGAAGTTTATATACACAACTTATGGAACACCTTGTATAAATATTAAATTTTTATAATAATTAAAGATACTTACTACCTGGTATTTAAGAGTAAATAGTGAACATTTTCAAAATACTGCGAGTTTTTGTAATTGCACTAATACTGCGTGTATCTAAGTGCACCAAGTTAGTAATTCTTCCATTTAGATTTTTATAGATATTTATTATAGATTCCAATTTCAATTTCAGTTTCATTAAAAAGAGCTAGTAATGAAACCAATAAGTTAGCCAATCTGAAAAACTTTGCTTTTCGTTACAAATTCTTAGTATTTTTTTTAATAAAAAAATTCGTGGACATTTTACAGATACCTGAGTTTTTTTTATTGTTAATAGCTAAACGTTTGACTGCCATCTCACCTGATGGTAAGTGGAGATGCAGTCTAAGGTGACTAGAGATGCCTGCAATATCTTTTACTAGTGTCAATACGAGAAAAAACCGTTAAATATAGTTACGAAATGAAATAGCTTCACGACTTTGACCCCAAGGCACGGTAGATACCTCCTCAGATCTCTTAGTACCAAGTACTTAAGATTGTTTGAGAATGTATGAGAGGGTAACTTATTAAAACCAAAACAATGATACCTACAAACTGCGACGCAAGTGATGGATCCTAATGAAATCTTATTAGTACGGAGTAATCGGTATATTATGTAAAAAGTCTAATTAAATGTATACAATTCGTCACCCCGAAATGAAATGTATACATCATATCGCAAGCAACTGTACTTCCAAAAACAAACATAAGCAACAATATAAAGACCTTTTTTTAAAGCTATCTATCAATCATCATTTGAGCCGAAAATAATAACAAACTTCCGTTAAAATAGGCACAGTTCAAATTCGTCCCCAAAACGATAACCCCAAAAGCTTCATCTCAAATTGGCCTCTACCCAGCAATCACTACGGCTTGTAAAGCATATTTTACAAGTCCAATAAATAACTTACAGTATAACTCAGAATACCTAATAAGCAGCCGCAATCACCTGACGAAGTAAACAGTCAACGTACATTCTTTCATCTACTCAAAGTGTAAACGGTGGGTAGATAACGACCACCGCTTTTTGGTAAACCGTAGTTTTATACTTCGTGGCTCTTGCTATAGCATATTTGATTGTGAACCAGACAGAAGTTTTCCATTACAGAGAACCTATGAGTTTTGGATTGATGAGTGGTTTTTTAGGCTCTTTCAACCTTTACAGTACCTATGTAATAACTATCTCAATTATATGTGTGAGATTTGTACAAATGTTTATTTTGGGAGAAGTGTTCAGAATTCTATTATCAAAACTCGCCAACGCGACCGTAGAATACCCGATGAGTTCTCAATTTGGCATTTTGTAATACGAATACATACACCTATCACTAGCGCCACCTATGTGGGTGTTTTGGTGGTGTTGAAGGAATAACACAACAGTATAAAAATGTTGTCTGTGGGGATTCGTTTTCTGGCATTTTGGAAAGCAACATAGCTTTTTCATTTTAATTGTTTTTCTTGTGTTATTTTGAGTAGTGTTGTGTAATTTTGGTGGTATTTTAACCAACATTACTTGAGGTCTTGAGGTCTTAGCACAAAGTGTAAACATTTGGAATGAAAGTGTATTATGTCATATCCTGATTTGACTGAAAATGTTTCGTAAATTTTGAAAAAAACCGCCACCATTTTTTTCAAAACAAATGACGGCCGACTTGACTATGGACTGACTTGACTAAAAAGTATTCATTCAATACAAATCACTTGACACTGGCAAGATTGTCTGTCAAATGACAGACAGGAGCCATAAAGGGAGAGAAGAAGAAGAAGAGAGAAGGAAGGAAAATGTTGTCGGTTTTTCACAGTGCAAGTCGCATTAGACAAGTGACTGTTGACGAAATGACAGTATGCGAAGGCGGTCAAAGGGATTTAGAGATTGGGCCGCATCAAAGGCCAGGAAGTGTATGCTGTTTATGCTTGCCAAATGTTAGCCTTTACGTGAACGCTCGTAGCTAGATCGATTCCCACAGGTTTTCTTACCCGCCCTGGACGGGAGCCAAATGCATTTCGTTCTAGCTCAGGCCATGTAAAGGGTGCACACTGAGTGCAAACTTTAATAAACCTTTACGACAACAAGGCTCTTAATAGTGATGTTCAATGTCTTGCTGGAGTAGAAAAGATGCTTGGACGAAGGTTTTGTAATGTATAGTAGTAACGTTACGTTGAATACGTATTCTGTCGTTTGATGATGATTTTTATTAGTGTTCCGTACCCAAAGGGTAAAACGGGACCCTATTACTAAGACTCCGCTGTCCGTCCGCCTGTCACCAGGCTGTATCTCATGAACCGTGTTAATAAGATAGTTGAAATTTTCACACATTATTTCTTTCTGTTGCCGCTATAACAGCAAATACAAAAAAATAGAATAATATAAATATTTAAGGGGACTGCCATACAAAAAAAACGTGATTTTTTTGCCGTTTTTATAGATGACAAGCTGGTGCCCGCGACTTCGTCTGCGCAGGATTAGTCACACAATATCTTTATAAATTGTAGCCTATGTGTTATTCTGATGTATAAGCTATATTATTGTAAAGTTACATTAAAATCCATTCAGTACGTGAAAGAGTAACAAACATCCATCCATCTATACTTACAAACTTTCGCGTTTATAATATTAGTAGTATTATATTTATTTATTATTAGATTATAAAAACCCTGAGACTGTTTTATTACAGTTTTTTTTTTTTTAGTTAAATTGACATTTTAAAAGTTTGCTCTCAGTGCATCGGTTTGAAACTTCGCCTGTCAGCGACTATAAATTACCGTTTATTAGTTAACAGTTTTGACTAATTATTTCTCTACTACTTCTAAATGCTGCAATTAGAGCTTACGATAACAAACTGAGTGAATTTATTGCTTTTTCACCTGCATGCTTACTTACTCTTTTTATATGTATATTGACAGCCTTTACAGCTCAGTTGGTAGCAGCTCTGCCTTCTGCGCCGTAGGCCGTGGGTTCGATCCCCACCGAGAACAAACATTTGTGTGATGAACATAGATGTTTGTTCTCTGTCTGGGTGTTAAATAATATTATAAAAATGTGTATAAAAAATAAAAAAGATATATAAGTAGTATATCAGCTATCTGGTTCCCATATCACAAGCTTTGGCTTAGTTTGGGGCGAGATAGTGCTGTGTGGAATGTCCACCAATATTTGTATTATATTATATGTATATTATTTTTGCTGTGTTTTCTCAATCTTATCTCAATGTTTTTAATGATTCATAATTTTTATTTTGCTTTTAATGCAATTGAATTCATTTTATATTTGATTTAATTAGTGTAATTAATAATAAATGTACCGTTCTAATTAAATTAAAATAAATAAATAAATTAAGGTTTTGTGCTCAGTAAAGAAGGAAATGTACAAAGCAAGTATACTTGTATTAGCCTCCTGTATCAGCATTTAGGTAAGTATACACTTTCATTCGTTTAATAGTGTTCTACACTTAAGGAAATCACAAAGATATTTTAAATATCTTTAAAGATATTAAGAGTAGTAGAGCTCTTTGTGAGGGGCTCGTGCGGGAAAGTACTACCACCACGCCTTTTTCTGCCGCCAAGCAGCGTTGCTGTGCGTCGGTTTGAAAAGTGTGGTTGCCGGTGTAATTACAGGCACATGAGGCTTAACATCTGTATGCTTCAAGTTGATGGACGCAGGGCAGTGCATCGTAGGGCACGTTTCTATCGTGCGTGACTTACGAGGCAAAGCTTTGTTAAAGTTGATAGTTACCACTTAACATTAGGAAGGCCATCAGCTTGTTGCATCAGCTAGTTGTATAAAAAAAAAGCTATTACCCCAGTGAGAATTGAACCGACGACCTTCCCATTGATACTCATAAGGGTACGTTAGTACCGTACTAACGCATCCCAATGAGTTATTTGCCAGGTGTGATAAGAGTCCGATGGCGCAGGTGGTTAGCGCAGCCCCGTATCATTAAAATCCCACTCATATAATAACTTTTGGGATATTAGAAAAAAGTATACACTTGTATACTTTTTTGTTATCCAATATCCGCATAAGGTTGTCCATTATGCGTGAAGTAGTAATTATAAAGACATTGAAATACCGAATTAAATGACATTTAAACTTTATTGGAACGAAATAATAAATTTTATACTGAATAATAAATCTGAAAGATTATTGTGATTGAATGAAGAACTAAATGATGAACGAGATTATTTCGAATAAAATATGATAAAACGTTTGAGCTCGAAAAATAAATAGATGTTTCTAGCGGACGTCGCCATTGGGAGGTCTAAAATAAATAAAAAAATGAGCTTGTGCGAGTTTATTTACTACTTACATTTATAGTTTTTATCTTTGGTTTTTTCTTATAGTGCTATTTTTTACTTTATCTTAAAAGATAAAGTAAAAATTAGCACTATAAGAAAAAAGGACACAGCTAAAGATGCCTCTGAAAGAGTACTCCGCTTGAAGTGGAAGTGGGCAGGCCATACTCAGAGAGCCACAGACGAGAGATGGTCCAAAACTTTTACCAATTGGTACCCTATCCACAAAAACGTAGACCTGGAAGACCATTTAAAAGATGGAGCGATGACATAGCCAGAATAGCAGGCAAAGCGTGGAGTAGAACCGCTAAGTGCGGTCTTTACAAAATATAATAGGAAAATACATACATATAGGTTATATAATACTAGTTATATTAAATATTATATTATAGTTATCGTTTTATGTTGAAAAATAAGTAATATTTAAGTTTATAATTGGTTTTGTAAGGTTCAAATAAAGCTTTTAGAGAATGTTTTATGATATATTTTAGAATCACTCATGGCCTAGGTCGCTAAAGTGACTTAACGAATTTTGCGTTATGGTTTAGTCTTTGAGAATTCAACTAAAATGAAAAACAAATACATTATTTGAAATCACTCCATTACTCTCTTGATTTTGATACCCATGTTGCTATGCTTGTGTAAAGTTTTTTTTTCATGTGAGAGAATATTGTTCCTGCTTTCCTGCTCACCAAATTTTTAGAAACTTTTTGTATCCTAGGACATTTGGGCAGTTGAGACAAATCTTTTGATACCTTAATCATCAAAATCCACCCAGCCGTTTGGGTGCTACGTGGTAATAAAGAAAATATCGAAGGATAGATACATAGATACACGCCAAGCACATAACCCGGTTTTCCTTCGGCACTCGGGTAAAAATAGCAGGAATTGCAAAAATATGGTCATGTTTGTCTACTTCAGCAGCGTCAGTTCAATGAGATGTGCAAGATGCACCCAAAGAATGTCAACAGAATCAATAGTCTCGTGTGTTTGGCGATAAGCCAGCACCATTTGCTTTCGATCAACGGGTAGAGTCTGTATTCTATTGCATTAGCTTTGGCAAAGCGCTGTGCCACTTTGTAACCAATCTCTGAGTCAAGAATTTTCAGATTTCGAAATTCATGTTCTTTTTTTAGGAATTGTTTTAAATTTTGAGTAGTTCTCTCTACAAATGGTAAAAATAGGTATTGAAGGCTTTCATTTTCAGGTGTAATGTAAAAACTGTTGTAACTATTGTTCCGACATTGTTAGAGCTTGTGTCTTCTGCTAGACCTAATTCGTTGTAACAGAGAATGAGCAATGTCCTACGAAAACAAAACAGAAACAGCTTCGCGAATTTGATCCTCAGGCACGGTTTATGTTCCCCCAGATCTCTTAGTAACCACTGGTACGCATCAGGCGATACATTTCTCGCTTTTATGTCCACAAAGACATACAAAAAAATTACTATTATTGTAGTACGCGTCATTTTTCTTTGTCTTTATGTTGCTTGAGCTGTATCCGTGTGTACCAAGTACTGATTTAAGATTATTTGAGGATGTCAAAGGTATGTATTATGTAGTAAAGTTCTTTGTGAAGGGCTCGTCCGGGGAGTACTACCACCACGCATTTTTCTGCCGCCAAGCAGCGCTGCTGTGTTTCGGCTTGAAAAGTGCGGTTGCCGGTGTAATTACAGGCATGAGGCTTAACATCTGTATGCCTCAAGTTGAGTGACACAGGGCAGTGCATTGTAGGGCACGTCCTATCGTGCGTGAGTTACGAGGTAATGCTTTGTTATAGGTGATGGTTACCACTTAACATCAGGTGGGCCATCTGCTTGATTCATCAGCTAAATGTATTAAAAAAATATATGTAGTCGAAACTTACAAAATATATTTAATGCAATTTTCATGTTTACAATATTTATAAAACGCAGTTAAGTGGCCAAACAAAATCTTTTTAACTATGCAATAATTTTGAATAAAATATCGCATTTGAGCTGAAAGAATAACAGTTGGAACAAACCAACACGCGACGCCAGAATAAATACCCAAAAGTTGATGTGTACCTAGTTACATAACAAATTCCATTATGCAAATAATCTGCAAACATGCTCAAACCAACATACATCATGGTCGGAAGCCAGCAATTATTTAGTGCATTTGCATGTGACCGTCAAGGCTGCGGCTGCTGACAGTGGGCGGGTCCTGTGGCCTGCCGCTCAACTAGATGCTTTGAACGCTATATTGTGGAGAGTACTGTTTTGGTCATTCATTTTCACCTTTACTTTATTTTTTGGTAAAGCTTTCTAGCTATTGTCGGTACTCTTGGCTCATAAATTCACAAAGTTTGCTGAAAAATTATATTTTGACTGGTCCATTTAAGGCAGTTTAATTCGATTGTTAGGGTTTCGTACCCAAAGGGTTAAACGGGAGCCTATTTCTAAGACTCAGCTGTTCATCCGTCTGTCTGTCTGTCTGTCCGTCTGTCACCAGGCTGTATCTCATGAACCGTGATAGTTAGACAGTTGAAATTTTCACAAAAGATATTTTTCTGTTGCCGCTAGAACAAAAAATATTAAAAAATAGAATATAATAAATATTTAAGGGGGCTCCCATACAACAAGCGTGATTTTTTTGCCAGTTTTATAGATAATTGTACGGAACCCTTCGTGCGCGAGTCCTCGCACTCGCACTTGGCCGGTTTTTTTTTAATAACAGTATTAAAACTTTATTTTCCATGTACCATTAAATCAGCAGTTTGTTATAGCATTATTTTATTTTAAATAAGCTTAGGTGTTTTGTTTTTAAAAGCCATAAGTTGCATTAAACTGTGCGTAGTAAATCTATTGCCATCCATCTCGCGTGCCTCAACCAACTCCAATTCCGTTTCGTTTTAAGTGATTTTTGCACGGTCAGGTCGGAAATGTGGTGAAAGATTATTCAGCTGAACAAGAATGTGCCATTCCTGGTGTGCGGATGTCGTTCACTCAATCGTCTCTCAACGCTCGTTGATAATGGAAATGCGGCCTCGGCATCTCACTTCATTAACGAGTTTGGAATACGTGGCCTGGCGTCACACAGAAACGAGCCAGGTAGGTATATTTTGATAATTTTGTTCTGGTGTATAGAGGAGGTTTTCTGGTAGAGAGGTAGGCCAAAGAAAAGATGGATGGATGGTGTCAAAGTTTTTTTTTATACAATATCTGATGGAACAAGCAGATGGCCCACCTGATGTTAAGTGGTAACTATCACCTATAACAAAGCATTGCCTCGTAAGTCACGCACAATAGGATCGTGCCCTACGATGCACTGTCCAGCGTTCATCAACTTGAGGCATACAGATGTTAAGCCTCATGTGCCTGTAATTACACCGGCAACCACACTCTTCAAACCGAAACACAGCAACGCTGCTTGGCGGCAGAAAGAGGCGTCGTGGTAGTACTTCCCCGGATAAGCCTTTCACAAATAGCTCTACTACTTTTAAAAGATGACTTGGGTATGAAAGAAGTCAATACTAAGATGACGGATGATAGAGTAAAGTAGAAAGAAGGATAAAATCTGTTGCGCCGACCCTACATGAAGTGGGTAGTAAACAGAAGATGTATCTTCTGTTTATGTTTATGGGCCACATAACCTACCTTTCTAATCTAAGCTTGATATTTTTTTGTATTATGTTATAATTTATGAACAAAAAATATAACTGTATGATGTGAAGAGTATAGTGCAGTAGTGTGATGATAACGGAACATAGGAACATAACGCAGATTCATTTATTTGTAACATACATAAGGAATAACATAAATACATACTCAAATTAGATTCATACCACAGAATACACACAAATACTCAGCATTAGTTTTTATAGTGCTTACCTACACTTAAGGAAATCACAAAGTTAAAATCCCACTCGGATAATAACTTTTGGGACTATATTAAAAAATATTTGTAATACTCAGCATGATGCCGGTTGACTAAACCCTACGCTGGTTTTCACAAGAACCAATTTCGATGATCAAAATGAAAACAATGTATATATGAAATAAAATGTAAACAAATATATCTTACCTATATGCATATTATAGGTGAAAGTCAAAACTTCAAATTTCTGTTCTTCACGGTGTGACCGCATCCTCAGTTCAAAATTCGTGGGACAACGAGAACAGTGGTCGATGTTATTTGGCAATACGCGTCCAAACTAGGTGATATTCAAATTCACTAATGGAAGATATGGTAAGCAAAATGGATTTAATTATACACCTTAAACTTTATGTTGAGTATGACGATGCTTACGTGATTTTGTCATTGGTTAGAGCTGGAAATAGGGTTAATGAGTTAGTATTATAGTACGCGGAATAATTTGTTCAGGAACTTATAAAGTACACATAGGAGTAAGATGTAATAGGTACAATTAGTTTTAACTTTCGTTCGTGTCACATGTGGACCGATTTAGTAGCGCACTAACCTCCACCCTAGGAAAAACTGGGGATTAGTTCTGTCCTGTATGTACATGTTTTTTATCATAGTTTAAGAGTTTAGTTAAAATTTAAGTAACATTAGGGTTAGTATAATGAAGTTATGAAGTTTTAGTATTTGTATTTAGTTGTAATCTATAGTATAGGTATGTTTAAATCAGTATATACATGGACCATTATTATGATGTATCTATTATATAGAGTAATCGTGTGTTTTGTATGTGCATTGTTTCTCCTGATGACACTGGTCTCGTAAGAGCCCAGGTATCAGGAGAAGCCATTGTGTCTGAGTAGTTTGAGAGTGTAATGCGTGAGTAGGTAAAAGTATAGCTGCGCATTTGGTATTTTTGGGTCGGATTGGAGGTAAGCGAGGGGTGCGGAGGGCGCTAGGGATGTGACTCGTCTACATTATCATTTATCGAAATATGACCGATTAATAGAAATATTTTCATTGGTTATCATATTATGTATTTGCAATAGTATACCTATGTTTAGGTTTAAAAGTCACTGAAACAATTGAAGTTAACACAATAATTATATCCAATAAAAAAATAATGTATGTCTTGTTTAACTATAACTAGTAACCCTACGTTTTGCACGAGTAGATAAGAGTATGCTTACATCAATGAAGCTCCAACTTAGCATTATTTCAGCCGATATAAATTATACATTTAAATCTTTCTCATGAACCGCTCCGCTCATTAGTGAAAACTATATGAAAATTCGTGTGCAATTTTTTGAGTTTATTGCGTTCAGGCAGTCGGACTGCGGTGGATGGTTTTTTATTATTATAATTGCAGTAATAGCTAAAAATAGGCAATTTCAGCTATTCTGTGTCCATATTCTCTGGTTCTTGTGAGGAATCGGGAACTTCGGTAAGCAGTTTGTATGGATCAAGCTGGATCTAATAAAGTTTCAGAACTTGGATCAAAAGTGATTTGGTTTGAGAAATATTTGAACTCCCACACTCTAAGATTGTGGAATGTAGTAGCTCTGCCTTCCCCCCCTTAAATATTTATTTTATTCTGTTTTTTAGTATTTGTTGTTACAGCGGCGACAGAAATACATCATCTGAGAAAATTTCAACTGTCTATCACGGTTCATTAGATACAGCCTGGTGACAGACGGACAGACAGACGGGCGGACAAGTCTTAGTAATAGGGTCCCGTTTTACCCTTTGGGTGCGGAACCTTAGAAAAGGTCTTACCTTGTATATCAACGATATGAATTCCCCATTTGGCTGTTTGCCTGCCAAGGTTTCTTTTCTGTCACTGAAATTAAATAAATAAATGAAACCAAACATTGGTCTAGTAATTCCTTGCGGGAATCATTAAACAAAGTTATAATTGCTTCGCAATTGGTGACTTATTGGATATATAGAAATATTTTATGGCTTTTTGTTTAAGCTTTTAATTACTTCTTGTGTTTTTTTGACCACTCGTGGTCATGCCGAACCGATCGAATTAAGAGACTGATCACCGTCAAAAAAATTGAGATACTATCAAATCGATTGCACGCTAGTGGCATTAACATCTGAGTGTATCCATGACTTGGAAGGCACGTTTAGCTGTTGGTCCCGGCTTAGCGGCCGTTAAGCCATGACGGAAGCCTGCAAGCAGTCTTAAAATTTGGTAACCATTAGTGCTATTCTTTAAACAACATTCACCCAAGCGAACGCGAAAGCTACAGTGAGTTTTCAATTTGGCATTGTGTAATACATTTGTGCTAACGTAAGTAAAATTAAATATTGGTGGACTTTCCACACAGCACTATCTAGCCCCAAATTAAGCCAAAGTTTGTAATATGGGAACCAGATAGCTGATAATACATATAATACTCTTTTTTTGTATATACATACTTATGATATTATAAAACACCCAGACAGATAACACACAATGTTCATCACACAAATGTTTGTTCTCGGTGGGACCCACGGCCTACGGTGCAGAAGGCAGAGCTACTACCAACTGAGCTGCGAAGGCTGTCGAGTTAGGCGAAGCGAAACTCGTGATCGAAGTGAGTGCGGATCCACTAGGTGAAATTCTCCATAATTTTTTTGCTTACGAAATAGCACTACTACTCAAAATAAATGAAAAAAAGTGGCACAAGCAAGCTTCACCTTAACAGGAGTTCTCACTACGTTGCCACAACTTTTTAAAACAAGTGAGTAATAACAGCTTTAATCTCGACTCTAAAAGCTTTACCACTTACAAAGGCAGATTGGAAAACTTTTTTCTTGTGCGAGTCCAATTAAAGTTGATAAAGCAAATTCCGACAGTTAAGAGTGTGCATGATCGTCGGACTAGTTCTTGCAATTCTAGAAACATAGCTGATTAATAAAAAAAAGTGTATCCTACCTTATTTCTCGAGATAATCATGGAATAGAATGAATGGTATGCGTTGTAATTTTTTTTTTCTTTTTACATCATGTTTTTTGGCGATCTGTTTATAAAACAATAATCCAAACTGCTGTCTGATTTGTCCATCTGTTTTAGTTGACATGTGAGGAGAGATTCGTCCAGTGAGTTGTCTCTCAATCTTTGTCTGCGAATCTATTCGCTAGGTTTTGTAGGCCGTGTCGTTAAAGTCTAGTAAAGAAACTGCTTGGACATACACGTGCCTCCGACTGCATGTGATTATAAAATTTTATGATTCGGCAAGACTGAACAACTTGATTTTACAATCAATAAGTAATTTAAAACATTATCTTGTTTCAATCCTTTATAGATACACCGCCCCTATAACTTGGTTCCTTCATCCCCTTTCTAACACCGGACTACCAGATGTACGGAAATGAGACATCTTTTCATGGTTGGCTACCTGCCCGCATCATGCACTTTGCTTCAACTTTTATAATGCGGTCAGCGAAAGAGTGAAATTCTTTACCGGCGTCCGTTTCTTCCGAATACCTACCAGTATTTTTTTCAAGAGAAGAGTGAATAGGTATATTTTAAGTGCTAAGCCCTAGACCGAATCGTAGTGCCCGAAAGGAGCCTCTTCGAGGCGCACTTAAAATCCATTCAACACACTTTTTCGAAAGAAACTAGTGACAACAAGAATAAGATAAATTATCATTAGGTAAAAAAATCGATTTAGAGTTGTTCACCAAGTTATTAGACTTTGATAAATAGCATAGATAAGCCATTGTTTGTGCATCATATTGAATAGATTTCGATTATCATCAAAATTTTGATCCACTCAAATGTGTGCAGCCACGGCGTTTAGTTCTTTTTTATTTTATTTATTGAAAACCAAGGCGTAATTAGTAATTTTGTAAGCTAAGGAGCAAAATATGTTGGAAAAATAACTTTGGCTTTGCAACAGTTTACTTATCATTACTTCGTAAAATAAATACTCTACCTAACAAACAAGACTTTTTAATAAAAAATTCCTCGCCACATGAGTATGTGCGTGAAAAAGCGTTTGAAGAAGAAAAACTTACCCAATACTTTCCCTAACTAATTGAAAGTTTTTCCGAAGAATGAAACAAAGGGAAGCTCTCTCACCTTTCCACATCGTTTAACACAAACCCTTATAGGTAGGTTGTAGAATATAGACATGGTTACTATGGACCAAAGAAGGCTTCTTTTTAGGGTTGAATGGATAATATTAAGTTCTAGCTGCCTGTGGCTTCGCTGGCGTGTTAGTAGTGATTGCTAACAATAATATGTAAATATTTAGGCGTTTTCCTTCAGGTAGGTAGGTACGTATTTCTTTTCGGATAAAAAGTATCTATATGCTATTGCCCTATTTAATTAAAACATTGAGAGCACTGGTGGTCTAGTGGTAGCGGCCCCGCCTTCCATTCCTAAGGTCGTGGGTTCGAAACCGGTCGTGCACCAATGAGTTTTTCTGTTTTAAAATGTATGTGCACAATGCCAGTACTCTCAAACGGTGAAGGAAAACATCGTGAGGAAACCGGCATGTATAACCTAAAAAGTTCTATAACATGTGTCAAGTGCTCGAAAGGAGCGTCTTGAGGAGTCTTGAGGAGCACTTAAAATCCCTTCACCACACTGTTTCGAAAGAAACTAGTGACACGACAAGAGAAGTGACATAAAACATTCAAACAAGATGGCGACCACGAACTGGAAAAGAAACGTGGCCACCTCACTAGATGGACCGACGGCTTTGTGCAAATCGCGGAAGCCAGTGAATGGAAAAGGCCCACCTGGGGACTTCTTACGCTGATGATGATGATGATGTGCTTCTTTTATAACAGCAGAATCTTTCTGAAAATCAGCATCATTATGAATACCAAAAGTAAGATCAGTTTAATCTTTTGGAATATAATTTGAAAGCTTCATAACATAAGATATAAGATTCGGATGAGGGTCGGCCGGCACTACTCAATTACCTAGCGGATTCATCTTCATTTCTCCGACGGTTGCTTGAGCGGTCTCTCGCTTTATGAATTGGTATTTTGCGTGCCCAATTTTTGACGTGACGAGCCACTTAAATTACTTGAAGTGGCGCATAGAAGCCCACTTGTTTTCGACGAGCAATAACTGAAAAAGATCACTCAATTTCGACACCATTTTGTTTACTCTCTGGCAAAATTTGTAAACAAAAATGTTACAGCTAATTTGTAAAAGCTTTGGTAATATGAGTACATCTCCTGAATAAGAAAATATGGTGAAACAAGCATATATTGATATATTGATCGGGTACCTCTACTTTTTTAGATTGCTTAGTAATTTTTTTTTTAATTTTAAACCCCATATAAGATCTAGGGTTATAAGTTTATCTTTATTATTGTTTTTATATTATTTTTTTTATTTGAGATTGTGTGCCCAATGGCAAAGTCCTCTTTCAACCCCTTCCACTCCTCTCTATTTTGAGTATCTCTTGTCCAGGTTTTGTCCATTGTTTGGATAAACTAAGATTAAGATTGCTTAATTACAGTGAAAATAATCGTCCAAAATAGTCCAGACAGTCTAAATAAAGTGGTTTTTTTTTTTTGAGCTACATATCAATAGAAAAATCAATATACCTAAGATTCATATTCCCTGTCATTTTGTAGCGTCTCTATTATAACGTATACTTATCATTGTCTATGTCAACGAAAATAAAGAGCAACGTACTTATTGGTCAGTTTTGCTATTAAGACCATTTTAGGTATCACGAGTTCTGGAACATTAATTTGAAATGTGCCAATTAATGCACTAGTATGTATTATTTATGGTTACTGTAATACACGACTGAATGAACAGATGACAGAATACTGTTATTAGGCTGTTTATGATGGGTCATTTCGTTGGAATACTAAAACGTTTATATATGAAATTTAATCTGTGAGTGTCACACATATTCAAAAGCTTCTGAGTTTCGCTCGCGTGGTATCAACAATTCTAGGCTACGAAGAGTGAATTACTGTGTATTCCAAGTTTCAAATGTTCAATCAAATGTACCTCTGATAATCTTTTCTAATGTCCTTATGTTTTGAGTAGCAAAAAAGTGATATCGCTAGCCTATATAATTAGATTTCCAATAAATGTAAAGAGTAGTAGAGCTCTTTGAGAAGGGCTCGTCCGGGGAAGTACTACCACCATACCTTTTTCTGGTTTAAGAGTGTGGTTGGCGACGTAATTAGAGGCACATGAGGTTTAACATCTGTATGCCTCAAGTTGATGGACGCAGAGCAGTGCTTCGTAGGGCACGTTCTTATCGTGCGTGACTTACGAGGTAATTCTTTGTTATAGGTGATGGTTAACACTTAAAATAAGGTGGGCTATCTGCTTGGTCATTAAATGTATTTGATATTTAAAATACATGCTAATCATTACATTTCTGTAATTCCTTTATTTATCATAAATATATATAAAACTTTATTGAAGACAGTTATGGATGCGTAGTTACTGCAACAGTTAAAGTACAGTAGGTTTGTCCAAAAATTTAATTGTCAGCTTCCTCCCCTGTCCCACGCTAAGTGAGGTCGGCACAACAGGTTTTCTTCTTCCACTCTCCTCTATCACTCGTCATCTCGGTCAGAACGCTGAGTTCTTTCTTACTCATGTCATCTTTCAGTCCATCCATCTTTTCATTGGCCTGCCTCTTCTTCTAAAACCACATCCACATCCACAACTAGCACTCTTCTCGTAATATAACTTTCTTCCCTCATCATGACATGCCCATACCATACCATAATTGCTCCTCAACTTATCCGTCACCACAATTTACTACAAAACTAAAAACAATAGTATGCGCTTGGAACTATTTAATCCCTCTAATCAGCTGCTAATCGTTGAGCACAAATGCGGTCGAGCGCCGCTTTGCAAATGCATAGCCTACTCACCGACTAAATCGATTATATTTGGGTTAAACAGAACATCCGTTTAGTTCACTTTACAATGTGCAATGCAGACTCGGCAGATTCGGAGGTAAATGTTTTGCACCTAACAAATCTGATGCAGTCCAATAGTTAAACAATTAAAGCAGAAATTTGTGTTTGGTTGATTTGATTAAATAATTGGTAGTTACCATTTTTAGGGTTCTGAACCAAAATCGTGAAACGGAACTCTTATGTTGTTATTTCTACATTCATTAAATTATACAAAAAATTGCACAAAGCGCTTTGCTTCTACTTTCATAATGCAACAGCCAAAGAGTGGAATTCTTTACCGGTGTCCGTTTTTCCGAATGCCTATAATTTGGATGTTATCAAGAGACGAGTGAATGCGTATGCGTAATGGTAAGCGTACCACACCGTAGACCGCATCGTCACTTAACATCGGGTGGGGTGCGGTCAAACGTTTTACCTATAAATTGTAAAAAAAAACAAGATCTACTGAATACTAGACTAAGATAGTAGGTAGGTACTAAGGTACTAACTGACGTGAGGTTTAACATCTGTATGCCTCAAGTTGATAGACGCAGGGCAGTGCATCGTAGGGCACGTTCCATTCGAGCGTGACTTACGATGCAATGCTTTGTTTTAGGTGATGGTTACCACTTAACATCAGGTGGACCATCTGCTTGTTCCATTAGCTATTAGTATAAAAAAAGAAGGTATTTGGGCATAAGTCAACTGAGATCGTCAGTTTCAGTAGTTTTTTTTTTATATTTTTTCGATAGTAAACATATTATAGATACGTAGTTTAACGGCCGTTAAACTACGTGTCAAATCTAATCGGATCAAAACTAATCGGATGTCAAGTCACTCGTCATTTCAGCTATTACATCGAATAAGATAGAGATAGCAAGTGACTTGACATCCGATTAGTTTTGATCGGAGACATATAAACAACAGAAGAACTTTTGATTCCGTGAAAGCTTGATTACGTTACGTCCCATCCTTTTGACAGAGTAAATAAAAGTATTCGACAAAGGAAAGAGCCATGCGTGACATAAAACGATGTTTGAACTCTTCGACTGCCCTAATAATTGTTATTGACATTTTTTGATATAAAAGAATCTTGTTTTATTTGTAAGGAAGTTAGGTTGTTGAAGAAGTTTTAATATTTCAATCATTTTTACCTATTTTGTCTCATTGCTGGGCAAAAGTCACCACCATCCCCTCTTTTCACTGAAGTTTTAAAAATAATTTTCAACCTAAATATGTAAAAAGTTATGTGCACAATGCCAGTTAAACGGTGAAGGAAAACATCGTAAGAGAACTGGCATGTCGTAGACACTAAAAAGTTATATAACATGTGTCAAGTGCTTGAAAGGAGCCTCTTGATGCGCACTTAAAATCCTTTCACCACACTGTTTCGAAAGAAACTAGTGACACGACAAGAGAGAGAGTAAACATTTTACACAGCACCATTAAGCCCCAAACTTATTCAAAGCTAACTATAGGAACCAAATTTCTAATAGAATACCTATTTTAAAAAAAAATTGTAGCCGCTTGAGACTACGCGTGTATAAAAACGGATCTCGTTGCTGTAATGTTATTCTACGTAATCTATGTATATCTTAAATTTCATGCAAATCTGTTCAGCCAGTACGGATAATTTTTGGTCCTTATTAGAAACCGAACCCACAACCAACATCGCAGGATGTTGAGCTGCGAGGCGATCTTATTAACTAATTGAAAACTTCGTATGACAACAAAATCCTAGGTTTTTCAGCCCGACTGACAGAATTTATTGCACACTCAGATACTTGAATGCAAAAGTAAATTCCATTGGCAAATTGTCAAGAAAAGTAACTTGAACCCAATTACAACTCACCCAGAACGAACTAAATAGTGATTAGCTAAGAGTTGGCGCAGTATCGTTACTAATACCGTATACTTAGTTAAAGAAAGTGCATTTATTTATTTTTCTTTAAGAGTAGTAGAGCTCTTTGTGAAGGGCTCTTCCGGGAAAGTTCTACCACCAAGCCTTTTTCTGCCGCTGTGTTTCGGTTTGAAGAGAGTGGTTGCCGGTGTAATTACTGTCACATGTGACTTAACATCTGTATGCCTCAAGTTGATGGACACAGGGCAGTGCATCGTAGGGCACGTTCCTATCGTGCCTGACTTACGAGGCAATGCTTTGTTATAGGTGATGGTTACCAGTTAACAACAGGTGGGCCATCTGCTTGTTCTTTGTTCTATCAGCTAGTTGGATACAAAATAAAAAACTCACACATAGATGAACTCACACATGAACAAATCAGTATAGGTACAATACAATTAGAGATGAAAAAAAGATAATTAAGAGAATACCTAAGAATAAAGTAGATAGGTACCTATATGAGTAGAATTACTAGACTTTCAACAAACACAAGAAAACAAAACTTGGAATATAGGTACAATTAAAACTAAAACAAACAATAAGAATATCCATTTTTTTATAAAATGAAAATGAATAAAAATTGTTGGTCTTTCCACGTAGCACCATCAAGATCCAAATGAATTGTCAAAAACATAAATAATTCTCATCTTTCATAATTTACTCAATGTTCTTTGAGGATGCCTAGGGGTAGTCGGAGATCATAGTCATAGTCAACAAATTCATTCTTTCATAAATGGGGATTAAAGCCTTGAAACTGTTGCAATTATTATTTTTCAGAAATAAATTCAATATATTTGTAAAACATAGATAATAAACAAAACATATTTTTTTGGTTCAAATGAAATATACTTCCTTCCACTCGTTCTCTTTTTTCGTCGTTTTATATGAGTTTGTTTATGTGTTTGTTAAATAATAAAAATCATTCTACATAGTCGAAAAGCCCCTTGGCTTTTCGACTATGAAAACTCATGAGTGAAACTCATGTACTCAAACCCCAAGTACTTTTATTTCTTCTGCGGTAATATTAGATATTGAGCACCGCGTCTTTGAGAGCACAGTTTTCATTATGTGTATCATAAAGTTCAAAGTAAAGCTACCCTCGTGAGCTCTTAAACCGTTTCTTAAAGAGAAAACATATTTGTGATTGTTATCGACATTAGCAAATATATTTGAGCTTATTGCTTATAAATTTTCGTAATAAATAGTAATCATTGTTTATGTGGGATACGAAGCAATAAAAATACTTCCTCTTCTCCTTGGCATGTCACCAGTTCTTTTAAAAACTGAAAGTGGTGAAAGGATTTTAAGCGCGCTTCAAATCCGAACACTAGACATGTTTTATATTTGTTCGTTTAGTTCTACGACATGCCGGTTTCCTCACGAAGTTTAATAAACACTGATATTTCTTGACTGCGTTTCGGAATTTTGTACAATATTTTTCACACAGCGTAGCACACCCATCGCTCTTTGGAAGAAATTAAAATCCTACGTCTTGGTACTATAAATTTGAACATTCATTAGCTCAATCATCTCTCATTAATTCATTCATTTTCATTCTTACGTTCCAATTCACTCAACTCACTAACGTTCCTGTATCATCTTTTATTATCCTTGACCACACCAATTTATTAACAAAAATATTACTGTAAAATTATTGATCGAGTGAGCGAAGCGAACGAAGATCTTAGTTTCAACTTGAGCGATTTGGCATTTTATGTATGTATGTATGTTTGTCTGGCGATAACTTTAGACCGTTAATCCGAACTGCATGAAATTTTATATGTCGATAGCTTGTACTTGAGAAATTTACTGGTAAGTATATGAGTAAAATCGGATGAAGGGTTTTTGAGATATGGGGTTTTTTAAGGGGGCAAAAATAAAAAAGTTACATAAAAAAATCAAGTAACATGTCATATGAAAAGGCTTTGTTTGGACATTCCAAAACAATTTTTACTTTTTTTTTGAGACGCTCGGTTTTTGAGATAAAACAAAAAAAGTTAAATTAAGATAACCAGCGATCCAAGAGCTCCCATCTCTAAAAGTTTCGTTGTCATCAAGGTTTTTCTATTGATCGGCCAGTTCCTTTGCTTTTTCTTATATATTTTTTTCTTGAAATAAATTAAGGAGGTACTCAGTTCTTATAAAATGGTGACGACGACCAGGTCTGATGATGGAGCCAATGTCTGTTCAACGGAACTCTTCAATAAATAGGCCAATAGAGTTGAAACTTGGTTACCATACCAGGTTATTAGGCGGTAGTCAGAAAAAACTCCAAAAATAATGTTTGGACTTGCCTCTGACTACTACCTACTCAAAGTTTTGATGCGTTCGTCGGGTCGCATCACGAGATCTCAGTTCGGGGCGAACAACTAGTTACTGATGTTTTTTATGAGAAAAATTGATGAGTAACCAGGAAAGCTCTGCTCATGTACCTAGTACAGAGGTTACTTCTACCTTACAATTGCATTACTCTACAGAGCAAGTTCACCATGAACGTGCCTTATGGCTTACTTAAACCACGGAAATATTTTGTGATTAAAATAGCCAATAATTGGGAGATAAATTGTAATTATAAACAGCTATTATTGTTTAATGAAGTTACACAACACTGCTTCACCAATAACGCATTATGGCATGGCCAAGTGTCTGGTCGGTAATGCCCGCGTGAAATAATATTTTTTTAAAACTATTTTCACAATACGGGTATTATTGTCACTTTAAATCATCATCAGCCTGAGAAGTCTTGGACTTAGACCTACCCTATACTTTTCTAGGAAAAACGATTCTGAGCCCTCTCCATCCACCGGCTACCCTATACCTACTTACAATATCGTTTTAAATATTATAAGATTCACGTCTGGTAGTTCTGGCAAATGAAATCAAATTATATTATATATTTTGATTGATGATTAGCGTTGATTACACGAAAAATCTAAAAACGATTATATATTTTTTTAAATCTATCTAGGTTATGAACATATTTAGAACGGTATATTTACATGATTTGTGACTTTGATTGTTTCCCGATATTTCGGCACAGTTGCATGCGCCATGATCACGGGTCGAACTAAATATCCCGTCATGGTAAATATCACTGGTAGTCTAGTGGTAGCGGCCCCGCCTTCCGATCCTAAGGTCATGGGTTTGAAACCGATCGCGCACCAATGAGTTTTTCTGTTCAAAAACTTATGTGCACAATGCCCTTACTCTTAAACGGTGGAGGAAAACATCGTGAGGGAACCGGCATATCATAGAACCTAAAAAGTTCTATAACATGTGTCAAGTGCTCAAAAATTTAAAATCCTTTCACCACACTGTTTTGAAATAAACTAGTGATACGACAAGAGATATGGTAAATATCCCGTTTTAAATTTAAATTATAACTATTATAATATCCCAAATTTTATGAATTGAGTATTCGAACCCACAGTCATCTTGATACGCGGGTGTTAACAACCTCATCAACTCTTACTTAAGCCTGGCGAATGGCGTAGGTATATATTTAAACGGTACTTAAAACTGTTTTAAGCGCAACCATTATACTCGTTTCACAACTTTTATGATTAAAATCTGTACTCCTTCGTATTTTAATAGTTATATTAATAAAGAAAACTAGGCTGGCAGTCCATTAAGTGTTTTTAAATATTTTATGATAAAGATATCAAGATAATAGTGGCAGATTGAGGGCGCACTTGATGCAAATGCAATGGCTATTTTTCAATGGAAAAATACAGAAAACTTTAGCAATAAATATTTAAAAAACCACTCTAATTGTCAGAATGAAAAGTAAATAAATTGCAATAATACCCAAAGTAAAATAAATGAATTAACTTTCTGCTAGTAAATCTTGTTTAGATCAAAAGAGCTGTGCACAATATTATTGCAATTTGGTCGATTGCGATTTTTCATATATAAGCTCAGTGATATTACATTTTGAAAGGAATGTAAGAGCGAAAAATACATTAGCGGTAGTCTTCGCCTTAACAAAAAATCAAGCCTTATTGTACCTACCCAAAAATCTTCCTCTCTCATGATTAAATCAAACCCTACTTGCAACCAAAGGTATCTAAAGCTGGACAACATATAAAACAATAATAAATAAAATATATTAAAATTTGTTGTTCCTTATGTTTTCGTTCAGAAGATATTAAATAAATAAATAATAAATGTTGGCGGACATTCCACACAGCACCATCTCGCCCCAAACTAAGCCAAAGCTTGTATTATGGGAACCTTATATACTTTTTTTGTAACTTCATATTTAAACTAGTAGTTCGCCCCGAACTGAGATCTCGTGATGCGACCCGACGAACGTACCAAAACTTTGAGTAGGTGGTAGTCAAAGGCAAGTCCAAACATTATGTTTGGACTTTTTTCTGACTACCGCCTACTAACTTGGTACGGTAACCAAGTTTCAACTCTATTGGCCTATTTATTGAAGAGTTCCGTTGAACAGACCTTGGCTCCATCATCAGACCTGGTCGTTGTCACCATTTTATGAGAACTGAGTACCTCCTTAATTTATTTCAAGAAAAAAAAATAAGAAAAAGCAAAGTAACTGGCCGACCAGTAGAAAAACCTTAATGTCAACGAAACTCTTAGAGATGGGAGCTCTTGGGTCGCTGGTTATCTTAATTTAACTTTTTTGTTGTATCTCAAAAACCGAGCGTCCCAGAAAAAAAGTAAAAATTGTTTTGGAATGTCCAAACAAAGCCCTTTCGTATGACATGTAACTTGATTTTTTTAAGTCACTTTTTTATTGTTGCCCCCTTAAAAAACCCCATATCTTTATAACCCGTCATCCGATTTTACTCATATACTTACCAGTGAATTTCTCAAGTACAAGCAGTCGTCTTATCAAATTTCATGCAGATCGGATCAACGGTTCGAAAGTTATGGCCAGACAAACATACATACATACATACATACATACATACATAAAAGGCCAAATCGCCCAAGTTGAAACTAGAATCTTCGTTCGCTTCGCTCACTCGATCAAATATTATATAACACCCAGACAGAGAACAAACATCTATGTTCATAACACAAATGTTTGTTCTCGGTGGGAATTGAACCCACGGCCTACGGCGCAAAAGGCAGAGCTACTACCAACTGAACTGTGAAGGCTGTCAATATGATAGGCATTTATCGCTTTCGTTTTAAGTGCCCTCCAAACCAAATCTCACCCACAACTTATGCTTACCAAAGTTTCATCGGGTTTAATGATGGACATCAGATAGCGGTCCGAATTTCCAAGAACCCACAAAACAAACCCAAGAAACCGAAACTAAACAGAAGGCTTATACAAGTTCATCAAACCGTGCCTAATTAGTTGAGAATCATAAGGTTTAAATTGAAATCAATGAATTGTGATCGGAATAAATTCACTCAAACGAATAACTCATCAATTCCACTTGCACCAACTGAAGATTTTAATCTGTTCGCATTGTAAATACTTAGAAGTGAATACAAAGATTTACCATAGAAAGCAATAATTCAAAAGCTTTAGTCTCATTATTCTTATCCTATCTTCCTTATACAAGGTGTTCCAAAACAGCTGCTAATACATTTTAGCTAGGTAGGTATTGAAATTTTGTATGAAACAGCTGTTTTTTATTTCGCGTTAACAGTGTTGGTTCCTTAGAAAAAGTTATTCATATTGATGGGTACTTTAGCCACATGAAGTTTTTAAACACAAGTATTGGAACACTATAGGATTGCGAAAGCTACTGGTTGTTTGTGCCTCAGTCACGCCACGAACCGATTGGCATGATACTTAAACCATATATAATTTGGAGCCTGGATTTGTTATTTATAAAAAAAATAATCCAGGAACGGGGTAAAACCGTGAAAAAACCTAATAAAGGGAAAAGCGTCCTAAATATTAATGTTAACAATGGTATGGGCATGTCATGAGGAGGGAATAAAGGCATATTACGAGAAGAGTATTAGGTATGGATGTAGATGGTTTTAGGAAGAGAGGTAGGCCAAAGAGATGGATGGACTGTGTGAAAGATGACTTGAGTAAGAAATTAGTGAGCACCGAGATGACAAATGATAGAGGAGAGTGGAAGAAGAAAACCTGTTGTGCCGACCCCACTTAGCGTGGGATATGGGCAGGAAGATTGATTGAAACTTCTTTATTACACATAAAAATAGTCTCGCGCAGTAGTGCACGGGAGAGGAAAAAAGTAGATAGGTAAAATACATTTGAAAAGTAGTAATATTACATACAAAATGCTAAATATGTATAATAAATAATACATAAGTACTAAATAGTACATACATATCATTAATATCAATAAATGAAGATGATGATGATGATGATGAATCAGTAAGAAGAAAAGAAAGAAAGAAAAAGCATTTATTTCGGACACACACACACAAATACAACACGAGCAAATCAGTAGGTACAGTTAGGCTCACGTATCAGTACAGTACTGACACGTGAGCGAAGACGCGGGCGGCAGCTAGTTTTAAATAATGAAAACTAGATCGCTGTTCTGGAATACGCAAGTCCTAGGTGGACGTGCTCTGTGAAATAATGCGATTGTTATCATGCAATATGCATCAGGTGAGCTATCTGATTGCTCTTTCACTTGTTAATAAATTTAAAAAAAAAACGGTGACAGGGGTACTTTAATCAATCTTCACACTCATAAGAGAGTAGTAGAGCTTTGTGAACTCGCCCGGGGAAGTACTACCATCATGTCTATTTCTGCCGCCACGCAGCGTGGCTGTGTTCCGGTTTGAAGGATGTGGTGGCCGGTGAAATTACAGGCATATGAGGCTTAACATCTGTATACCTAAGTTGATGGGCACAGAGCAGTGCATTGTAGTGCATGTTCGTATCGTGCGTGACTTGCAAGGCCATGCTTTGCATAGGTAACGGTTACCACTTAGCATCTAGTGGGCCAAATGCTTGTTCCATCAGCAGGTAGTATAAATATAGGATGAAGTTGCGGTGCAAGTGAGTCTGTGCTGCTTATAAACGCAAGTAGGTATTCATCAAAGAAAATGGCGGCAAATTATGATTACATATTTCTTGTTTCATCTCAATGTCACAGTTCATCGATATTCTATATCAAAGCGTTTGATAATTATTTGACAAACCAAGCAGCAAGACTAGTGAACAGTGAAATTTGGAATGTTTAATGAAATAAAATCATGTTTGACACAACAGTTGTGTCAAACAACTGTTACTTCATTAAACAAGAAAATAAAATTGCGATTCGTTTTCTGTCATTTTAGGAAGCAACATAGCTTTGACATTTTAATTGTTTTTCTAGTGTTATTTTGAGTTGTGTTGTGTAATTTCGGTGGGTTTTTAACCAACATTACTTGAGGTCTTAGCACAAGGTGTAAGCATATGGAATGAAAGTGTATTTAAGTGATATCCTGATTTGACTGAAAATGTTTCGAATGTTTTGAAGAAAACCGCCACCATTTTCTTCAAAACAAATGACGGCCGACTTGACTATGGACTGACTTGACTTAAAAGTATTAATTCAATAAAAATTACTTGACACTGGAAAGATTGTCTGTCGAATGAAAGACAGGAGCCATAAATGGAGAGAAGAAGAAGAAAATAAAATTACGGTTTATTTTTATTTTCTTGTAGTGTAATTTTATATAAGTTTTACTGCCACATTCGGAGACATTTAACGGTTATTTCATTTCTTTAGTATAGATTTTGCTAAAGAAATCCTTGTTAAGGAGTGGATTCAGTAGTTGTTAATGCCTCTGCGAGTAGCAGTAAGTAATGTTATTTTAACGCTCTCCTCTTCCATAATGAATCTTATTCAGTTCATCCCTTAAATCGTGCCTCCCAGTCTACTGCCTTCAGTGCATTATGTATATAGAGGTATATGGAGCCGTCCATTAATCACGTGATTTAGAATTTTTTAACCCCTTCTCCCTCGTAGTGAGGTTTAAGACTTCCCCCCCGCCCCCAACCAAAAACACGTGTATTTTTGAGTACCTACAAAGAATCTTAAAATTTTTAGAATATTATCTAAAGACAGGTATAAAGTATAATCTAATTTTATTCTGAAATTAAGGACCATGACAAAAATGTCTAGACAGAAAGCCGCTTTTCAGTTTAGATATCGCGCGTTTGACGAAAAAATAAATACACGTGATATACACCCACCCTCCCGCCTTGTGATATTTCGTGATTTTTGTTAAGGGGCTGACAACTATCAAACAACTTTACTTAACTGTGTGCAATGTGATTGCACACAAAATGGTTGATTGCGATTTTTCGAAAATGATTTTAGGGATTTTATATCTTTCAATATGTCGAAACGTGCGAGCGAGAGTCACATTAGCTCTTGTCTTCGCCTTAAGCAATGTGTTACAGGTAAATGACACTTATTTGTCCGACTTTCTGTATGTTAGTTTGTTCTATAAGGCTTTTGTTACGAGCTACTAGTGCCAGGTTTATGAGACGCTTCAAGGTGATTGAATTGAATAAAGGCCGTTTTGACTTATATTTTGACTTATATTACCCAGTAGTAGACAAGCGCATTTTATATTTTTTAAGTCATGTGATGTTAGATCAAAAAGAAAAACCTGTACGTGAATAATAAGTGAAAATAGCATAAAAAAACTATTAGATTTCTCTCAGATGTCTTGGAACTAAACTATACCTTCTTCTAAATTATAAATCCTGGTAAAGCAAAATAACTAGTACATGTTACTACTAAACTCGCAGATAAAAAGGCGTAGGTATAGAGTAATAACAACTGGGTCATTGGTACCTAAGAGATTGCACGGTCATTTTTATGACAACAGGAAAAAGCAACGACGCAATATTCCGTATTTTACAAAAAGAGCCTCGTTTTTTCAGCATTTTATTTCAAGGTATTCATTCCTTGCTGACTAGGAACAAATGTGTTTATTAAATTCTTTAGTTTTTTTGTTCTAACATGATTTCAGAAATACATACAATTACTGTCAAACAATAAGAATAAAGAAATACTGTGTACCACAAAAAGTATAAAAATAACAATAAATACAAATATAGTAGAGGTAAAATAATAAATAATAAATATTTTTTTTTAGTAAAATAAATATTGGTGGACTTTCCACACAGCACTATCTAGCCCCAAACTTAGCCAGAGCTTGTAATATGGGAGCCAGATAGCTGATATAATACATTATATACTATTTTTTTTTGTAAATACTTACTTATTATATTATAATAACACCCAGACAGAGAACAAACATCTATGTTCATCACACAAATATTTGTTCTCGGTGAGAATTGAAGTCCCAGCCTACGGCGCAGAAGGCAGAGCTATACCAACTGAGCTGTGAAGGCTGTCAATAACATAACGTAGAATTGTATGATGCTCTTTCTAGTACAATGCTTAAAGCTTACTAGCTAATGAAGAGATTCGAATAGATACTCTTTTGTAAACTGACAAAGGCAACTTCTTTATGCCCCATTATGAAGGTAATTAAGAAGGTGATAAAACCCTTCCCTTTTATTGGGTGACATCGGAGAATTTGAGTGTAAAACTTTACGATTAAATAGTCATAAATGAGGGAAGAAAAGACCCTTGAAAGCCTTTTATCTTGAATGGGGTTAAAAGTCAATCATAAACTCAGAATGAATAAATGAATGATATTTTATTGCAGGGAAAAACGATACAGAAGCATGGATGCAGGAATAATGTATTTTTTATTACGTCTAAGTATAAAGTAAGTATAAATAAACAATGTCATTAATTATAAATACGTGTGGATGTGTTTTTGTTGTTCTATATAGCCTTAAACTTAGCACCACAATAAAAATATTTTTTGAATCGTGGTTTAGAATTACAAAAAATCTCTGTATCGTATATAAAAAAAACAAAGGTACGACAGGTAACCCTTCAAATCTCATAGAACCAAACAGTAAATTTTACGAATATTATTTAAATTTGGAATGAAACTATCTGGCAACGTAATGATGCTACTAATCGTACAAGCCATAAAAGTAACTCAACCTTTATCGTTGAGCAATAGAATAAATAGCTGGCCACGGGTCTAATCTTCACTGCGCAAATTACGCTAGCAACTATCTGACAACCAAATTAAGTTAATCAAGTTACTGAACCCTGCTGATTAACGGCCAGCTCTAGTGAAACATCCATTAACCTTCGTTTACCAGCGACTGGTTCAAACAGCCGCGTGTCACTCGGCTCGCAGTGTTTATGAGCACTTTTGTGCTTTTATACACAGCTAGCTTTTTCCAGTGATTTTTGGACGTACCTCTGACTACTCCCCTTAGGCGTCCTCAAATAATCTGGCGTTCGTACTTGGTACTAAGATATTTAAGGGGATTTCTACCGTTCCTAGGGATCAAAGTCGTGTAGCTGTTTCAGTTGTTTTTTCCCACCGGCGGCTTTGATAGCGTAAGATAAGAGTCTATACAAGTTTTAGTTAGTTATATGGTTGCGCACCGTTTGGTTTCAGAGGAACTTCCTCCCGCGCACTCTAAGGTTGTGGAATGCGAGGTTTCAAAAAAGGCATTTTAAAATATTTAAAGGGTCACTAACGCGCGTGTATCACTTCTGGTGTTGTAAGCGTACATAGGCCACAGTAACCGCTTTCCATCAGGTGGGCCGTAAGTTTGTTTGCTTAAGCGGTAGTAAATAAAAAATGCCGAAATATTTTCTACGTTTCATTTACAAATTGATGAATAAATATATACATTAATATTGGCTATTAGACTTTCCACTATCTAGCTCCAAACTAAGCAAATGTTGTACTAAGTACGAGTAGGTACCGATGGCTGGTATAATACTTACTTAAATCCTTTTTTCTGTTAATATTTTTGATCATAATATTGATGTATTATCATAATCTATATGTATTATAGACAGAGAACAAATATCTATGTTCATTACACAAAATATTTGTTCTCGGATGATAGAAACATGAAAAATGTATTACTAGGATAGAGACACTCATATTATTATATTAGGCAGGTAAGTTTAAGATTTCTATTATCATAAATTGCAATAGAATCTTCTGTAACTTATTTTAAATTTCAATACCGCTTGAATTGAGTTTTTTAAAGAGACTTTTACACGTCAGACTTCTGTGGTGTGAACTCAATGTCAAATGCAAAAGACATTTATTCAATTTATTCCAAAGGATCACTTTGAAACGTCTCAAGGCTAGGTGAATCTAGGTGCCAGTTTCGTGAGATCAAGCTCTTAGCTACATGCATACATAAGTGGGATAAACTGATGCGATCAAAATTCATGGCATGCGTATGCCGAGGAGTCGCGACATGGTTAATATCAGATAGCAGTGTAATCTGTTAGTCTGATCCTGTTGGAAACCGTCGCCATATTGAATTCCTAATTAAAAAATCTTGTCTGTAAGATGTGAAAAAGTTTTTTTTTATCCAACTACCTGATGGAACAAGCAGATGGCCCAAATATGTATTGTCAATTTAATTTGACAATAAATTTTACAGCATTATGAACAGTGCCTTATTTTTAATATTTCTTGACATTTCCTGACGAAACATTTTACTAAAAATTTCGTGACGTACTTACTTACAACTTTTTTGATAATGACCCATAACAAAGCATTGCCTCGCAAGTCACGCACGATAGGAACGTGTCCTACGATGCACTGCCCTACATCCATCAACTTGAGGCATACAGATGTTAAGCCTTATGTGCCCGTAATTTCACACTCTTCAAACCGAAACACATTGGTGGCAGAAAAAGGCGTGGCGGTAGTACTTCCCTGGACGAGCGCGTCAGAAAGAGCTCTACTACTCTTAAAAAAACAAACAAAAATAAAAACGCATGACCTAAAAATAAGACCATGAATACCTAAGTAAAAAAAATTAAACCTACGCAAAATTAGAAATGAAAAACGCAAAAACTTATATTCAAAAACTATTTAAAACAAACCCACGCTCTGAGATACTAAGTGAAAATTTGTAGCGAAATGGGACTATAAAAAGCAGTGGCTCTAAAATGTCGCCGGCTGTCCGAAATCACGGTCGATTTATCCATCCTAATCGTCGCACGCCTTTATCACATATATTTCAATATCCTCTGCTGACTGGTTTAGGCTTCCAGGGGAGCAACACTCGTAGGTGTAATTGAGTACAGAGCCGGGATTAATTGAAGCAGAAATGTATCAGGAGTGCAGAGTCGGTAGCGCACATCTACGCAAGCGCGTTGCGTGTTCAACATCGCAGTGCCAACTACACTGACGCAACGGGCGCCCGTACCTCCTCGAACATAGAACGTGTTTTCGAATGAAAAAGTATCACGTTCCAAATTTGAATTCTGTTGTCGCCTTTTTGGTGATCACTTTCGAAAAAACAAAGCGTTCGAAGTTTAAAAGTTGTACGGATGAAAAGAGCGGTAAAAGTTTTCTCTTGAGAAACTTGTGATGTTTTGTTTGAAAGTTTGTGTTCTGAATAAATTAAAATTGTTTGTGATAATGAACAAGAGCGAAATGGGCCTGTGAGCTGTGTTTATGAATTAACTGATTGTGACTGTGCATCACAAAAGCAAGAATATTGGATTTATTCAAAAGAAATTGGGAAAAAGAATTGTCTAAGCTTAATGGTATGTTACAATCTGACTTTTTAGTAGGTACTTGGTTACTCTTTCACCTATATTGTTATTATGAAAGTTTTTTACGTTTACCATTTTAAAAAGGTATTCATATTTTTCCATTTGATAGAATTATGAAGTGTAGCGGTAACTTGTTTGATTTAGCGAGTTATGCAACTTTCTGATCTTGGGCTTCCGTGCTTCGCAGGGTATGTTAAGTGGCTGATCCTGGCTCTAACAGTCGTTAGGCTTCAGGGGTATCCATCGATCAGGTTCAAAAGTTTAAAGCTCGACAAGGAATAAATACAATTTTGAAAAATACTATCTCGTTTATAGGTAAAATATATAAAAAAATAATATAAATTAAGTACTTAAGTGAAAAAAATATTTAAGTACAATAAAATAAATTAACGTTTTATAGGTATGTTATACAAACCTTTAAGAACAGGAAGACAGTAAAATAAAGGATGGGTTTGGGAAATAAATGGTTTATAAAAATAAAATCATAAAAAGTAACTGCCATTTTCTTCCCTTAGACGTAGCGGATGCAAAACGCAAGTTGCTTTGAATTTTATTAGGACGATATTACTTGTGTTATTGAAATACACGTCTTATGATGCTCATCTAGCAGAACTGACAACTATTCTATGACATTCCGAAAACTCCATCACCAAAGTTGGCAAACAACTGACTTACCGCAAACCTGAAATGGTAATGGAAATCAAAAATATGATGATATTTTTTAAAGTCTTAGCATTATCCAAATAACTACTTTAAGACTTAACTAGGGGATAGTTTATATCAAATATTTATCCTATCATGCTAATAATTTTAATATTGTTAATATTGCAAAAAAATCTTCAAAGTTTTCTTCCGATCACCATTCTCATTTTGTGGTTAGGCACCAGTTCAAATTGTCTACAGAGATACTATGATCATCGCTCACGTCTTGGATCCATGTATGCGTTCACTTTGAGAACGTAATCTTTTTTTTCTGCCGCCAAACAGCGTTGCTGTGTTTTGGTTTGAAGAGTGTGGTTGCCGGGGTAATTACAGGCACATGAGGCTTTACATCTGTATGCCTCAAGTTGATGGACGCAAGGCAGTGCATCGTGAAGCACGTTCCTAACGTGCGTGACTTGCGAGGCAATGCTTTGTTATAGGTGATGGTTATCACTTAACATCAGGTGGGCCATCTGCTTGTTCCATCAGCTAGTTGTATAAAAAAAAAATTACTCATCAGGTAATATGCAGCTTTTTTCAGTTATCCTAAACACTTTGATGTAATGTCTAAAACGCAAACCCTTGGACATGTTCGGATAAACTTAGAATATGATTCGTAACCAGCATATAATATAATTAATTAGCATATAATTTTCTCTCAATAAAATGATAGAAACAGAAAAAAAATCCGTTACAATCACCGACTAACAAGACTATCCTTCGCGAGTCGAATGATTTTTTTAGCACCTTTAGCATCTTTATGAAAAAATACCTCAACTCTGCATATTACCTGACGCACAGGTTACAGATATCTTCGCCATTATTCACTCATGAGTAGTTTTCTGGAGTGGTGGAGGAATTTTCCAAACATGTAATTCTAAAGTGCATTCCTGAAAATATATATATTTGAAATAAATATAGGTTTCGACTCCTAATGTACCAGTGCAAAAATCACAAAATAATATTGTATCTTATCCTATTTATTTCTACTCCAATGTAAGTTACGATGTTTGCATGTTAATGGCACAATCACGCTCTAATCACTGAACCGATTGGGATTTAACTTAAATTAAATAAAGTTCGTAACCTGAATTCAATATTGTATTATATTACATTGTAACAAGGATCATACAAAGGAACGGTAGGAACCAAGCCGTAAGTTTGTTGCCTGTTCTGTTTGTGGCTTTGTCGCGTGGAACTGGCATCTAGAGTCACCTAGCTTTAAGACGTTCGTTTCAAAGTGATCCTTGTGATTTTATTGAATAAATACCTTTGACTTTGAATTATTACAATGAAGGCTCATTTTATACCGAAAAAATACTGGGATCGTGATTCAAAATGAACCCAATAAAAAGAAAATCACCTTTAATACGCAAGCAAAGCCCCGGGCGGCAACTAGTTTTTAATTTGTATGAATTTTATTGCTTGAAATAAAATTTATTATTATTATAAGGCAGTCTGACTCTTAACCAAAGAACCAGTGAAGCAATGAATAAGAAGCAGAAGCTCAAAAATACAAAGTCGTTAACAACCCAGCCCGACTCCGTGATTGAATTGTCAACCCTAGGGTTGTGTTGAGTTTATCCCAAACAGCAGCTAAAAGTTTTATTGTTTTTCCGATAACGACATTAAATCGCAAATACCTCATAAAACAGATTGACGGACGATTTTTTTTATGCAAACATAGCTTTAGTAAATGTTGATACAGTTCAGGGGCCTAATCACGAATGAATTTAGACATTTGTGGCGTTACCGTATCTTAGCGATATTCGACCTTATTACGAGTATATTGTTGTTAGGAATACGATACGTTTACGCGGCTAGTCACCTCAAATTCGTTCGTGATTAGGCATCTGGTATTCTTATTCTTGTCGCGTTACTAGTTCCTTCGAAACAGTGTGGTGAAAGGATTTTATGTGTGCCTCAAAGAGGTTCCTTTCGAGCACTTGACACATTTAGAAACTTTTAGGTTCTACGACATGCCGGTTTCCGCCCGATTTTTTTCTTCACTGTTAGAAAGTCACTGTGCATTTTTGAATAGAAAAACTCCAATGAGTCCACCAATGTGTATGACCAGTTTTTAACAGACCTTTTGATCGGATGGCAATTTCGGTTTATTATATACTCTTTAAAAGCTAACCTCATCCTTATAAAAATCGCAGATAAAAGATTGATTGAATTACTTTTGAAACTATCATTGCTAAGAACATTACTATTTGATTGACTAAGTTTATGTTGTATTTTATGAGTCGTAGAACTCATGATTCTACGAGTGTGATGTTTTCTTAAACAATATATACTTTTTATTGAGCAATGCCATAAGAGTATTCTAGTTGTTGCAATATATGCTTAAAATTGGAAACATCCTTTTTCCTTCTTATTTTTTTTATTTTTATATCTTGGCTAAGGTCTCTCAAAACATTCATCATTAATACACATCCATCATTGACGGTCGCCAAAAAAAAAAAAGTATTATTAAACGTTACGATCAACTTATAGAAAAAAACACTTTAAAACACATATTTTTCCACGTAATTTTTTGAACATTGATTAATATATTTCATCCAAAAATACTAAAATGTTGGCATCTAACAATCATTTTTGACACCACCCGCCAGAGGGCAGTCGGTTCGATCGTTCAATATTCTCTTATTTTTACGGGTAAGATTAATGTGCTAGGTAGGGTGTTTCGTGTCGGAGTTAGACTGCTCGGATATTTTTGGTACAAAAAAGTACGTGCCAGCAATGTAAAATAGAGTAGGTATATCAAAAATCGGTAATCACTAATCCGATTACTTATAATTTGAATTCTTAAGAAAAGAGCGGTATCTTTTAGGTAAGTATGCCTTACCGACGTCCGCATCATCAATTAACATCAGGTGAGAAAACGGTCACACGTTTTACCTATAAGTTGCAAAAAAGCTAATGGAAAAAAAACACGTACTCTTACTTCTTACTTAACTAAACACATCCCCTTCTGTAGAAGTGTCATAATAAGGTTTTCTTTAATTATCAATATTCTGATGTTTCGACATATTATTTCAAAAATGATAATGTACATTCGGCTGCACGGAAATGTAAATACAATTTATAACTTTTGTCTGTTTGTTTAAAATGATGTCACAGCAGTAATCATTTAAAACAATACTCATAAATTAAACAGACTCATGAACTGGTTTCATGATTTTAGGTTTTTGTTGGGTACGAGTTTATTATTTCTGAAATTTATTCAATCCATCCATCTTGCAGACTATGCAAATTGTGCACGTATCACCTTGAGACGTTTAGTAAAACGAAGAGATTATTGACCTTATAAAAAAAATAGAAACAGCTTCACGACTTTGATCCCCAGGCACGGTAGATATCACTTAGTACCAAGTACTAACTCCAGATTGTTTGAGTAAAATAATAAATAATTTGTCATTGAATTATTTTCTTTTTCCCTTATACTAATTTTAGACTTTTGAAATCATTAGAATGGCTACGACTAATTGTGTTTACTAAGATTCCGAAGTAATTATTAGACTTGGATAATCGATATCTTTCATTAAGCCCTTAAAAGTTCTGAATGCCCACGCTTTGTATAGTTTTGAACTTTCACTGAAATATTTTTTATTTATTCGGGTGGGTTCGACCATTTACTTCCCTTATAATTTCAAAGTCAAAGTCAAAAGGTATTTATTTAATAAAACACAAGGACCACTTTGAAACGTCTTAAAGCCAGGTGAATCTAGGTGCTAGTTCCACGCGACCAAAGCCTAGAAGAACAGGCAACAAACTTACGGCTTGGTTCCTACCGTTCTTTTGTTACAATGTAATGAATATTAAGTCATTTATATTATTCAATTAATTAAGTCATTTATATCAATGTAATCAATATTGAAGCCAGTGTGGTGTCAATCGAATTTAGTGATTTCATCAGTCCATCTTAGTCTGACATGTTCCGTGTTTCATGTTTTATGTTTCATGTTCCGGTTCAAAATCACTTATTACCTAGCGGTTGGTGGTTTAAAAACTATATGGATTATCATACCATGTTTTTTTTTAATTAGTTTTCTACCTGAAACAATGAGTTATAAATTATTGACACAAACACACAGCAAGCTTAATTCAACATTGGTGTCTTTGGCAGTTTTATTTCCCCCATCGACAAAAGTAGGTTAACACCACATTTGTGATTTTCTGTGCAAACATAATAAAGCACTCCAGTGGTCATATACAGTAAAACAAATTGACGTCAATATACAAGCGGTTTTTACGGACGCGTCGTCTTGGGAGTTCATCTGAAAAACTTGTTTTGTGGCGAAACAAACACAAACATAAATGTAAAAGTTTTAATAGTGGACATAATGGACTGCCTTTTTGTTTATCGACGTCGTAAGTAAAGATGGATATAATTTAGATGCTTTTGTTTTTGAAAAAAGATACGTTTTTAAATATAATAGTATATTTTTATCAAGAGGTCGGAAATATCTTAATTATTTTAAAAAAATACGAAAATCGACTCTTTTCGGTCGAACGAAATAACACGCCAGCAATCTACAACACAACAATAATATAAATTACTATTTTATTTTTAATTATTTAGAGTGCTAGCGAGCGAGTGCTGTATTATGCTCTTCAAAAGTTTCTCTTTTCAAAGATTAAAAAAAGCAACAATGCACGCTTTCGAATTGGTGGAATGAACATTGGATTCTGTATTCAGGATGTGTTCATAATGTTATTGTTTCCTCGCAAATTAGAGAACAGTAATAGACAAAGCTTGGCCCAAATAGCAATATAACGAGCAGTGATTTTATTCTCCCATGGACAAGCTCGGAAATAAAAAAATGAGCTACAAAATGTTTTTTTTTATCTCATTTGACTCACCTTTAAATTAGTGCTTGAAGAAAAAAACACAACCAACCTTCCGTTGACGCTTTGCGAATTGGAAGTGAGCACGCGATTCTACATTCAGCTCGCGAATAAAACTAAAACTGTTTGATGGTAAAAAAGGGTCAGGCTGTCACGTCTCTATAGTTCGTTAACGGGAATCCAATCGGTTGTATTGCCAGCGTTAGAGTATAGCTTGCGAACTATGCGCAACGTCGGTGTGCGAACGAAAAATGGACCGTCCGAAAAATGTGTCGAAAAATCTATGCGCGATACTTTTTCAAATGGCAGCACGCTTTTTAATATAACCCACTGCACATAGGTGTGAAGATCCTGTAGGTTATGAATATGATGCCTCATGTGCCGAAGCTTTATGTACTTACCTATTTTCATTTTATATGTTGTTTTAGCGCTCAGTTTTTAGAACGTGGCTGGTAATCTTCTTTTCATTTATGGTTTTATTTGTTATTTAGTCCAGGCAGTAATTTGTAGGTACTATGCAATGATTTAACCCACATCTGAATTCTAGAAACTGAAGAGTGAGCTTATTCCACAGAGGCAACAAATTGTTTTAATAATAAACTTTATTTTAATCTAGTTGCCAACTGCAGCTTCGCTCTCGTAGAAGAAGTAATTCATTTTTAAGTTTTCCCTTTATCATTGTATTTTTTTGCTGTCCATTTTTTTACTCCTATATCGATTATTTTACAAGATAAAATGAAGCAGGCATATGCTAATCTACGTTTAATATTACGAACTATATTTGTTCTAAGTTTCACCCCAATCATTGTTCAAACACATTATTCATAAAAGTGTTAATCCACTTCCCAAATTGAAAACGATGTGGTCGTGTTGAATCTCTAATCAAAATCTATGGACCAAACACGAAACTGATCGTCACTTAAATCCTCTTTAACCCTGCCAATAGAATTTACATCTGGCGTTCGACTGACTAAAGTTTCGATCAGACGAAGAGAGTACTCGCCAGTTGCATATTTCCACTTGCAGTAACTTTTTGAACCATTTGTTACTTACTGGTATTTCTGTTTTCCCAAATAAAAATATTTGATATTTGATTGATTTGATTCTAAATATCGAATCATTTGGCTTTCCCCATATTATACAGTATGGGGTTTTTCAAAATGGGCATTTTAACATTGTAAGGACCGGCAACTCTTTTCAGCTTGTAATTCACTAATATCGCAGGTGTTCATAGACTTTTAACCAGATGGGTCGTAAACATGTTTATACATATACTTTTTTGTATATAAAAATCAAGTAAATGAGTTGATTTTAGTGATAGATTTTCTTGTTCATACCTTCACAAAACCGTATAGTACAGTGATGAATAAATGCATGACTGTAGTCATAAAACAGTCGTACATTTATTTAGAGGTCAACGAGGCGTTCATATTCATATTTGAAATGTTCACTGGACAATGAAATTATATCTACTTATAGCCAAGCACTAGTGTGAACCCAACACCATTGGCTTATTATTCGATATCCAATAGTTCGCTCCGTATAACCGAGGCATAACATGATATAAATTGTGGTGAGCCGAGTAATTCGCCATAAAACCAATCATGTTAACAGAAAGATTAGTGGCTGACTCTGCGGGAATTGATTGTGAAAGATCAATTAGATACTGAACGCTTATGAGAAAATGTTCCATCGTTTACGAAGAACTCGTTACTCAGTATGCCTATCCCAGGCACTTAAAACATTTTTATGAAAACCTGGTAGCGCTGATATGAAACTTAGCGTGGGATACGGGCAGGAAGATGATGACCTGATGATATAATTCCAAGGGCGAGTTTGCTTCACCGAGTAACGCTATCCGTTATAATAAAATATTTCAGTCTTTGCCGCCTTGACAGCCTTCACAGCTCAGTTGGTAGTAGCTCTGCCTTCTGTGCCGTAGGCCGTGGGTTCGATCCCCACCGAGAACAAATATTTGTGTGATGAACATAGATGTTTGTTCTCTGTCTGGGTGTATAATATTATAAGTATATATTTACAAAAACAAAGATATTATATAAGTAGTATATCAGCTATCTGGTTCCCATATCACAAGCTTTGGCTTAGTTTGGGGCGAGTGCTGTGTGGAATGTCCACCAATATATATATATTAATTATTATTATATATTAGCCTGTTTGTTCTTCTAGCCTTCGGTTGCAAGAAGCTGGTGTTTAGATACATCTCAGGAGAATAAATATTTGTGTGATGAAAATAAATGTATTCTGCCGTCCAAAATATAGTTTTTTTTTATACAACTAGCTGATCGAACAAGCAGATAGCCCACCTGATGATAAGTGGTAACCATCAGGTTATAGGTATAACAAAGCATTGCCTCGTAAGTCACGCACGATAGGAACGTGCCCTACGATGCACTGCCCTGCGTCCATCAACTTGAGGCATATAGATGTAAAGCCTCATGTGCCTGTAATTATACCGGCAACCACACTCTTCAAACCGGCAGAAAAAGGCGTGGTAGTAGTACTTCACCGGACGAGCCCTTCACAAAGAGTTCTAATACTCTTAGTGTTTACCTTTGAAAGTGCTAGAGATCTAACTAATCCTAATATAAACAAGTTTTGCTAAATCACTTTTGGAAATTTTAAATAAACTGTTACCGTGGTCATTATTGCTTACAAAAACTTTGTCGGTTTGTTGGTAACCTTTCAAAGTATGCAAAGTAGCTTTTAGCCCTAATATGAGTGCCGGATAGCACAAAAATAACAACATCATGGTAAACAAAAGCCTAAAAGTGATTTGTTTGGAACAAAATTTATAAATTGGCACGTGGAGTACATAAGCTGCAAAGACATAATCTGCGACCTACTTTTTGTCAGCTAGTTTGGGGCCGTCGGGACCGTTCAGGCTTTGAGGGTATCACTTTATTGTTTTTGACATGACGTAATGCAAAAGTTTTGGGTGGTTTGATGAAGTTCCAATTTATGAAAAGTTGATGTCAACAATAATGGCACTTCCTAAACGTTCTAAACTTTTAAAACCGGGATAAATTATGTACTTTATTGTGCCTTAATTTAGATAAGTTTATAACCTTCTATCTTTCAGCATTTTAATACACAGTTTTTACACAGAAGTACATGGTTTAGTACACAGAAGACATTATATGGTTTATATCGAATTATTCAAAACATTGTAACACCTTATGAATTTCAGAGGTTGCTGTTTTCTAGTAAATCTTGTACCAAAACATAGCCAAGGTATAAAGAAAATAACTTTATTCTTTTTTGCAACCCATTCCATTTCGTTTTTTGAAAAATTCAACATAGCTTTAAATATTTTAATTATTATCTGTTACACTAGTGATAGTAAAAGAAGGTAAAGGTCAGCTAATGTACGATACATTAGCTGACTGATATCAAGTAGAAGGTCATGGTGGGTTCGAAACCAATTGCAGTCGATGCTTAAATTGCTGAATGCTTTTAATTTAACAATCTCAGAGTATCACTATGCGATAGATAAAAATATTCTAGTCTCTATTTTTGCCCTGTCAATAATAAAGACTAAAATACGATTATTAGACGGATAGCATCATTCTAAGATATTAAAATCCACCCTTAATAAAATAACCGTAAAAATATTCACTTAGATAAACTTATATTGCCAAGAATTCCTTTCCGGCAAAATGAACTCCCAAGATATAAAACTTAATCTCACACCTAGTTCTGGAGATAAGATCTCGGCCCAGTGTCGGTTCCCAACTTCGATTGAGGTGTCCGAAGTTTTTCTAAGATAAACTCGGTAATTACCTGGTGACAAGTCTGTGGGATTGCAATTGCAAAAAGTGGTATGATTTAACGGAGAGGAAAAACAAAAAAAAATAACGTATATAAAAAAATTACCATTTATTTGACTGACATTCGATTCACCTAGTTTAAAAGATTTTTTGAGAAGACGCAAATTGATGCTTGTGATGGAACTGAATGGTATTTATTTTGATTTGGATATATTATTACCGGTTTGGATATGGATGGTTCACTATGATGACATCACTAAATTCGATTGGCACCATTCTGGAGCTTCAATATTGTATTATAATACCTACATTGTAACAAGGATCATAAAAAAGAGCGGTAGGAACCAAGCCGTAATATTGTTGCCTGTTCTTCTAGGCTTTGGTCGAGTGGAACTGGCACCTAGAGTCACCTAGCTTTAAGACGTTTCAAAGTAATCATTGTGATTTTATTGAATAACCTTTTGACTTTGACTCTGACAGCAGGTCTACTATGAAATGCGACACGAAGGTTCGTATTGCAATTTTAAATTAAAATACGGATAGCTTTTCAACTATCGAGTCGTCACTGCCTTGCATTCCACGTACGAACCTACGGGTCCGTTTATAGTTTTTATGATAGAGTAGCTGACTGCCTCTATTCGGGAGGTTTAGTTTCTAAACTGCCTGTCAGATCTGCCATGTATGAAGAAAGATTACGATTGTAAGCATTTCTGTCAACATAATTATTCACGCATAACTCAAATGCTAGTAGAGCTGCCGTTTGCGGCCTAGGCCGTGGGTTCAATCCCTACTGAGAACAAACATTTGTGTGATGTTTGTTCTCTATCTGGGTGTAAAAATTAAGTATTATCATAATAAAGAGAGAGAGAGCATTGGTGGTCGTGGGTTCGAAAACGGCCGTGCACCATTGAGTTTTTCTGTTCAAAAATGTATGTGCACAATGACAGTACTCTCAAACGGTGAAGGAAAACAGCGTGAGGAAACCGGTATGTCGTAGAACCTAAAAAGTTCTATAAAATGTGTCAAGTCCTCGAAAGGAGCCTCTTGAGGCGCACTTAAAATCCTTTCACCACACTGTTTCGAAAGAAACCTGTGACACGACAGAGACAGAGAGATCATAATAAAATAATAACTCGTTTAGATCCGTCTGCCTGCACATTTGTGTGCGTCGCCAAGTTTCGAACCAAGGAAAGAAAACATATTTTCTTTTTACATTTACGAATGATAAACGTAAATATGTCAATGCTTTGTTCAAAACTTGGCACGTCTTTAACAAATGGACATGTCATTCTATCCTACTTTATTCAACTAAAATATATATCCGAAAGTTTGGATGTTTGTGGCTCAATCACTCTCTAACCCACTGTACCTATTGGAATTTAACTTAGAATAAATATTACAGTACGTAATTTGGATGAAACTATACAAGGTGTTCCTTAAGTTGTGTATATAAACTTCAGGGGGCTAAAGTAACCATCAATATGAACAACTTTTTCTAAGGAACCAACACTGTGAACGCGAAAAAAAAACAGCTGTTTCATACATTTTAGCCTGGTAGGTATTGAACTTTTGTATGAAACAGCTGTTTTTTTTTTCGCGTTCACAGTGTTGGTTCCTTAGAAAAAGTTGTTCATATTGATGGGTACTTTAGCCCCCTGAAGTTTATATACACAACTTATGGAACACCTTGTATAGACAGATAGCTTTTTATCAAAAAAGTTATCCTACCAAAAAACTTATTTAAATAGTACACAAGTAGAAAAAAACATTTTGGTAAGATACTAGATCCTAATTCTTCTAGACCGTTCTGTTCCAACGTCGGCTACATCGTCGCTTACCATCAGGTGAGATTGTAGTCAAAGGTCAAAGTTCATTATAAAACTGAAACTGAAACAGCTTCACGACCTTAATCCCCAGGCACGATAGATATCCCCTCAGATCTCTTAGTACCAAGTACTAACTCCAGATTCTTTTGAGGATGTCTAAGGGGGTAGCCAGAGGTACCTCCAAACATTGAATTTGGCACATACCCACATTTTGCAGTAGTTGGTATTCCATACGTGACAGGTTGCAAGCCCATCGCCGCTGTTAGAGTACTAACTGGTATCCTCACGATGTTTTCCTTCACCGTTTAAGAGCACTGGCATAGCGCGCATAAATTTTTCGATAGGATAAATCCATTGGTGCACGACCGGATTCGAACCTGCGACCTTACGATTGGAAGGCGGGGTCACTCCCACTAGACCACCGGTGCTCATTATAACAATACAAAAATATGATATTTTTGATGAACCTCTGTAAATTCTATTCTCTGAAATTTGGCACAATGCGAATGAAGCCGTACACGACCACTGGTTTCAAATAAAGCCGGTTAAGAGGGAACAGTTCTCTTTGCCAAGTTATACATAGATCGTAATCTTAGAGGGTTGCCTTTCCGGTTTCCTTCCCTATGATCATAGAGGTTGAAATCTACTTAAGATAATAAATAGTAAATCAGTGGTAAAAGGTTTTATTTGCCCAAGTATGGTATAATTTAAACCTTAAAATGATATTTTGTATGAACACTATATTATTTTCGTCTTAAATGTATGATATTCACATTTTGGATCCTCTTTTGCATATTATATTTTGCATATTTGCATATTGCCTTCTGCTTTGTAGGTTGTAGGTTCGATCTCTATTGAGGAAAACATTTTTTGTGAATACCATGTTTGTTCTGTGTGTCTGGGCGTTAGAAAATATTGAATAAGTATATACTCGTATATATAGAAAGTCGTGTTAGTTACACGATTCATAACTCAAGAACGGCTGAACCGATTTGGCTGAAAATTGGTGGGGAGGTAGACACTTAGAACCAGAAGACGGACATAGGATACTTTTTATCTTAATAAAAATAAAATCCAAAATTTGCTCATTTATTGCCTCAAAGGCGGAACAAAGTTCGCCGGGTCAGCTAGTTATTTATAAAAAAAATAATAATTACTAATTAGAGTTTCTATTGTTATCTGTTTCAGATAGTATATTTTTTGCTTAATTTGGGGTTAGATAGTGATCAAAGATTTCAAAGTGATCCTTGTGATTGTACTGAATAAAGACAGTTTTGATTTTGATTTTGATTTTGAGAGAGCGCTCTTAAACGTCCATGTTTATTTATTTGTCGCAGAAGCATGACAGTATAGCTTTGTGCACATTTAAAGACTCCCGCATTGTGACACTAAGATCTAAAACTGGGGCAGGTCAGGCCCGAGGGCGTCGTTTCCCGAATTGTCGTTTTGTTGTAAAAGACCAATTTGTAACGGAGTGTGAAAAATGTTCCCCGAAGGTAACTACAAATATCAGCTCCTTTTTTAGGAATTTACCTTAGAAGGTTTTTAATAACGTAGTACAAATGGAATAGCTTACATACAAGTTTGTTTATCGTCCAGATTTTATGGTCTTCTATGTAACATTTTTTTACAAGTTATAGGCAAACGTTTGGCCTTAATATCACGTTTTATGATTTAATCTTGTAAACTACACAAAACATATTAGTGCTACAATCAAAAGAGGTTTTAAGAAATATCTTATCTCCATGACAAAACGTGTTCTTAGACTCTAACGGCCGGTTTCTGAATGCCCGCCCAAAACTAATCGCATGTCACTGGTCTATCTATCTCTATCTAATTCGATGTGATAGCTGAAATGGCGAGTGACTTGACATCCGATTAGTTTTGATCAAGCTTTCAGAAACTGGCTGTTAGAATCTAAGAACACACGTTTTTTCATGGAGATAAATAATATTTCTTTTGACTGAAGCACTTATACTTTTTGTGAAGTAGATTAAAACATGATGCTAAGGCCAAACATTTTCCTATAACTAATAAAAAAAAATACTTAAAAGACCATAAAATCTGGATGATAAACAAACATATAATCTATTCTTTAGGTAACTACGTTATTAAAAACCTTCCCCCTAAGGTAAATTGCTAAGAAAGGAGGGTATTTGTTACCTGAAAAAACGCTATTGAATCTTAAGTATTAGGTAATTATTGGGTTATTAGATTTTGATGTTTAGTTAACAGGCGATTAACGGTATAGTATGCTTACTCCAAAGGTACTTTCATACTTAGAAACATTTAAGGTATACTGGTAGGTATTCGGAAAATCATATTTTTTTCAAAATTAAATTTATTTATTGCTGTGTAAAATTCCTAACATTTGGTTCTTGCAGATATTGAATATGTATAAAGTACCTACTCAAAAATTACTACTTTATTTTCATTATTATTTACAGCAACATAAAACCTGAAAAGAAATCATAAATAATGTCCGGATACCGAGTTTTACCACCAAACGTTTCAGCTTCAAATAAACCTCACGCAAATATTTTATTCAGAAAACGTTTGCCAAAGTAAGTATTACTCAGAAGTGCTGAAACATAAATATTAACGGTACTGGTGATAAATGGGTGGTGCTACTTAGAAGTCAAATCTCGAAGTGGACTCTCAAAACAATGTGCGACCTTGTCACACTAAGTTGTAGGTTGTAGCGTCAGCTGGGACCGACAGCACTGTGGCTGGCTCAAGAGGTTTTACCGGAATAAATGATCATAAATAAATAAAAGCTGATGGACTTTCCACACAGCACTATCTAGCCCCAAACTAATCAAAACTTGTCTAATGGGAATTAGACAACTGATATAATGCTTTACTTTTTTGTATACATACTTATAATACATAGTTACACCCAGACAGAGAACCAGCATCTATGTTTACCACAAAAATGTTTCTTCTCAGTGGAAATCGAACCCACGGCTTACAGAGAAGAAGGCAGAGCTATTTATGGAACAAGCCGATGGCCCACCTATAACAAAGCATTGCCTCGTAAGTCACGCACGATACGAACGTGCCCTTCGATGCACTGCCCTGCGTCCATCAACTTGAGGCATACAGAATGTTAAGCCTCATGTGCCTGTAATTACACCGGCAACCACACTCTTCAAACCGAAACACAGCAACGCTGCTTGGCGGCAGAAAAAGGCGTGGTGGTAGTGCTTCCCCGGGCGAGCCCTTCACAAAGAGCTCTACTACTTTTCACAAAGAGCTACTACCAGCTGAGCTGTGATGGCTGATATAAGTGTAAACTACAAGTATGTTATTTTAAAATTGGCCCCTATATCTATTCAACGAGACTTTTAAGCACTCTAGGGTATTTTATTAAAATGTATCTTTCCCCAAATGTGTTATCATGACTACATCTGCAAATATTTTGCCGTTGTATTGAGTGTTTGTACGCGTTACACGTAGCTACACTTCTATTAGAAATGTTGCTAAACCCTTACAATCTGTTCCGTTTACACGAACTCTGCAAACGACAAATTGTTTCATTTCTCTCGTGTTGCCGTGAAATAATGGTCACTATTGTTTTATGTAAGTTGAAGTGCGCCAACCACTTTTGCGGTCCTGCTCGTGACGGAACTTTTTCTGATGTATACTTGCGAAGTTGACGTGTTACTGCTAAATCACTTTCTTGATTACTTGCCTCCGTTCTGGCCGACAGGTGTTTTTGTTGTACTAAGTAATTTAGAAATGACAGTCATAAATGGCAGAGCTCAGTTGGTAGTGACTCTGCTTTCTGCATTGTAGGCCGTAGGTTCGATCCCCATCGATAATATTGGCAGTGATAAACATTATTAGGTACACTTGTTTAAATTGGGGCTACATAGTGCTGTGTAAAATGTCCATCAATAATATGAAAAAAATGCCTGTTGATGCTTTTGATAATGAAATGAAATCAAAGTCTTATATAATTTTAACTAATTAAAGATCCATTAAACTTTAGCTCTGATTTCACCGTACTGTCTTAGATTAACAAAGGATTAAAGTCCCAATTAATATGTCAAAATCTACACGTTTCACTTCTAAGGTTAGATTTAACAGCCTGTTAATCATTTATTAGTAACTAACAGAGCATGGTGAAATCAGCTCTTACTCTGAAAAAGAAAAAGCTTGTTGTATAGGTTCGTCATAAATATTTTATTTGAACGTTGGTACAAAAAACTTTTCTTGCTACCTTTTTCCCAACTTCGGAACTATCGACAGTAAAGGCTGCAAACTTTCAAAGCCTTGCTTGATAAAGTTACCAATTTTCAAGATCAAGTGTTTGTGAATAGAGGATTTTACTTCCAAACTCAATACCATTATAGCAACGTGAATAATATTCTAGAATATGAAGGCAAAAACTACATTATTCTTACGTCCTGTACTACAGCACCTAGTTTACCAGAATTATAAAAGATTAGTGGAACACTGGTGACTTAGTGTAGCAACCCTGCCTAAATCCGCGGGTTTAAATCGAGTCTAAATGTAGACGCATATTTGAGACATATATTTATAGGTACTAGTCTAAAGTTTTAATGTAAAAATTTAAAATTCTAAAGTAAAATTTAACTATTTCAGGTAAGTAGGTACCAAAGTATTTACAAAGTGCAACTTGATACATGTGACTTTTTCCAAATTAAGCTATTATTTCAAACAAAAACAAGATTAAAAAAATCTAGTTCGTGAACTAAGCAGGCTAGGGTACACTTAACCTTCTTTTGTAGATAAAAACATACACTTTCACTGCGCATTGTACTTTTATGGTAAATTTTATTGAAGAGTGCCATTGAACATTGGCACCAGTCTATTGCCAGTCTATATTACTTACTTAATTTACACTTCTACACTATCTACATCTACATCTACACTAATATTATAAAGAGGAAAGATTTGTATTTTTGTATGTAACGAATAGGCTCAAAAACTACTGGTCCGATTTCAAAAATTCTTTCACCATTAGAATGCTACATTATCCTTGAGTAACATAGGCTATATTATATTTTCAAAAAAATCAGGGATCCTTACTAAAACTCCAATAATGTAACCCAAGGTGGAAGACAAAAACCTTACATCACGTGCGCTGCGAAAACTATTGATGATAGAACAAAATAATGTACCACGATTTTGTAGAACACGTCATCATCTACAAAAAATGTTGCGACAGCATTTGTCTAGCTATTATAGTTATGTCACAATAAGTGTTCTTTTATTATAAAAATTTAATTGAAATGCCGCCGCTAGAAAAGGGGTCTTTATTTGTACCTTGGTATTAATCCTTATCCAAATAAATCATCTCATATTTAAGACGGTTTCAATACCTATAGATTATTTCTTAAATTTTTTAAATCGGACATTCCATTCAAAAGATATGACGAAATTAAAAAACTTAACGGGTCACGCACGGGGTGCGATTTCACTCACTCAAGGAGAAGGGCGTGCAAATTTATGAAATAAGTAGACGCGAGGCTCGAACCCAAGGTCTTAGTTTATCCCAAAATGTTCAAAAAATTTATGACCACCCATGCGAAGCTGGAACAGGCCGCTAGTTTATTATAAAAAAAAACCGACAGCAAAGACAAAGAAAACTTTAAACTAGTACTAGAAATGGATGCTCACTGATTATTGAATATCTAAACTTTCTCAGTCTCTTTTGTATCTTAAAAGTCTGTGTATTCTAAAAATAAAAAATGTTTTTTTTTTAGTTATGTCCCCTTGCAACTTTATTTATTTTAATCTTAATAATCTCTTATAGGTTAAAATCGTATACATGCTAGTACCCTAGTACATAATATCTCAAGTATAATAAGTGACCCACAAAATTTTATGCGGATCGGATCTATGGCTCAAAAGTTATAATCAAACAAAAATACATGAAATATGTAACGCCAGATCGCCCAAATCGTTCGTTTCGTTTAAAATATGTTGTAGTAAGCTCATTTTTGAACAGGATTCATGACTCTTTTAGCGACCACTTACAAACTAATTAACTGGTTTTTCGCTGAATGCTAACCAATTAACTAACCATTAAAGAAACAATTAAATAAGTGCCTACATAACTCGTTGGCAATTACTGTATCAAATTAAACATGACGACAGCGATAAAGCAAATAAAGTCGGTTTATTTAAACAAAATTATTTTGATTTTAATTTGTGAGTAAATCTGGGAAACCTTTGATAATGTTTAACTACTTCTCTCTCTCAAAACTTGGACAGGATTACATTGAATGCAGTAGAACTTGGGAATAAGATTTTCAGCTGAGCTACTACGAAATCGCTTAGTCTCGTCGTGGTTAGTAGCGTAATCGGCTTTTATTAGAGACTTATGCGATAGCTGTAAATTGTTGGGCTATTTTATAAAGGACTTACAGAAATAGAGTGTTTTGTATTTAACTTGTCTTGCATGTGTTCGTCTCTTTGACAAAAGCTCCGATGTTTAATTGAATAGATAGTTCGAATGTCTGTCTAGTTTCGGTGATAATACAATTTTAAGTGGATATCGCAACTCCACGATTGCAGATTGGCAATTCTCAGACTTATTTTAATTATTTTATATGTAATTTTGCTATAAATCAAAATTACTTACGAGTATATGAAAGCTAGCACGCTACTTTCGTCTCATTACTATTAAATTTTACTAAATAATCCATCATTCAAAGAAAACGTCAAAAACAAATGGAATGAATCTGGCGCCCCTAGGCCATCGATCCACTATGCGACTGACTGGCTTCCTCGCCGAGGGTTGGCAAGGGTTGTGATTAGTCCACTCTTTGTTTCAGGTGCAATGACCCTCTTCTTGGCCTGAGGGCTCAAGCGATGGCGCGTAAGGGAGCCGTCTGCCTGTTCACAGTTCATTTCCTTTCGTGTTTTATCCGTAAGTTACTTTTTACCTTATTCTGTACTTTGTTTTGTAAGTATGTATACAGTTACATTACGCTGTGTATTAATTAGTTGTCAATTTAATTTACACAGTCGCTGTAGCCAAAATCGGGTGGGACCTAACCACAGTACGCTTTATTAATTGGCTAACACATAACCTGCCTAGTTATTTTAATAGAAAGAAGAAGAAGAAAGAAAGAAAACTTATTAATTTTTTATTTATTATTAATTTAATAAGCGGTTTTATCTATCCCGCTTCTGGAAATAAGTCGCCTTGATTTTTAAACTTATTTAACTGAATATTATGTAGTCTAACCACACATATCGTCAAAAATTAACGTTCAATCCAACTTTAGGGTGATCTACAACCATAAAAGAGGTCACCAATTTGACAAAAAGTTTTTACTGTACTTTAAAAGTGTAATATATTAGCAGGCCCATGGGCTACCAAGCCTGCCAAGCATTTCTTTCTGAGCTTCTTTGTTTCATAAAAACGTCCTGAGAGCTAGAAATTATCTGGTAAAGAGTATCAGCATTCATTCAGCGTGGCTATGCAATGAGTCTGCAGCTGATTCAACTACTGTTTTATAAAACACTTATAGTTATTATTTCACTTATAGTAGTTATTTCATGTTGATATAATATGTGCTCATAGCAAAATACAACAAGAATGTTTACACACCGCGTATAAGGTAAATAAATATTGATAGAAATTTCCAATAATTTATTACAAAGTTCCCGAGCGAGCAGTCAAAGCAATAAATAACGGAAGTTTCACGATGAATTTGTACTGAAACTTTTCTCACAAAAATGTTTCGCATAGTTTTGCAACCCGCATTCATATTGCAAGCCGCACAATCGTTTCTACCTCACAAAGAAACCGAACGTAGCTTGTAGCTTTACGAGTGACTCAATAAATCTGAGTCGTAAATTCTCTTGGGATAAAAAAGAAATTGAAACAGTTAAAGAATAACTTTACTTTTTCACGCAATGCAGTACGATTGTACTCGTAACCTACAGGTGTGGTGCGTGAATAAAGTTTTCATGGCTGTAATAAAAAAGCTGGTCCGGGTGTATCGCATATCCTCATTATGGGACCCTGAAACAGTTCGGAAAAAGTAAGCTTCCACCCGACCTTTTGTGATGTAAATACGATTCTTGCATACAAAATGCTGTATTTTGCAATGGTTTAAGATAAGGCATTAAAGCTCATTTTACCGATTTAAATTCAGTGGGACAAGCTAGTAATTTTTAGACATGTGTGTGACTCTGCCAAAGTAGGAATCAAATTCGTCTGTAATTTTTGTCGCTAGTTTTACAAGGTCTTATATAACATATTATTTAATATATTCATTATGTAGCCTGTAACTTATTTGAAACCTACAAATTGGAGATAGACGGCGCTTTCGCTTTGACTTTTGGGCGCTGTATTGACTCTCCGTACCTAGTTTGTGGAGCATTTTAGTTCTGATAAACTCCGTTGGCGCCACCTGTCGCTCACTTCGAGCGAGTCGCTCGGGTAGTCTCCTCAGTTGGCGTTTGACTTTCGTTGCGATCAGTTGGGTGAAAAAAACGACGAAGTCGTTCGAAGCATTATAAAATTTATTTTAAAATTAAAAATTTATAAGTGCAACTCAAGTCAAACTGTAAGTAAATTCTTTTAATATTACAGTAAGAGTTCCTTCCAATATTATATTAATTTTTGTGCTTCTCGTTTTAGTGGAATAATGAGTAACAACGAAGCACAGGAAATTGGCTCTCCAGTTCCAGGACCGAGTGGCGTGAGGAGAAAAGTTAACTACAAGCGACCACGGCGAGTGTACAGTAGTAGTGACGACGATGGTGATAGTGACAATACCACTGGGTCACCGACACCAAAACGTGCTTGTACGAAGGATGACGTGTCTGATCAGAGGTTGGATTTTCTCCAAAAACAGGTTAGCGAGCTTAAATATCTAATGACTAGAAACTACCATGACGTGCCAATATCCACGGCCTATACTGACGGTTTGCTTGAAATGAAGGATGATGAGTCAGTTGCCTCGTGTCTGATTAAACCTGATGTCCCTGATTTTGAGTGGGACGATTGCACGACTTCGGAAGCTGTGAAGCGCACTGCTGAATCTAAGCTCAATTATCTGCGTAAAATCCAACATTTGGATAGTAGTGAGTGGAGTAGCGTCCGCTATACGGATGCTCAGAAGAAATACATTTCTTCGCCTGCATTCACCAATCTGGCAATGAATGATGAACTTCTAGCTGTTGAAACAAAATTCTGCCAATCGAGGTCACTTGATCAAAGTTTCGGAGCCCTGACTAATATGCTGATTGATCAAAAGGAAGCTTTGCAAACGGCACTAAAAGGTTTGCTAGCCTGGAGCGCTGACAGCGGCACACAGTTAACAAAAGCTTCGTTAACATCCAAAGTCCATGAGCTATTTTCTAATACGTGTCCTTACATGTGTGTGTCCAAAGATATTTTGCAGCTGGTATGTGGAAGACGTGCAAATATAATAGAGCATCGACGAGAGAACGCCCTGTCCGCAGTGAAAGACAAGTATAACAAGGCGATTTTGCGAAAAATACCTCCTAGCTGTGAAAATGTTTTTCAAGCAAAGGAATTCAGCGAAACAGTGGTCAAGCTAGGAGGTGGCTCTAAAGTATTTCGTAGACCGTTCCTACCTGCCGAGGGTAGTCAGGTCATTCACAACCGGCCGTACATGCCTGCCGAACGCAACCAGGCCGCACCAAGGCGGTCAACCGACCCTGCGGTGTCCTTTCGAGGGTATTACAACCCAAACCGAAACCAGCAAGCTTCCGCCTCTGGTAAAGGAAAGTCACACGCTGGAAAACGACCGTATTCCAATGCGAAAAATAAATCTCACCAAAGACCGAGAGAAAACTACCGTGACAATCAACGAAGACAATGACTATGCCGTGATTTTCAAAGCCGGTCAACTGCGCCATTACCAACATACCTGGCAATCCATGGGGGCTCCGGCCCATATATTAAAAATTATACAAGGTTACCGAATACCTTTTTTAGAGAAACCACCATTATGTCTCGTATACAAAAATCAAACCCGAATGCTGTCGTCACCAGAGCTAAGCCAAGAAATACAGCAGATGTTGAAGGATTCAGTGATCGAAGTAGCTCCTCGGAATGCAGGTTTTCTCTCAACCATGTTCCCTGTAAAAAAACCGGACGGCTCGCAAAGACCGGTTTTAAATCTGAAAGCCTTAAACTTATACCTCCAACCAAAGAAGTTTCGGCTCATAAATATGCAAAAGGTTCCTCAATTCCTGCAAACCGGAGACTTTATGATGAAGATCGATCTACATCAAGCGTATTTCCATATACAAATCGCGAGATCCCACCGTCGATTTCTGAGATTTATTTTCAAGGGTACAACGTACCAGATGACCTGTCTAGCTTTCGGTCTTGCTAGCGCACCAAGGACGTTCGCAACGTGTCAAATTGGGTAGCGCAGAAGCTCAGAGAAAAAGGAATAAGAGTGATAGTGTACTTGGACGACTTCCTCCTGGTGAATCATTGTCCTCAAGTTCTTCGACAGCAAATGAAACAGGCCATCGACCTTATGACCAAGCTCGGATGGGTAATAAACAAGAGAAAGTCGTCCAGCATACCCGCTCAGGAAATAGAATTTCTCGGAATTCTCTGGAACACCCGGCTAAACCGAAAAAGTCTTCCAGTAAAAAAGATAACTGCTCTGAAAACCTACTTCTTCGCGCTCAAGGGTCAAATACTCTAACTCTTTTGGATCTACAAAAGATTATGGGAACCCTACAGTTTTGCAGTTTTGTAATAAACCACGGCATGCTAAGGTACCGAAATCTCCAGTCTTGCCTAAACCAGGCCCTGAAAACGAGTGTGGCGATCCCACTGAACCCTGCTGCCAAAGAAGACATCAATTGGTGGCTACAGAACACCTTCACAACAAGCGAAATTTGGTCTGCTCCAGTATCTTACCATATAATCACGGATGCGTCAGCATGCGGCTGGGGAGCATACGTCAACGGCATTCACATTCAAGGCCCGTGGATGCCAGAAGAGCATCAATGTCATTCGAACCTAAAAGAACTACTGGCTATTTACAAGGTACTTTCCCACAAAAATGTAGCCATAGATTGCAGCAACAGATCCGTTTTGGTTCAAAGCGACAACCGAACCGCCCTAGCTTTTCTACGCAGACAAGGCGGCACAAAATCCATCAGTCTAATGCAATTGACCAGAATGATTTACCATCTCTTAGAGCGATACAACATCAATCTAATAACCAGCTACCTTCCGGGGCCTCTCAATGAAGCCCGGAAGGTAGCTGGTTATTAGATTGATGTTGTATCGCTCTAAGAGATGGTAAATCATTCTGGTCAATTGCATTAGACTGATGGATTTTGTGCCGCCTTGTCTGCGTAGAAAAGCTAGGGCGGTTCGGTTGTCGCTTTGAACCAAAACGGATCTCTTAATAGCCGACAGCCTTTCCAGGTACAAGGCTCTAGCGGAATGGCACCTGTTGCCTCAGGCTTGCCAGCAGATTTTCAAGAAGTGGGGGACCCCTCAGGTGGACCTGATGGGGTCAAGAAGAGCCCACGTAGTAACAAGATATGTGACTCTAGACTTGAAAGATCAACAAGCTATCGCCCACGATGTTTTCAGCCTCGTTTGGAATCACACATTAGCGTGGATCTTCCCACCTCCATGTCTGATGTACAAAGTATTATCATTTCTGAACGAAGCCAAGGGAATTTACATAGTGGTTTGTCCGAGATGGAAGAACGTTTTTTGGAGGACAGACCTCAAGAAAAGAGCAATAGCCCCTCCGTTCACAATCAAGAACCTAGAGTCAGTGCTGATAGACACGAGAACGAATCTACCCCCAGCACAAGTAAACAAGCTTGTATTAGAGGCATGGAAATGTCGGGGTGGGATGATATCCTAGGTGACTGGACCCCTTCAGAAATAAAAATAATTGAATCTAGCTGGAGACCTAGTACATTAAGAACTTATAAACCTGCCTGGACCCGCTGGCTAAAATGGTGTAAGGTATCTGGGATAAATAACAAAACTCCAGGAGGCCAAGGCCTCGCAAAATATCTTATTTATTTGCATACAATAGAAAGTTTAAGCTACAAGACAATACTAGTACATAAGTCTGTTATATCATCATTTTGTCAGCCAGAATCCGAAGCAAAACTAAGCTCTAACATATTGGTACGACAAGCATTAAAAGGAATAGCAAATAAATCTGCAGCAAAAGATAAAGTTAAGCCACCGGTATGGAATCCGCAGGTAGTGGTAGAATGGTTGCTGCAGTCAGATCCCAATCTTGATAGTATGTTCGATGTTGCTCGACGATGTGCCACGTTGCTTCTTCTAGCCTCAGGAAGAAGAATCCACGATCTGACGTTGTTATCTGTAAAAGAAGATAAATGTATTATTGAAGATGGTTCTATAACGTTTTGGCCGCTTTTTGGATCAAAAACAGATACAATTGATCACAAACAGTCTGGGTGGCTACTTTTATCCGGAGAAAACTGGAAAATTGACCCTGTTTTTTGGATTAAAAAGCTAATAGAAATCTCTCAACAAAGACGACTGGAGGATAGTAATATACCTCTAGACAATCTGTTTGTCTCAACGAGAGGAAAGTCCAAGCCAGCAAGTCGGACTATCATCGCTGGCTGGGTTAAAACTGTTTTGGTTGATGCAGGAATTCAAGACTCACCTGGCTCAATACGGTCAGCGGTTGCATCGTTGAATTGGATGAATGAAATGCCCTTGGAAGACATTTTGGCTCGTGGAAACTGGACATCTTCCAACACTCTTATTCGGTTTTACAAACGTCCAGTAAAACCTTGTATCTTAACGAACACACCGTGTTTAGTTAACAATTTTACTCCCGTGTAATGAGTATCTGTAAATAAAAACATGATTTGTATTAAATTGTAATTTGTTACCTAATTACTTTATTTTCATAAGTTTGATTAAGAGTATAATAAAATTACTTACACTTTATGTTACATACCTTTGTTGGAAATAAATGATTTCTTGAAGTCACAGTTGGCTTTACATTTTTTACACCTAGTTTAGCGCCACCATGCGAGAATAAACAGGTCTCAATTTGTAGGTTTCAAATAAGTTACAGGCTACATAATATTAGAATTTTTCCTGAAATAAAAATTACTTATTATGTACCTAACTTATTTGAAACCTAAGTAAGGGCTGCATGGTGATTGAGACTTACTGAGGAGACTACCCGAGCGACTCGCTCGAAGTGAGCGACAGGTGGCGCCAACGGAGTTTATCAGAACTAAAATGCTCCACAAACTAGGTACGGAGAGTCAATACAGCGCCCAAAAGTCAAAGCGAAAGCGCCGTCTATCTCCAATTTGTAGGTTTCAAATAAGTTAGGTACATAATAAGTAATTTTTATTTCAGGAAAAATTCTAATATATTATTTCTACCGTCAAGCAGCGTTGTTATGTTTCGGTTTGAAAGATCTGGTGCTGGTGAAATTAAAGGCATATGAGGTTTATCATCTGTATGCCTCAACTTGATGGACGCAGGGTAGTGCATTGTAGTGCACATTCATATTGTGCGTGGCTTGCAAGGCAATGCTTTGTTATAGGTGATAGTTATCACTTAAAATCAGGTGGGACATTATGCTGTTCTATCAGCAAGTAATAGAAAAATCCATTGCACTTTTTTATAGTTTCATATATTCCTTTATAACTTGACTAAATGAACTTATAAGTAATAACTGATTCTCCAAACGATAAAAAAAAAAAAAAACAAGTTACTGGTGAGTAAATAGGGACCAATGAATAAAAACATTCAATAAAACTAGGGACCATAATTTAGTAATCACTCACTCAAGCTTCGACTGACAATCAGGATTTACGTCCACGAAGGACTTTCCATTTTCCAGTCCATTTATCTCTTTAGAGTAACACGATTAATTTTTAATCTGTTCATTGAGAACATTAATCGACAGTTTGAAGTGCTATTCTTAACAGGAATAAAGGTTTTGTACACAACCGTCTTTGTTCGGCGTTTGAATTGTAAAATGAAATTTTCTTTGATAAAAAGTTGTTACTACACTGCGCTCCGTATTTAAAAACATAAGTACATTTATTATGAAAAATTTTAAAAGCTTTGGGTTTTAAAGTAAAAAAGTTAAGTTTAAAGTTGATGTCTATTTTGTCTTTGTACCTAAATGGGCTTCATTTTTATGTGGAAATAAAATTATCGTAATTGAAGCTTTTAATTTTCTTATACTTTTATCTTATTTTGCGATCAAAGTAATTCTATGGATTGCTTTTGTTGGTCATTGTTATGTTGTGATACGGTCCATAATTTTTGGGACATTATACAGGACAGCGAATTAATGCGTATAATAATATAAGTGCGTAAGACGGGACGGGACATTACAAAACACATAATTATAGCCTTTTGAATTCTATTATATCCTTTTTATTTTTCTGTGGTCCATGTTGTATATTTTTTTAGTCCACCCAGTACAAAACGCAATCACTAAAACATAGACTATTGACAGTGGAGCTCAAAAAAGCTCTTAGAACGGCTGCGCGGACCAAAGTGTGAGGTGACGTAGTTTTTGTTTGGTTTCTCGAATTATACTAAACAATCAACCGCCCGCTTCACTCATGTATAAGTAGTTCCTTTATTGGGGTCGTTTATTTTTTCTACCCCTTTTCTGGGAATTTTTCGGATTGAAGAGTAGCCTATTATGCTAATTCAGATTACTGTATTTGTTTACCCCAAACCTCAAAAAACTTTTGTATATATTAGTTGTTATAGAAGTTGGATACTAGTGGAATCTCACGTGACTTCGTTTGCATAAAGTGCTTTCCACTAGAAGTGAGAATAAAAAAAAATGGTCACTAAGAAACGAGTGAACGTTTTCACACCTATAAAAGTTCGTGACAATAAGTGAATGGACGTTTGCGAATATTGATTTTGAATAATTTCCAAAGTAAAAAGTTAATACTTTAATTATTCTTAGTTACAGAACAAAATTTCGCCGGTATCTAAAGCACCTATATTTATTGAAAAACTGTAGTGGCAACTTTGAAGTGATTTTTTAATCAAACTAAATATAATCATGTTTTCTCGTAATATCCATGGTTTTGTCGGCACTTATGTTAAATTATCCTACTCCTAAACAACTACAATTTACAAATGAAAAGTCCATCGTGTGGCTGAACCCTTAACGATGTTATCCGCCTGTATATTCTAGCACCCGCTGTCTGAATATTCACAATTGCCATGATTTATGATAGCAGTTACAAACAAAGAGAGATTCGCTGAACTTAATCTTGTTGCTGATTGTACAATGTACATGTTTTGTTTCGTGGTCGAAGGAATGCCAAAAATGTTGTAACTTTTCTGGAGGGGTAGTTTAAAAGTTGGTCTGTAAATCACTTGTGCTGGTATTGCTACTTTAGAATGTAGTAGTTTTTAGAATGTAGGTTGCAACTTTATTGCAAATACTAAGTGACATACCACCGCTTTGCTTTGAAGGGCACGCTATTCGGCGGCTATAAGGCATGACGTACTGATTGTCCGTTCCGGCACGGAATAAATAATAGAACTAAGTATTTCCGGTCAAACCGAGCCGTGACGGTAGCTTCATGGTGGCTCAAGTTGACCTCTAGCTCATTCTAGATTTTGTAAGCATACATTTGCCTGCACTGGGAAACATTATTAAGCACCAAAGTAAAGAAGTTTACTAAGCATATATAGCTTTGAAATGGTATCACAGCTTTACAATCAAACGCATTCCGTAAAACTTCAAAAATCATGAAATCTGAAATCAAAACGAATTTTTCCAATATTTGTTCTGTAAATGTTTATTGTAATGCTATGACACCATGTTCAAAGTTACGAATTAGATACATTTTATTACAGCCGATATGTTTTTCTTGGAGCATAAAAAAAACTTTCCCGCCTGTAATAAATATACTTCAAGAAATCATAAGTCTGTAATATCGTAAATATTTATGACGTAAGTAGGTACACGACAACGAAGATCAAGGTTTTTTTATGATCATAACAGTTTTTGATGACAAAAGTTTTTGAGCAAGAAAAAACCACGGTAGTCATCCAATGTTCTAGTTTATTAATGTACTCAATACGTCTCAATATATATAAAGCCTCTGGTTATAAATCAATGCACGCCCACTATTCGTCTGCCCTCTAGTTATGCATACAATGGACTTGGCAAAAGAGCTCAATGAACTTAGCCAACATTTATTCCCAGTGGTATTGATTTTGAAGTCTTGATAATGATATTCGTTTATTTTTATAAAACGAATCGACAAAATATCAATTATCTTATTAAAAAAGAAACACGAAACGCAGTGTGTGTTAGAGTTACTTTTCACCTCGAACGAAATAATCTGTGGTAGTGCGTGGTCACGTAGAAATGGCACCTAGGTTTACCTAGCTTAGAATAAATTCTTCTTGTCTTTGACTTCGTTACTAAAACAACCAGACACAGAATAGATAATCCAATTTGCACCTTAAAATATAAGGAACCGAAGAAAGCACTAAAATTTTTCTCTTTTCAGCGTGCCGGCAAGACAGCAGCAATAACAAACCTCGAGACCAAAGCACAGTCTCGGAGTCGTCTAAGAGGTTTCGTGCTGAGTTCTTAGAAGACTGGCCGCATCAGACCGGCGCCCCTTACTTCGATCCCACCACGCCAGATAACGTGACCGGCCTAGTTGGCCACCCCGTCACATTGCTGTGCAAAGTGAAGAATCTGCAGAATAGAACCGTAAGTTCAGATCTGTACAACAGGTAATTGAGTATCACTAGTTCTTGTGAAACAGTGTGGTGAAAGGATTTTAAGTGAGCCTCAAGAGACTCCATTCAAGTAATGTATTAATGTTCGTATAATAAAGAATAATGCTCCTATTCGTGTTCCTCGATACTTGACTGACTGTATAAAATGTTCTGGACGACAAATTGGTTGGGAAGCGCTCCATTAGCTGTAACCTGACCGATAAGTCTGTTGGCGTCTCTTTTCGTTAACATGAAAGTGACAGTGACATAAAATTTATGGAGCCGCTATAAAATGGCGGTGAATAAGAATTAGGGCCGTAGTGAGTGACGGAATTTTAAAACCAGCCAGCCATTGATGGCTCTTATCTCGAAGACTAGATAGCCCTATTTATCTTCCGAAGAACCTTTTTAAAAGTGGTTACCCACCTAAATTCATAATCACACCGTTTATTAATTAATTTGTTAATAATCCAATTTTGAAAAACAAAAAGTAATCCCTTATTTAACTTGTCATAACACGAGTTATAGATTCAGTGAAAGACGTCTTGAGCGACCCTTCAGCGAACGAATATATCTATGACTGTCATATCTATGACACCTATCTTCATACCTCACTTGCTTCTCTGTATGACAAAGCGTTCATTGTAGCATTTAAATATTGATATCCTTATCAATGTGCTTTATACCATTTAAGCTCATTGTTCCATGAAGTTAGACACCGTTATCTGCCTATGCCGTTGTAGCTCAAAAACAGACAAATCGATTTGAATTAGGTTATTTTTCTATAATATCTTTTTCGCAATGCTTATGTTGAAAATTATCTTAAAATGTTTATTTTACGTTGTGTATTTTCAATATCAAATTACCACTCACAAACAATTATGCTAACAATAAACATAGTCGCCGGGTCAGAAGGCAGACCAAAAAGAAACATGGTTGAATATGGTGTAATAAAATGTTAAGTGTGTTTTTAGGCTAAAAACACTAATGACCTATGTAACTCAATTGAGGCGAATAGACATGTATATTTTTTTATATGTTAAAAAATTGTTTGCCATTTCATTTACCTACTAAATTAATACTAGTATTGTTGCTAGTAACAATTTCTTTTATATAGTTTTTTGTAATATTTTACTCAGGTATCATGGGTCCGTCACCGAGACATCCACTTGCTGACAGTGGGTCGCTACACGTATACGTCGGACCAGCGGTTCGAGGCGGCGCACAAGCCGCGCTCCGAGGAGTGGGCGCTGCGCATCCGCAGCCCCCAGCGCCGCGACTCCGGACAGTACGAGTGCCAGATCTCCACCACGCCGCCCATTGGACACGCAGTCTTCCTCAACATTGTAGGTAAGCATACGAGTGCCAGATCTCCACCATGCCGCCCATTGGACACGCTGTCTTCCTCGACATTGTAGGTAACCATACGAGTGCTAGATCTCCACCACGCCGCCCATTGAACACGCGTTCTTCCTCAATATTTAAGGTAAGCATTCGAGTGCCAGATCTCCACCACGCCGCCCATTGGACACGCTGTCTTCCTCAACATCGTAGGTGAGTTCAGCAAATGAACCTTAACCGTTACGACATTGGTACATTTGGTAGGTTCGCAGGTGGTACCAAAATATTTCTGTACAGGCAAGGGCAGGCAGAGACACTAAATATTCACTTGTTACTATCCCAATATTATCTAGCTTTTTATACTGGGTTCAATTGGTTTTGACTAAGGTTCCAGTGGATGACCACGTCTTTGTAGTCATTGATTGTAACTTCTTGGTCTACAAAGTTCTCTTTGAATATTAGAGGAATTTCAAACAGTTTTGATTATAGAGGCTCTGCTATCTCAAACCAGTTGAGCCGTAAATACGGTTTGGATATAAATAACAAGCTAGCTATATCTAGGTAGCTATAGAGATACCGAGACATATATACATATTGTATTACCTATATACTGTGTGTAAAGTTCATAAACTTACATGCAAGATGCATGTGAAGTTAGTAGAATCTGGTACAAAGTCATATTACTGAAATAGTTTCGTAGCTTTACCTGCTTTAAGGCTATATTATGTAGATATTAAAAAAATCTGCGAAAATAAATGTTAGTACAAAAAGATTCTTGATATAAGATTTTTTATAATTCGTTTTTTGTAAATCATATAAGCCTATAAACACAAGTCCTTGACTCAGAAAATAAAAAAAACGCATTTTTTTTTACAAATTAACAAGCCAATTCACCATCGTGCACTTATCAGTACAAAAGAAAAAAAATCTAATCGAAATTTGTCGTCTGTACACGAAAGGTGAAACGTGCCTAGAGTGAATGTCCTCTTCATACCTTTGAAAGGAAACATACCAAAAGGAAACACCTTTCAAATCCACCCTTGCCGATGTAATGAACTGAAAGTATTGGATGGGATTGCAAAGATCGTTAACAGGGTGTGGAAAAAACTCGTACCTATTAAGAGTCAGTTTTACTTTGAGTCTAACCAAACTATTTTGAGTCTAGATTTTCTGTTTTCCTTTTAACGATTAATGAGTTAGAGTTTTTAATATTAATTAAAGTATTTATAAGTGATTTCGAATAAGAAATATTATATAGTCTCCAAATCATAGCCCGACGTTCCACCGAGTTTTTATTACTGATTTAATTAAGAGTATACATAATTCATGTAAATAAGAATGAGTATGATCAATGTTAGTCTAGTGGGACTGATCATCTGATCGTGGGGTTCCTATACTTTTTCTCTTCAAAACATTCATGTGCACAATGCCAATGCTCTTAATCGGTGGAAGAAAACATCGCCATCGTGAAGAAATCAGTCAGAACCAACCCCACAGGTTTGATCCCCAGTCACGTTTTATATCCCTTCAGATCCCCGAGGATATCTAAGGGGGGTAGTCAGAGTACCCACATTTTGCAGTATTTCGTGACAGGTTGCAAGCCCATCGCCACTGCTAAAGTACTTACTGGTTTCCTCATAATTTTTAACTTTATCGAGAAAGAGCACTGGCAAACTGAAAACATAACTTTATTATTACTCTGACAAAACCATAGCTTACTCAAGTTTAGCTCTGTGTGAAGACTATGTCAACTTTGGATATTAATTACTATTCCGGCCCTGGTAAACGCAAGTCAGCACTTGCTCAACTTTACTCCCGGGATGATATTGATACGTACTTACTGAAGAGGTTATAGTGCTTTGATTGGCCCACAGCCAAATGGGTGCGAATGAACTTTCGCATTGCGCTTTTATCCTAATGCTTACACTTTAGGGCGTCGCAGATGTTTCTTGTAATGCGACTTGAATTGTTTCAGTGCCAAGTTATGTTTGTCTTTACCTGGGAATATTATAGCAGATAAATGTAAAGAAAGAACTTCCCCGCTTTTTATAGCCTCAGTTATTGTCTTAATGTTATTTCCCTACTAACCGTCTGAGACGCAAGTGAGGGTTGAATTTCCGGTGCAGGACAAATATTTGCATGATATGCAAATATTTGTTTTGCGTCTGGGTACGAAATATTTTCGATAATTTCCACCAGTCAAGGAATAAAGTGTATAAGATTTATTATGTAAAATTTTGTATGTGATTGTTTATTTGTTCTACGCTGTGTTTTCCTTACATTGTTTTTTTTTACAACTTGCTGATGGAACAAGCGGATGGCCCACCTGATGTTAAGTGGTAACCATCACCTATAACAAAGCATTGCCTCGTAAGTCACGCACGATGGGAACGAGCCCTACTATGCACTGCCCTGCGTCCATCAACTTGAGGCATACAGATGTTAAGCCTCATGTGCCTGTAATTACACCGGCAACCACACTCTTCAAACCGAAACACAGCAACGTTGCTTAGCGGCAGAAAAAGGCGTGGTGGTAGTACTTCCCCGGACGAGCTCTTCACAAAGAGCTCTACTACTCTTAAGATTACTCTTATATACAACGAAATCTACTTACAGTAATATTTTGATATATTGTTAAATGTGTTGCCTGTTTTTCTATGCCACGTTGTTTCTCCTTTGCTCCGTAGCTTTAATTCGTTTTAAAGTGATCCATGTGATCCAATTGAATGAACACTCTTTGCCTATGACTGTGACATAATTCTTTGTCCTCAGAACCAGAAACAGAAATCTTGGGTGGGCCGGACCTCTTCATATACGCAGGGTCTACCATCAATTTGACGTGTATCGTGCGACATACGCCTGAACCGCCAAATACCATCAACTGGACACATAGAGGGAAGGTTAGTAACCACGAACGACTCATTTTACAATGAATCATCAATGTATGGGATATGGCCTAGTCGAGAGGCTTAAGGAAAGGTTTTGTCTTCCAGGCACGAGGTTGAGTCGCGAATAGTGCTTTCACTGAAGTGCTTTAATTTGAATTGCTTTACACAAAAAATCCACTAAGTTTATTCAGTTCTTGAATCTGTTTTGTTATTCATTATCGCCATCGTTTTTTTTTCAGTTTCAGTTTCTTCGTTATCGACCAGATCTTAGAAATGAAATGAAATATTTATTGCTTGTAGAGTTGCAGAAAAAACCTGACGTAGGTAGGTACATATTTCATACCACGCACGTGATCAACAAAAAATTATCCTTATAATTTTTATGTCACCACACTGGTTTATCTTTCAAGCCTACTCTTATAAATGTTCAACAAATCCAATGTGATAATTCAAAACTGAAATATTTTAGTAGTTTTCTTAGTAGTTTTCAAACTGATTGTATCAATTATGCCTTAAACAAAGGTTATTTCAAAACAATTGAATATATATAACCAATTCCGCCCGCGAACCGCATTGAACCTAATCTGAAAATAATGTATGTGCGCAAACAAAGGCATCAATCTCGAATTTAAATATTAACCTTACCTTTCCATAGGTCGAGTTTATTGTTCGGTACAGACGAACAATGCATGTGAATTTGATAGGAGAATGTCGGTGCTTACTATAGATTTAAGGCCGATAATGGTAGAGCTTATAATATACATGAAAAGTTTCCAAAAAGTGACTCCTATCATAATTGGACGCGACAGGCAGCGTGACTAGCGTTTTTTTTTGTTTTTTTTCGATGGATAATTTAGAGTGGTGGTCATGTAAGAGCTACGTAGATCATGAAGCAGACTTCTAAGCTTGTTAGTTAGATCATATAGTCAGTGGGGGCTAGGTGGATTCGATGACAAAAAAGTGACAACCTTCACAGCTCAGTTGGTAGTAGCTCTGCCTTCTGTGTCGTAGGCCGTGAGTTCGATCCCCACCGAGAACAAATATTTGTGTGATTAACATAGATGTTTGTTCTCTGTCTGGGTGTTATATAATATTTTAAGTATGTATTTACAAAAAAAAAGTATAAGTAGTACCTATATCAGCTATCTGGTTCCCGTATCACAAGATTTGGCTTAGTTTGGGGCGAGACAGTGCTGTGTGGAATGTCCACAAAAAAAACACAGTCCAGCAAGAGTTTATTCAATTGAATATCACAAGTGGTCAAGGAGCAAAAAGAGTTTATTAAATTTTCAATTCAATCACATGCAATTGAAAATTGATTATATTATTTTTGATTTTGAGTGTGCTGAAGGATAAATTTAGGAAAGTAATAAAAACGTTTTTCTAAGAAATCATTTAAAAGAAAATTGTAAGTGTTTGAACTAGGTTTTAAAAGAAGTGATTAGTAGCTACGACAAAAAAACAACATCCAACACAGTAAATAAATATAGATAACACATTTAATTGCCTAACACACCGACACAAAAATACAAAATCAGAATAAAAATACAACAGAATTTAAACAACACATACAACAAACATTTTAAATACTAAGCATTTAGGTCCATGTGTGTGTTGCAGTTAGACAAAATAGGTAATAGCTCAGCGCATAATATAGCTTTAGAGCAAAGCACTGATTTTCAGCTATTACCTTCCGAGACAACAAGTTGAACGAGATGCCATACAAAAGAAGTATAAAATTACTGATATTAATTAACCTCTGAGCATCCTCAGATACTGTCAAGGAATCTTGAGTTGATGTCTGGGGATCAAAGTCGTGAACCTGTTTCAGTTACATTTTTAACTGAATAAATTAAAAAAGCTAATATTCATACAATTACCTTTACACAATCACAGTAAATTAACTCTTGGCTTGACGACTTTCAATGAACACTCGCATTCCCTAAATAATTTCCAGCTCCAACTAAGCGTCGGAATCCTCAGCACATACGAGATACCAAAATTCAAACGCGCTAATACCTCGAATTCACGTTTCACGTATGAATGCATCCGGCACGCGCTAATTGCAATTCGGGTATCGCTGAGGTACGGACGGGAGCTAAAATACATACATGGAATATGAATACTCCCCTGTGCTGCCTTTGGCTATTTATATATGCATGCAGCCACACATTGTGCTTAACAAACTATATTTTAGCTCTCTTCGTCTACGAGTATGTTGCAGACACGTTTTAGTATGGGTTGTAGGATGTGGTCATTTGTGGTTGATGCAAGAGCATGATCGCGTGCACAAGTATATAAGATTACACAGTACATCTTGAACGGTTTACTTTGAAAGGAATTATGTGTATGTGTGTTATCATTCACACTATGATAGGGTTAATTGCATGAACAAGCTGTTTATCATGCAGTGGCGTACTTTTCGAAGTCGTTCTTGAATGTTTACAATAAAATACAGAGGATAAAAAAAAATCAAAGCGCATCTACTAACTCTTTATTTTTTTCAATTTTATTTCAAACCTAGCGTACAATTGCTGGTATATTTAAATGCTCATGAAAACTATTTTACCTCAGAGTGATGAATGCACTGCAATGCCACAAAAGGCATGACTTCAGCGAACGTTTTCTGTCATGTAATACCTAGTCACTACATGACAGGTCACCATGCCACAACAGGTAAGACATCTGTTTGTGTCGTTCCATCATAAAAAACTATGGTCTCCGAGTAGCCACTTCAACTACAAATGTATAGATTTCTGATAAGAAATTAGTTTTGCTCAACATTTTGTCTCATGCCCTTCCCTTTTGTTCCATACTACACCTAAATAATCTTATTCCAATATTCTGCGGTCTCTACTCACACGATGTAAATTTGCAAAACGGTATTGCGGGAAATGGTAAATTTACAGCTGTGGGTAGTAAGCGCTTAACTAACGATTAAGTAGATTTGGGTGGGAAAATTTGATGAAAAGGAAAGCTCGGCATAGATACTTGCCCAAATACTTTCGAAATTTTGAGAGTTTGACAAAGCTCAAGTTTTAGAACGTCTTGGAAGAAAGATTTTCTGATGGAAACATTCGGCTTGGGTAGAGAACTTTTTTCGAAGACCTAAGTAGCTTGTCGAATTTCTCATGAAATAGTTCTATCAGGATTATTTGTAGATAGTAGGGAAGCTCACTTTTCTTTATTCGAAGCTTTTATGTAGGTACTTAGTGAAAGTTTTCGACGGAAGAGAGAGCATTTTTTTCTTAGGGTACATGCATAGCTTTTAGGCCTAAAGCATATTATGATCATAATTTGTTTAAAAAGGTAATAATCAGTCAATTTAATTTCAATCTTCTGTAGTGTTACTCTATTTTAATTTGACTTTATAAAAATGTGCAAAGAATTGAAGATTTTTTTTTGTTTTCATAAAATAATTACAAGATTTTTCAAAGTTTTATTGATTGAATGAAACCAATGTAATTAAAATACTTTTATATTTTGATTTTAAATACTTCTATTTTTAAATGAATACGCGGTAAAAAGTATCGTCTTCATCATCTGACTAACGGCCGGTTTCTGAAAGCCCGATCAAAACAAATCGCATGTCAAGTCACTTGCCATCTCTATCTAATTCGATGTAATAGCAGAAATGGCGAGTGACTTGACATCTGATAAAATTTGATCGGACTTTCAGAATCCGGCCGTTAGCCTCTCTAGAGAGGTAAAAAGAATATAAATTTTTAAATGTATTATAATCGCTGTGAAAAGTATATTAGCATTAATAATAAATACTTACCTATATTTTAATGAATTTATGCTGTGTTAATGTACCTCTATATTGTTTTATATTTTAAATAAATACTTACCTATATTTAAAGTTGTACCTACGCTGTGAAAAGTATATTAGTCTTGAGAAACATTAGCAGTCACCAAACGAGACCTCCACGTCTCGATAGCTTTCATTAGACACTGAACTCGTCATTAACTGTCTGCTTCAGAATTTTGTACGGACCGGGATTAAAACTTTAAGCATTTGGCTTGGATCTAGAATCCCCTTAGTCCCGTTATCTACCTCTCTAATCTACGTTTATTAGTCTGGCTTAAACACGCCATGAGAGCAACTACTAACGCATATGTGGTTTTGACAAATATTGGTTAAAACATAATAGTATTTAATTTGTTGCAAGAAATCTTTGTAATTAGAAATTGCACGCGTTTAGTTATTTTTTATTATCAGCCTGGCATCATCCTTATTTGCAGGGCAAAGGCTTTTTTTCCATTTTTCACGGTCTTGCACTTTTGAGGTCCAGTCTTTTATAAAGGTGTCTAGGTTATGTTTTACGAATTGTATTAATTTTGTTGTCACGTGATCATAAACCTCCAATTTTATTCGTATCTGTTGAGCTCAGTAACTCAACAGATGCAATTATACACTCGGTAGTGCAATCACCATTTCCCATCTTAGAACATTAGAGAATTTCCATGCCTTACAAAACGCAGTGTTGCAAAGTCGTCCACCTAAATCACATCTGAAGGAGCATTTAGGTACGAGTATTCTATTCCTTCGGACCCGAGCGTTGCAGAGTCAACATTTCTCCTATCTTACGGAGCAGAGCTCATAGAAACAATTACGCAGACATTTTATTCGAATATTTTATAAAAATACGGACCACATTCCGACTTGGAATTCTTTCCCGTCTTATTTTAAGATAATAAATGGAACTAGCGCTCAAGTACTGTGCGTTTTATTTTTATACTTTTAAAAATGGATGAATTATTAACTATACGCCTGTACATATTTACAGAATACTTATAAGCCGCCACCAGCCATTTGGTTATGTTGCCTTCTGGTGGGGACAGCGTCTGGGTTTTCTAGAAGATATAACATTACTGAGCACTTGATTTTATTACTTCAAAAATGATGAAATATGACGGAATGAGAAGTTGTTGGACAGTAGTCTAATGGGTCATCTTTTTCCTCAACCTCTCACATGCCAGAACGTAGATCCACGTGTGACACAATACATTTTCTTTTGTGTCTAGAATTCCGGCATTTGAGAGGTTAAGCTATGAAACCAACGGCTAGAGTAAAACTAGTTCAAACTTTTACCTGTCTCATATAAATGTCGCTGCTCGGAAAAACTGCATAGCAGTAGTGAATTTAAACTTTGCTTAAAATCGTTTTTATAAAAGATTTCGTCTTAAACGAAACGTTATAAAGTAAACGGTAGGTTAGTGTGCGCTAGTATTCGAAGATTAATAATCGTCTTGTCCCAGAAAATAATAGAGCTATGAGTTTCAGAAATAAATATATAAAGTTGTTGGCAATTTTGCTTTTACTAGCTCTTTAATTTTAACCTTTAAATAGGCAATTTTTTTAAATAATCTTTCTGATTTTCTTGTCGTATCACTAGTTTGAAAACTAGCGTCGCTCTGCAACACAACGTGTTGTGGAGTGGCTTTATGCTGATATGGGACCAAATTTGACCCACAGACGCACAGGGGCAACTCGCTGGCACATCTTACATTTTTTTTTCCACTTTGTTTTTCTTTTTTTCTTTATAAACCTATGTATAGTTTCCTATACTTAGTTATAGTTAGTTGTAAGTTATTTTTAGCTGTGTCAGACGTTTTCTCTGTGTATGTTTTTATGTGTGTTAAATAAAAATTCATACATTCATTCATAGTTTATTTTGAAAAACAAACATTACGCTACCACTGAACCATCAATGCTCTAATTTTTCAATTAAGGGATCAGTGAAACAGTTTAGTTTTTTTAATAACAAATATATTGTAAAAACTCTCTTTAGTTCAAATCCCAAACAAAGATAATCGTAAAAAAAAATTACCTACCCTCAGATTTCAGAATGTTAATACGCAAAGTTCCAGTACTTACGTCTAAATGCCTCACAATGTCTCATTTCATTACGTTAACGTTTCAAACGTATGACGTTGTAAAGCGCAAATACCTTAACACCCCCTGACAGCTTATAAATTCTGGCGCATTTTGTTATCACGTACCTAACACCGTTTACCTTGTCCCTGTGTAACGAGGTCCCTAATAATGCCCAGTTTACACTTCATAAGTACAGTGGCGAGTTAAGTTGAAACTTTGTTACATTGCACGGTAGTGAGAACACAAATGTGGATAGTTGCATGCTCGCGCACAGTTCTACTTTACCCACTTACTGCTCTTTTGAGTGTAAACGAGATTTATAGGTATTTTCGTTCGCGTTAGATGATCTGTTGTACTACTACAGTACAATGTTGCGATTTAAAAAATAGTCTAGGAACAAGTGGCCTGTTTTCCATAAAATACCTATTTTTACCCTTAATTTAAACGTTTAAAAAGCGATAAAAGCAACGTGGACGTTTAAATTGCAAATTACTAAAGGAAAAAGAAAAAACGAAAATACGTATAATAGTACCAACAGTAGTACTGTTCATATTTTTATTTTATTTTTACTATTATTTATATTTTTATATATTAAGCAGCATCGCAACTTCACCGTCGTGCTGATTCAGCGATCGAACTATGGTAAAGATATCGTTCGGCCAATGCCTTTGCCAAAACTTTTTTTCTGTGTTCATACTCATACTCATACATCAAAATTGTGTCTGGCTTTCACGCAGTCAATAAAGGGTCGATATGAACAACCATGCTGACACTGAGCGGGCAATTTGCCAGTGATGTCATTAATCTTATGCCCACAGACAATAAACTTCGACTCGACGCGGGGCGGGATATCCCTAGTGACCGAGAAGGGTATCCACAGTAGCAGTCGACTGCTGGTGCAGTCAGCTCGTACATCAGACGCCGGCGCTTATCAATGCGCGCCGGACAATGCGCTGTCGGTGACAGCGAGGGTCCATGTGCTTACTGGTAAGCTAACGAGATACGCAAGGAACCCTAGCATCTTTGTTGCAGATTTTTTCTCGGTTTCGTCGATTTGTAATGAGCGAGGGTCCATTTGCTTACTGGTAAGCTAGTGAAATAAGCAAGGGAACCAAGCAGTTGCTTTGTTACAGGTTTTTTCTCGGTCAAGTTGATAAAAAATGTTAAAAGACCAATACATGATGAACACATGCTTCAAGTTAGTTGATGGTCGATGGTGATGGTACATTAAAAAAACATATTATTGAACAACGCAAAAAAAACGCTTTAAAGAGCTCTAAAAGATTTGAAAAGCTCTCTCCTCTTTAGTCTAAGTAGAGCTAATCAATTGCAGCAAAAAATTGCCTCAAAACTACGTAGGTATAAACGAACTGTTGCAATTTGTTTCAGAAGAAAATTGTTTGTGAAATAATTGTGCAAGTGATCTTAAATTACTGTGATGGTTGAATCAATAATTGTCTTGGCTTCAATCCCAATTTGTCTATGAGAGTATTTCTGACGAAAACTTAATGAAAATTCCCTCCGAGGTTTACTATCCTGAAGATAGTAATCCATGCGAACGCAACCGCGGCCGTTTAACTAGTCTGTACTTATATCCCTCGCAACCTCTATCAAAGTCACGCAACATCAGCCTACAGCTACCAGTATCTAAATCACGCCTGAGCACTGATGGGCCCAGATATGTCACGTGACACCCCGCACGTGTGGTGGCATCGGACTAATGTATTCATTACAGTTGATTCAAAGCTCTTACCTAACAATACTACAAATTGTATGGGACGCACAAGCCATAACGGCCCGTATGCTGAGGCAGTAATGTATAGAGTGGTTTGAGGTTCGAGTACGGTTACAAATGGATGTGCTGAAATGGTGTTGCTTGCAAGATTTCAATTGGACGGGTAACAAATCTGATATCCGTCTAGATTATTTTCAAAAAATGTAACGAAACATCAAGACAAAGACAAAGTAGTTTTTACTTCAAGTAGTTTTAGTAAGTGCTTCCTTACGTGAAATTTGTAAAATAATGCTATATACAAATTCTAAAGATACCCACACGTCAATTTCTTCATCTAATCTTACTTGATGATAATACTAGAAAGTTTAGAACTACCTGCACGAACACACACCCGTGCTTTGAAATTACAGTTTCGCAGAACTTCTTCCATTTGGGACGAGTAGAATTCGTAAAGTTTCTAGTTTTCTTCGTTTCAGTTCAAGGTTTTAATCAATTTAATTTTGTGATGAAGGTCCTTGTAATGATACTACTACTCGTCAAAGTTTTGTTACATGTTCATACGTATGTTTCATGTTTATTTAACATAGTACCTACCTACATAGTTGATAAAATAATAATTGGGAACAGTTCCCAAACTAGCTCTTAAACGCGGCTTCGCTCGCGCACGTTTACTTTAGAATACTAACAAATTAAAGAATGGTTTATTGATATGGTTGGCAACATCGTTAATTAATTTTATGCCTAAGTGTATGGCAAGTAGGCACTCACAATTTTTTGCATTTTCGCAGAAATACGTAACTCATTATTATTGCCATACTCAATTCATACGAAATTTCATGCAAGTATATCCAAGGAATAAAAAGTTTCATACAAACTTTAATCCCTTATTTCATCCCTTTGGAGTTTGAATTTTGAAAAATACTTCCTTACCTACGTCATAAGAGGAATACATGTGCGAAATTTCAAGTTTATAGCCCTAAGGTTTTGGCCTGTGCGTTTATACATCAGTCAATTACTTTTGTATATATAGATGTAGGAATCATAAATTAAATAAATTAAGGGGAAACCATATTTAATTTTAAGGGAAGGCTGGTTGTGCTAATAGCAACACCAAAAGAATAATTACAGACATAAACATAATTATCGCGAAAATGGCCGTTAAATTTATTTATTTTATGATTTGTAGTCACGAGAACCTCGAAATTATTGCTCAAGGTTCGTTATGGAATGTATATTTTTTTTTAGTTTAAATATCATGGAATGGTGAGTCTATTACCTAAAAAACCTATGCCAACAGCGTTAGCAAAAGCAGTAAAATGAGTCACTGATTGTTAATCCGACTATGGGTCAGTCGATTGACGACTCGCTCGGAAAATTAATGTACTAAAAATAAAGCTTTGTCAACAACACGATACGAAAAACTAATTTCACCATTATCGCTCAGCGGTGAGATTATTTTCTTTTACAAGTAACGGTTAATTACAGCCTTCACAGCTCAGTTGGTAGTAGCTCTGCCTTCTGCGCCGTAGGCCGTGGGTTCGATCCCCACCAAGAACAAACATTTGTGTGGTGAACATAGATGTTTGTTAAAAAAAAAAAAAAAATATTTATGTATTATATCAGCTATCTGGTTCCCATATTACAAGCTCTGGCTTAGTTTGGGGCGAGATAGTGCTGTGTGGAAAGTCCAGTAATATTTATTTATTTATTTATTTATTAATTATAATGTTACCGCTTTTTCTTTTTTTTTAGATAATAGACCAGTAAGCCTCGTTTGATGTATTTTATATTTATATGCTTCAGACTATTATTTATTATGTATCATTTCTTATTTTTATTTTGAAATAACATAAAAATAAATGATCTATGGCTAAAGTCCTCGATCACGTTTAAAAATAAATTTTGTTTAGGTATAAAGTTTTCTCGTGTGACCTAAAAACAAATTCATCAGATTATTAAAATAACATCATTTAAAGTTATGCAAAATCCACACGTAGACATCCTAAGACCTAGATCGCAATCAAGTCTCCTTCTGCACTAATTCACCAATTCTACCTGCATGTATGTACATCTTAACTTTCCTTTGGACCTTTGAAAATTAAGATGTATTCACCGTCGCATCTTCACGTGTCTTGTTTTCCTAAACCACCGAGTGCTGAATAGGTAGCCTAACACCGCAGTGTGATTACCATAAGGGAACCAGATTGCGGTTACCTTCGAGATTTCTCTATTCATTCCAATCTAGCACATACTTGACCTTGCTTGAATAATTTTACGTGTAGCCTTTTTATGTTTAGCTTTTATTACAGTCTCGGTTTTGGGATTATTATTGGTTTTTAAGTATCACGCTATATTGTGGGTTGCCGTGGCATTAAGTTTAGCTCATGTTTTTTATAGAATTAGCTGATAGAACAAGCAGATGGCCCACCCGATGCTAAGTGGTAACCATCACTTATAACGAAGCGCTGTCTCGCAAGCCACGCACGATAGGAACGTGCCCCACGATGCACTGCCCTGCGTCCATCAACTTGAGGCATTCAGATGATAAGCCTCATGTGCCTGTAACTACACCGGCAACCACACTCTTCAAACCGAAACACAGCAACGCTGCTTGGCGTCAGAAAAAGGCGTGGTGGTAGTACTTCCCCGGACGAACCCTTCACAAAGAGATCTACTACTCTTACTTTTTGTTCTACATTGAAACTGTTATTTTATTTGGTGTTCTTTCCACAGGTGAAACACCAGCAGCGATGCAAGGCAGTGCACAATGGGCGGGCAGTTTTGGACTACCCACATTATTGTGCTACACTTGTACCCTCATATACATTAACATATTTGTATAGTACCAGTGATATTAAGTTAAACATGAGGTGAAGTTTTCATATTCTACGTGATTTTGTTTCTGACATCGAAGTTAATGAGGATCAAGTCGTTTTGGCTATAATAAAATTATGTGAACCAGTTATTTTGTTTATAAAATATCATGTAAATGTTTAATCAATCTGTAAATATCAACAGTATAATATTTCATCGGTAAAATAATATATCAATAGAATAGTTAAGACCAATTAATAAATGAGAGTAGCTGTCTAAGGGTGAGTTCGACAAACTCTAAGTAACACTATCCGACAGGTATAAATATTTCCGCCTCTACTTGTTTTTAGACTTGAAAAAAACATCCAATTTTTTTATACTAGGTACTTGCTGATGGAACAACCAGATGGTCCACCTGGTGTGAAGTAGCTACCATTAACGAAGCACTGACTCGCAAGTCAATATTTTTATTTGACGGATAGCGTTACTTTTTCATTGTGAAACCCTCTCTGCACTAAGTTATTATCAGTTTATTTACATGATATAATTAAAAAAAATATATCAGGTCTTTCAGAAAACGACAAGAGTTAATGATTATGGGAAAAATTACTTAATTGTAAGAATTTGTTTAATCAACTTAAAAAAACTGAAGATCCTGTAAAACATGAATAAATAATCGCTCAGTCGAAAAGTCTGGCCTCCATACTATGATCACCATCGTGAGTACCTTGTGATATTCACGATACTGTACACGATCAAAAAAATAGGCTCACTGCTTTAATCCCAGGTACGGTAAATATCCCCTTCTCTTGGTACTTATTCAAATTCCCGTACTGTCAAGTGTCAAAGAGGACTGTCAAAAAGACAGAGCTCTTGCTCCTTGAGCAACTTTCCTTATTGAACCAGCAGTAAAAACGCTAATGAAAAATCTGTTGTTCCACACATTTTTACTAAGATGGTACTGTAATAAATGTTCATACGAAATAAATATAATTTAAATAAATAAATCTAATTTTCACTAAAAATAAGCTGTAATCGAATCCTGGCAATCGTGAAGTTTATAGAATATTACCGTTTCCTTACGATTTTCTGAAGTTACCATTACATAAAATGGAACCTCCACTCAGTCCTTCGAGGTGATCCGTGTGGCGTTGTATCACATTCCAATCCTATCGGGTGCGATCGACGGCAGAGTAATACGTGGCTTTATGGCACGCCAGTAAAGTTCGCTCGTTTATCACTAAACCGCACTATACTGGGACTATACTATAAACAACACGCAGATGTATCTGGACTTTTCTTGCTGTACTTTTGTTTTTTACTTGAATTTTTTTTTTGGTCACTTGTCACTGCTGGGAATGCACTGCCAGCGAGTTTCTATAAAGAAATACACTGTAATTTTTTTTTTTAATATGTGTTACCTTTCTAGCACAAAACAATAATTAGCTAAATTATGTAGTGATTTATAAAAAAATACAACAAAACGGTTTTATCGAAAATTCCATTTTAAAAGAATCAATATAATTTTACCTATGTGCAAATGGACTAGCCTGTTAAGTTCCATCGGTGTGCCATAGTTTGAGTTTAAAAATAATATGTCTGAAATATCAATCGTACCACAGACCCCATCAGCGAATGTGAAAATCTAATTTTCACTAAAAATAAGCTGTAATCGAATCCTGGCAACCGTGAAGTTAGCCGTCTTCATGGTGTAATAGCAGGCAGACGATTTACGACCCTATGTAGTGACACAAAATCATTTTTGCGGTCCTACGGTCCTCAAGATGGTCTAGATCCGTATCCGTCCGCCGACCGTACGGGGCTTAATCACAAACGAATTCGACGTAATTCATGTTATCGTATCCCTAACTACAACAGCAAGCCGTGGGCTGATCATGAATTTTGTTAGTTGTAGCTGACGCTACAACTAACAAAATTCATTCATCAAAATACGGACGAATATCGCTAAGATACAATAACTTGTATCTTAGCGATATTCGTCCTTATTTTGTTGTACATAAAGATACGAAACGTTTACGTGACTAACGTCAAATTCGTCCGAGATAAGGTCTCTGGGGGCTGATCACGAATTAATTTTGACATTTGTCGCGCTAACGTATCCTAATATTCGATCTTAGTCTGTTAATATTAGAGATTCGATACGTTTACGCAATTGACGTCAAATTCGTTCGTGATTAGGCCACTGAATAAGGTTGAATATCGCTAGGATACGTTAACGCCACAAATGTCAAAATTCATTCGTAATCAGCCTGCTGTCCATTAGCCTCATGACTAGGGTTGCCATCTCTAAAATTTAGCAACCTGGACAAGACTCCCGAAAAGCCTGTATTTTGGAGCCGAAAACCCGGACATGTCAACAGGTTATTTTAAAATTTCGTCTGTTTAATAAAAAACATTTCAAAATGTCATTAAATTTAGTCATCTAACAAGACTTGAAATTTTTAAACCCGGACTACAAATTAAACCCCGCCCGGACGCCCTCTAAACTAGGACAAATCCGGGAAACTCGGACGGATGGCAACCCTACTCATGACTAATGAACTGCAGCCTGATCACGATATAACAAGACCATGAGGCCTCGTTTGTTCAAGCGTTATTGTTACTTCCAAAGTGTACAAAAGTAATAACTTCGTATGTAAATCTTGATAAACATTCTAATGTATAACTAAACATAGTTCCAATTCAATGTTAAGAAGTTAAGGTAGTTTGTAAAAATACGTAATAAAATTATATAAGAATTGTTTCTAAAGATCTAAGTTGATTTATTAAAAGAACGTTTTTGTATGTTTTGTATTTCATTTTATCCTGTTCAACTGCAGTTTTATTCTAGCATCCATGATTTTCATAGTAATATAAAACTCAGGATTATAAAACCAGGTGAGGAGAATGTCTATGTCAGTATATGTATGTATATTTTACCAAAACGTATGATCTACTTCTAGAGTCTGCCTATCCACCCGTATATCTGCCAACACCCGTAGGTTTGACATTTATTTTAAGAGTAGTAGAGCTCTTTTTAAGAGTAGTAGATCTCTTTGTGAAGGGCTCGTCCGGGGAAGTACTACCACCACGCCTTTTTCTGCCGGAAACACAGCAACGCGGTTTGAAGAGTGTGGTTGCCGGTGTAATTACAGGCACTTGAGGCTTAGCATCTGTATGCCTCAAGTTGATGGACGCAGGGCAGTGCATCGTAGGGCGCGTTCCTATCGTGCGTGACTTACGAGGCAATGCTTTGTTATAAGTGATGGTTACCACTTAATATCAGATGGGCCAACTGCTTGTTCTATCAGCTAGTTGTATAAAAAAAAACTTTCTTTCGTCTTCTGCACCGTAGGTCGTGGGTTCAATACCCACTGAGCATTAAAATTTGTGTAATGAACGTAGATGATTCTTCTCCGTTCGGGTGTTAATAAATTATAAAATGATCAGAAAAAAGGTATATCAGATACCAGCTATCTGGTTTCCATAAAGGTATAATAAAAAAATTCCATGATAAAAACCTTTACAAAATGTTTATCGCATATTTACTTAGTTTTTAGTTCTTCATACGTTTGTGAATTTTTGTATTTTATCCTGTTCAACTGCAGTTTTATTCTAGCATCCATGATTTTCATAGTAATATAAAACTCAGGATTATAAAACCAGGTGAGGAGAATGTCTATGTCAGTATATGTATGTATATTTTACCAAAACGTATGATCTACTTCTAGAGTCTGCCTATCCACCCGTATATCTGCCAACACCCGTAGGTTTGACATTTATTTTAAGAGTAGTAGAGCTCTTTTTAAGAGTAGTAGATCTCTTTGTGAAGGGCTCGTCCGGGGAAGTACTACCACCACGCCTTTTTCTGCCGGAAACACAGCAACGCGGTTTGAAGAGTGTGGTTGCCGGTGTAATTACAGGCACTTGAGGCTTAGCATCTGTATGCCTCAAGTTGATGGACGCAGGGCAGTGCATCGTAGGGCGCGTTCCTATCGTGCGTGACTTACGAGGCAATGCTTTGTTATAAGTGATGGTTACCACTTAATATCAGATGGGCCAACTGCTTGTTCTATCAGCTAGTTGTATAAAAAAAAACTTTCTTTCGTCTTCTGCACCGTAGGTCGTGGGTTCAATACCCACTGAGCATTAAAATTTGTGTAATGAACGTAGATGATTCTTCTCCGTTCGGGTGTTAATAAATTATAAAATGATCAGAAAAAAGGTATATCAGATACCAGCTATCTGGTTTCCATAAAGGTATAATAAAAAAATTCCATGATAAAAACCTTTACAAAATGTTTATCGCATATTTATTTAGTTTTTAGTTCTTCATACGTTTGTGAATAAATCAATACAAAATAAATATCTGTAATTTATTTATCACATCATAATGTTTCTTATTTACATTGTGTTGCCCCAAAGTCAGTGTTACGGATTTCAATAAAATTGCAGTAGATATAGTTCATATAGCTCATATGCGAATATCACGCAAAAGAAGCCATGTTTATCGTAAATACGTTCAGAAAAAATACCAGACATACAATCTTGAACTCTTTCAGCTTTTCAAACTGAAAAACATGTAATTTCCGCACCCTTTCACTCAGACATCTCGAGACTCTCTTCAGACTGTCTTTTCATTTGGCGCCTATTCGGTGGGTTTATGGTCCCTTTCATTAATATTTAGTGGGTAAACATTGGGTTCGAATGCTTTTGCTGGGTGAGAGGTGCGGGAGAAGTGGCAGCAACCAGCCCGCGCAATTACCATGCACCTTTTGCTTATAATTTATTTTCATTGCTTTTCTGAACAGAATTAGGTTTAACATCTTTTTGCGTCAAATTTATCAAAATTAGGTTCCATCAGCATGTTTTATAAATTAAACATGCTTAGCTAACGTGTTCAAAAATCTGGTATTTCGTAAAAATTACACAGAATTCTGTAAAAACTCATTTTGCATCGAAAAACAATTCGCTATTAAATATTACCGCTACTCAAGTGTAGCGGTAAAATATTACCGCTACTCTAGAGCAAAACAAACAAAACCGCAAAACAAAATATTACCACTACTCTAGAGTAGCGGTAATATTTTAGTTATCATATACCTCTATTTTAGCTAGCTACCAGCTATATACAAGGTGTTCCTTAAGTTGTGTATATAAACTTCAGGGGGCTTATGTACCCATCAATATGAACAACTTTTTCTAAGGAACCAACACTGTGAACGCGAAAAAAAAACAGCTGTTTCATACATTTTAGCCTGGTAGGTATTTAACTTTTGTATGAAACAGCTGTTTTTTTTTCGCGTTCACAGTGTTGGTTCCTTAGAACCAACACTTATACACAACTTAAGGAACACCTTGTATAGATAACCAAAAACTGATAAAAGTTCTAATAAGACTGCGCTTGCACAATCGCTTTTACTCCCTGTGTTGGATTACGCCGACGTTTGTTATCTGGACCTCACTAAGGAACAGCTTGACAAACTTGAACGGCTCCAAAACTTCTGCATAGGGTTCATTTTTGGCCTTCGCAAGTATGACCATGTGTCTCCTTTTCGTTCCCTACTTAAATGGCTTCCTATTCGTCTTCGCCGAAACATGCATATTCTTTCCCTTCTTTATTCTATTCTTTTCAATCCATTTTCACCTCGTTATCTTAAAGATAGATTCGAGTATCTTCATTCTTGCAGTAATCGTTCGTTAAGGTCATCGGAAAATTTACTACTTAAAACTCCATGTCATAGCAGCTCCTTTTACAGTGACTCTTTTACTGTCCAAGCTGTTCGGCTGTGGAATGTTCTTCCTCTGGAGATTAAAATGGCGTCCTCGCACAACACCTTTAAACTAAAGTTGAAGGAACACTACTTGTCGTCAATTACGACCTAGCTATTTGTATACATATATTGTTATTAAGCAGAAGCATATTATATTATTATATGTATTAGTTTATTTATTATTTGTATAGTAAGTATTAGGATTGCTTAGTTTGTTATGTTAGGCTAGTTAGGTTTAGGTGCCTTGAGTAGGTACTTAGGTACCTAGTTGGCTACATAATATGTATAGGTCCAATAAAATATCATAATTCCTTAAGTGACTACACCGCCGTCAATTCCGATTAGTTTTTATCCTTCCAAGGTTGCCTGGAAGAGATCGCTCTCAGCGATAAGGTCGCCCATTGTTTTTACCCTTAATGTATGCTTTAACCCTATACTATGTTTCTGTGTGGTAAACAATAAAGAGTTATCTATCTATCTATCTATCAAAAGTTTAAAAGCATAAAATACATTCTCACATCAAAGGGTGAAAAAAAAATGATCCAGACATTCATTTTGGATTAAATAAATATCCTCAGAATTTTGAGAGGGTATTTGGTACTAAGAAGATCCGAGGTGATATCTATTGTGCATTTGGATTAAGGACGCGAGGCTATTTCTTTTTTCTTTCATTTTTGTACCATAATAACTTACCAAGTCTTTCAAAAGACCTTTTACACTTTTACGTGGCGAGAGTTGGCCGCGGGCAGCGCTGAGACGGTTGAATGAAGCTAATCGAAGCCAAGTCCGATGGAAAAGTAGTACGATGTTGCTGCCTCATTGCCTTGTCAAATGGCACAGAGCTGAGCTTTATTTTCTAAAAGACTGCAACTCTAAACCGGACTCAGTATCAATATATAAGATTTATATAAAAAAATCACTAAAATATCTGTTATTTAGTTTCGGGCTCTCGATTTTTCGACTGGTCCCCTGCGGGAAATCGATGTATTACTAATTATAAAGCGTTTTCAACAGCACGACATTCGACTAGCACAAAAGACAACAAAAAAACCATTACTTTTTACTTCTACTGCTTGGTTTTAGGCAATAGGACCGCGGAAGGTTAGCATACACTTTCTATCGTCAAACACCAAATGGTGGCCAAAATCGGGCAGAAAAAAATCTAGACCGTCCGTAAGCGCAATGGGACGACATCGTAAAGGTCGCAGGAAACATCTGGACAGGAGACAAGACACGGGACAGAGAAGGCTGGCATAATGAAGGAGATAAACTCAGCAGTGGGTGATACCGGGCCGGGAGGATGAAGCAATCGAATGATGAATGGACGTTTCAAATTGATTCTTTTGATTCGACTGAATAAATATCCTGCAGATTTCGTTTTAGATTTTGCCTAAAGTTTGCCTTGCGTCATAAGTTGCCGCGTTGCTCAAAGAGCAGAGATAGCCAAAACAAATATAGTTTATTTATTTCATCGTAAGACATTGCATAATAGGCGAAAGAAGAGAGTACAAAACACAAACAAAATTAATAAAATTTTCTAAAACTAAGTATAACAACTACTCTACATAATCTAATTTACAAGTCAATGTTCAGATTCCCAAGCCAGGCTAATGCTTCAAATATAGTTTAAACTTTAACATGGTATTTGTTTTATTTTGACGACAAATCTCTTGTTATATCTGTGTTGTAATATAGTATTTTTGCATGAGCAAGTTACACATGGCACACAAAGCGATCATTACGGTCGTGCAAAAACTGCCTTGTATGTAACAGCTGGTGCACGCAGTACACGTTCCACGCTTCAAATTGTTTTGTTGGATGACCTCCTCTGTGATGTTTCAAAATGGAAAAAATGGATTCAATTCCCGTAGCAGGAGAGGTGCATGTGTATTAAAGCGTCGTCATCAGCTTTAAGAAGTCCACTACTGAACATATGCCTCCATCGTAAGAGCCTTGAAATCTTCCTAAATATTGCCAGAAAAAGCGAGTCTTTTTGATTCACCAATTTTTTTGTGAACTGTAAAATTTCGTCGATTCATCGGGTGATATATCCATTTACATATAGTTATGTCTAAATCTGGAGGTTACGGTTAAATCTCATACACCTCACTAACTAACCATAATGTTAAATAATGGATCACGGTCTGAAAAAAAAAAGTATTTTCATTTAATGTATTTAGGTAGAAAATAATGTGTTGTTTTTCATACTAAAACAACGATATAGGAACTAAGTAAAAAAAATGTAAAACTACACACACTACGCCATTTAGCTCCAAATTTAACCAGATCAGCACATTACTTACAGATAAATAGTATTTATTAATATAATAGAGACAAATAAAAGCTTTCCAAAGTTACAGAAGTTTTTCATTTATTTAATATTTTAAAATAACTACCACTGTCTCCCCAATGCGCCGTCTTTATATCTATAACAAGAACTAATTTCCTTCCCAGCAAGAAATGGTAGGTAATAAAAAATGAATCGTTTAAAAACGGGATGACAGAAGAACGGATTCTATTAATTAGAGAAACTTGTTTTTTTGATGGAACTCGTCATTTTAACACACTTACACAGAATGCATGAACTTTGTAAGTTTGTTTTTCAATGTCCATTTTTTTGCTTTGTTTTTTTTAGGCTATCCAATATAATGCGTAGCTTGCACTATGTGGTATAAATAGGTATCGGTATTTTGTCAACACCGCTTTGTTGGCCTGCAAATAGTGTACTTAATAAACACATACATTGTGCACAATTAAAAGAGTACAATCTCTTCAAAAAATTATATTTAAAAGCACATACGAATATTTTTACCTCTATATAAAATACCACGTTTATATGGCACATTCACATGGCTTCAAGACGTTTTAAGTTGTTACATATATTGTAGGACTACCGGCGCCGGTAACCTGCTTTGCGCGTAAATAAGGCCTTGCGCGAAAATGAATCTCTTAATGTAAACTTGATCCTGAATTTATTGCTTTGTGTAATTGGAAAAGTGCATGGTAGCGGAAACTTTTCTTCAACTTTTTTGTTTTTTTAAGTCCTGGTTTCTAAAGTGGCCAGTTGCTACTACTACTAATCATGATGATTGTGCTAAGCCTTTTGCGACAGAAATGTATAAATGACGTTCGTCGTATTCCGCTATACTATTTTAAGCCGTTATTTTAAGTCACTGCTAAAAAAGAAACCGGAGCTTAAGTCGAACTGCTCCGGCTCTTTATTGTTTCGCTTTGGTGATTTTTTTTTAATGTTTCTTCTAAAAGAAATCTTTCGATTACAGAAGCAATGATTTCTTAAAAGTGGTAAAAGATATTGACAACCATTGTTTAGTAGAAGCATTGAAAACTTTAAAGTTGAGTATTCTTTATGTCGTTTTTTGTAAGGACCTACTTATGAAAACAGTTTCACCGCTTCACCGTTTGAGAATACTGGCTCATAAATTTTTGAACAGAAAAGCTCATTGGTGCACGACCGTTTTCGAACCCACGACCTTAGGATTTGAAGGCGGGGCCGCTACTACTAGACCACTAGTGCTCTCTGTGGCTGTGTGGAACACCTACCAATAAAAATAAAATGTTTTCTCATATCCCAGCTGATTTCGTTATACAGTATGTTTACTCCCAAAGCTGAAAAAGACAGTCTGTTATAAAATCCATCAGCTAAGCATTAAATTACACGGAGATAAGAACTAAATTAGCGTCGTAAAATTTAATCTAAATTCTAAACCATTTAGGCTTACCGCGGGGCGTTTGTTCGAGACTTATCCTGGATTAAAGCCGAGTGCTGCTAATTTAACCCGGGACTCTTAGACAAGTGGTTATCATGTAGCGATCGAACGTCAAGAAAGCGTCTGTTTCCTTAAATTGGTTAATACGGTATTCATAAAAATTGTGCGTCGCAGGGCACTTTCTTATCGTTTGTGCTTACGAGGCAATGCTATGTTATAGGTGATGATTACCACTTAACATCAGGTTATCCGGTTGCTTGTGTCATCAACAAGTTGTATAAAAAATACGATATGCTCAAGAGCAAGATAACTGGTGGTCTTTTGGTAGCGGCCCCGTCTTCTGATCCCGGATGTGGGTCAAAACCGGTCGTGCGCCAATGAGTTTTTCTGTTCAAAATTATGTGTAATTATGAGTTCTTTGTGAATCAATTCGTCATCATGCTCGTCCCCGAACGTGGACTGAGAGGAAATGCAATTGCTATTGGAAAAGGTAACTGCTTAATATCGGGTGGGTCTTATGCTTGTTCAATAATTTTTACTTCTCAGAAATAATCTACTGCTTTAGAAAATAAAACCTGATCAAATAATTTTTCATTATTTATTACCAAACTATAAAAAAAGAAGCGTAACACTATTATTTAAATTGTTTGTATATACTTAATAATAATATTAAAAAATATTGGTGGATTTTCCACGTAGCACTATCTAGCCCCAAACTAAGCCAGAGCTTGTAATATGGGAACCAGATAGCTGATATAATACATACATACTTTTTTTTTGTTTTACTTATTATATTATAATAACACCCAGGCAGAGAACAAACACCTATGTTCATAACACAAATATTATGGATACGGGAATGGAACCCCCGGCCTACGGTGCAGAAGGCAGAACTACTATCAAGTGAGCTGTGAAGGCTGTCTATTAATATACTTAATTAAGTAAATCAATTATTAACTGGATTAATACTAGATTGAAATAATCAGCCATACGAATATTTTTTTGTCTAAGGAGCGGCATCTTTTACGTGACAATCTTTTTCGTATATCATATTTTTATTATGTAGCTAAAGCCCGAAGATGACATCATATATTTCAAAAGTAATCATATTAAAAATACGACCGAATTTATTTTATGTCATCTTGGGATATAATATTGTTTTTAATTATAATTGTTTTTGTGTTTGTAGTATTTTGTTTTCTTTTGTGTAAATTCGGTGGTTTTCTAACCAACATTACTTGAGGTCTTGGCACAAATGTTAGGAGTTGGAATGAAAGTGTATCATGTTGATATTTGATTTAAGCAATAATATTTCATTATTAGTACCTTTTGAAAGGTGCCGCCACCATTTTCTTAAAACAAATGACGGCCGACTTTACTCTGGTTTACGACGAATTTTACTATTTTTTTTTTATCTTCATATTTCTAATACAAAACAAATATAAAAATAACGGTTGGTTTCTGAAAGCTCGATCAAAACTAATCGGGTGTCAAGTCACTCGCCATTTCAGCTTTTACATCGAATAAGATAGAGACCGCAAGCGACTTGACATGCGATTAGTTTTGATCGGGCTTTCAGAAACCGCCCCTTTGTATTTCAATTGACACTGCCAAGATTGTCAATAAATATGACGGAAAGGTGCAATAAATGATATAAAGAAGAAGAATATTTGGACATATCTCTGATTACTTCCCCGGCGCTAGACATACTTTCACTTGTTTAGCACGAGACTTTGAATACAAAGTCTCGTACCACACATAGCAATCAAACAAGTGGTCAAACAAGTGAAGCTTTATCTGGCGCTGGCATAAACATGTGGAATTGATCTAAAGTTACAATATAGTTACAGTCCACAACTAAAGTTGATTAACAATTTCAAAAAAATAACCTTATTCTCGGAATTAACAAAGAACCTTCTTACTCACTAGATACTACTCTTGCTGACTGTACCAAGCTATTTGAGATGATATCTACCGTGCCTGTTGATCACAGTTCTGATCCGATTTAATTTAGTTTATAAAACTTCAGGGGCTTTTAAAGAAAATAAAATGTGAAAGTAAAAATAAAAAAACAAATCTTGTCTTCTTGTTACAAGCTTCTTATAAGCAGATTAATTCTAGTGGACACATTAAGTGCTTTCTCTATTGTGTTAGTACTTAGGAACTTGCCAGATATAACTTTCTAGAAAGTTGAGCTTCCAAGCAAATTGTTCAAAATAACTTCGCTAGAGCTTGATACTGTAGTTATGAGGCAAAAGTATAAAATTAGTCTTGGATTTTTTTAATAGAATTACAATAAATTATCAAGAGCTTGATGAACTTTGCTCAAGCATGGTTTCCTAAGTTAGTTCTGCTCTGGGTTAAGAGGGGCAGAGGGGGGGGGGGGTAGAAGCACCGTACGTATCCTCATCCCTAATTAAAAAAATCTATCAGTGGGCCACCACCTGATGTAAAGATTTTTTTTTAATACAACTAGCAGATGGATAAGCAGATAAAACAAGCAGGTGGCCCATCTGATATTAAGTGGTAACCATCACCTATAACAAAGCATTGACTCGTAAGTCACGCACCATAGGAACGTGCCTTACAATGCACTGCCCTGCGTTCATCAACTTGAGGAATACAGATGTTAAGCCACATGTGCCTGTAATTACACCGGCAACCACACTCTTCAAACCGAAACACAGCAACGCTGCGGCAGAAAAAGGCGTGGTGGCAGTACTTCCCCGGACGAGCACATCACAAAGAGCTCTACTACTCTTAAAAAAAAGTGGTAGCAATTACATATAACAAATGGTCACACATCATAACTTTATATTTGTATGCACTTTAGGTAGATCTAGCAAAAGTGATCTCAAAACAACTTTTAAATTAAGAAGCGGAAGAGCACTGGTGGTCTAGTGGTAGCGGCCCCGCCTTCCGATCCTAAAGTCGTGGGTTCAAAACCGGTCGTGCACCAATGAGTTTTTCTGTTCAAAAATTGATGTGCACAATGCCAGCACTCTCAAACGGTGAAGGAAAACATCGTGAGGAAACCGACTTATCATAGAACCTAAAAAGTTTTATAACATGTGACAAGTGCTCGAAAGTTGAGGCGCACTAAAAATCCTTTCACCACACTGTTTCGAAAGAAACTAGTTTTTTTTTTTTTTTTTTTTTTTTTTTAAATAGTGTACATTACACATTATAATGTACTCTACTTATATTACAATCTAGCCACAATAGCGGGCTAATGAGTAATTTTACATTGACCTAAATTTTTAGCTTACTTTACTAAGAATGTGTCCATTAACACTTTTCTTACTGTCTCTATTTAAGGGGAAGACACTTTGTTTTTGTGTTCTTTATAAGTGGCACTTGTTTACACTTGCACTACATTTTACTCATATTACCACTACACTAACTCAAAAGGTTTTTTTCTTTTGAGTCTTCTCACTAGGTCTGTATTGTCGAGGAGCTGGATGGCTTCGACGTTAACATGGTGATGAAGTCTTTTTTCGTGAGCTTCAGCGTATTTTTGAATAAATTTATCGACGACCTCTATGTTAAGGTCCCGATGGAGATCGTCATTTCTTATGTACCAGGGTGCATTCACTACTCCTCTCAGCACTTTGTTTTGGAATCGTTGGATTATTTGTACATTGCTCTTTTTGGTACAGCCCCAAAGCTGTATACCATAGGTCCAAACTGGCATCAGGACTTGTTTGTACAATAGCATTTTGTTGTGTACTGATACAGGAGAATTTCTTCCAAGTAGCCAGTACATCTTTTTGTATTTTAGTTCCAACTCATCTTTTTTCTTCTTAACGTGAGCTTTCCAGCGCAGCTTCGCGTCAAGTGTCATGCCCAAATATTTTGCCGTATTTTCATACGGGATGAGCGTATTGTTAATAAATATTGGGTGATATTCCTCCTTTTTGTTGGTAAAGTTGACGTGAACCGATTTGGTTTCGTTCAATCTGATTCTCCATTGTGCTGTCCATTCATAGATTTTATTCACTGCTACCTGAGCTTTTTCCGCTGCTTCTGCGTGGGTGGTGCCCACAGCCATTATTGCAGTGTCGTCAGCAAAGGTTGCGATAGTGTTGTTTTCAAGTTTAGGAATATCACAGGTATATAATAGGTACAAGACCGGACCTAATACGCTTCCCTGTGGTACCCCAGCTTTTATTTCTTTAATTTCAGAGTAAGCATCTTCTTGCCTTATTCTAAAGACTCTATCGGATAAATAAGATTCTAGTATATCTGCCATCACTTTAGGTAACATTTTACGTAGTTTTAGCATAAGACCTTTATGCCAAACTTTATCAAATGCCTGAGCTACATCCAAAAATATAGTAGAGCAGACTTTCTTTTCTTCAAGAGTTCTCTCGATCATGTTTGTTATTCTGTGAACTTGGTCTATAGTAGAGTGTTTCTCACGGAAGCCAAACTGATGTTCTGGTATAAGACTCTTCTTGTCAAGTATTGGTTTCAGCCTTTTAAGCAGTAGTTTCTCGAATAGCTTAGACATAATGGGTAGTAAAGAGATTGGTCTGTATGATGTTGCATCTTGTGGTGGTTTCCCTGGCTTTGGTATCATTATTACTTCAGCCACTTTCCATAAATTCGGTACATATCTCAGCCTCAGTGCAGCATTGATTATATTTGTTAATTTAACTAGGGCTTTTCTAGGGAGGTTATGAAGAATCTCTCCTGAAATAAGATCATATCCCGGGGATTTTTTTGGATTGATGTGATGTTTTATTTCACTTGCTACTTCGCGTGGTGAAACAAGCTTTATATCTAAACTATCATCACATACTTCATGTCTCGAAGCTTCGTAAATGATTTGAGCTTCGTTGGGTTTGGATATATTTTCTAGGTGCTCCGCAAACTTTTCGGCTTTTTGCTCATTGTTGACAGCCCATTTACCGGGTCCTATTTTTATTGGTGGGATCTGGGTATTAGGCCGTTTTAGCTTTTTGGTAGCCTTCCAGAGTGAGTAGTCTGTACTACGGTCACTGGTCAGGCTTTGAAGGTGCGTGTGAGTTGAAGCGTCAATGTGGTTCTGTATTTGCCGTTTCAACTGCTTAGTAAGCTTATTTAGCTTCGTTTTGTCTTGCGGAGACCTAGATTGATGCCATTGGTTTCTCTGCTTCCTTTTTTTTCGTATTAAGTCTTTGATTTCTTCTGGATAGCTATTTCGTGTAGCTCTTATTTTAAGTTCTGGTGAGTTTTTCCACGCAGTCTGCTGTATAAGTTTATTGAATTTATCAACTTCTGAGTTAAGTTGGTCTGTAGTTTTTAGCGGTACTCTTAGATTTATATTGTTATTTAATTCTATCTTAAAACTCTCCCAGTCTGTGTGTTTATTTACTAAGGTAGGAGAGTTTTCTTTGTATAATACGCTATTACTAATTTCTAGGTATATTGGAGAGTGATCCGAGTTCATATCGTAACTCTGTTCTGTTCGAAGATAGTTGGAAGATAGATTTTTGTAAATGAAAAAGTCTATTAAGTCAGGTATTTTATTTTGATCAGTTGGCCAGTAAGTAGGCGATCTTGTGGATGCAGTCTCACATTTAAGTTCTTTTATTGCACCTAGGAGCTCTTTTCCCTTTGTGTTTGTTAGTCTGGAACCCCAGTACTTATTCTTAGCATTAAAGTCTCCTCCTAATATAAATCTTTCACCAAGAGGTTGTAATAAAGTTTTATATTTGTCTTTTCTTATGGTGTAACGAGGTGGGCAGTATATAGAAGCTATCGTTAGATGATAGTGATTTGTACTGATACATATGGCTACAGATTGAATATCAGGCTCTTCGTATCTAGTTTTCTCGTGATGTTTAATGTTTTCTTTAACGATAACTGCACTGCCCCCTCTTGCTTTGTTGTCCGGGTGTAACGCATGGTATATTTTATAGCCTTTAAAGTGGATGTGTGATTGTCTTGTAAAGTGGGTTTCTGATATGAGACACACGTCTATATTTTCAATGTCTAGGACTACCTGCAGTTCACTTTGATGTTTTTGTAGCCCATTACAATTCCAAGCCATTATTTTGAGTTTACAAATCATTTTGAATGCTTGGAAATAGCCATTTTATTGCTATGTTCGATTTTTTTCAGGCGTTCATCAAAGGATGACATTAGTTTAAGAATTTCGTCTAGCTTGCTATTGTTAGTGACGTCATGTGCCTTGTGTTGCACAAGTGCAGGCGCAGTGTTTTTGGCAGTAGCTTGAGCGTAGCTAACGCTCTTGGCTGCAGTTGGCAATTTAGCAACACTAGAGTGAAGGCTAGTCGTGGGTTGCTTACCGCTAGTAGTTTGCCGCATTGCATCTGGTTTTTTAAGGCTTTTGCTCCGAATTTTCTGCATTTCCTTAGCTATCATGCACCCTCGATAATTAGCCGGGTGTGCATCTCCACAGTGAACGCATTTAGGCTTCTCGTCTGCGGGTTTTTTACAGTCCATTGTTAGGTGTTTTCCGGTGCATTTAACGCACCTTGGCTCTTTGGAGCAATACTTTTGAGTATGTCCATAGACTTGACACTTCTTACATTGAGGAACTAATTTTGTTGTTCTGAGCGGTTGTATTTCCACCATGCAACCTAGTATAGACTTAATTCCATAGACTTTGTTAATATCCTCTTTGTTACTGAATGAGAGCTGGAACATGTTGAGAGGTTCTTTGCTCTTCCAGCTTAGTTTATTTACGGCTCCCTCGATTTTGTACCCATTAAATTTTAGGTCTTCAATTATCCTTTCTGGCGTACAAGTAAAAGGCAATTTTTTTACCATTACCCGTATCGGCCTTTCCTGTTTATTTTCATATGTATGCCAGAGGCTGTGGTTTTCCGACAGCGTCTTTGTTAGACCTCGGTAAGATTCCTCATTAGAGGCATTTATTTTAACGCTGTCTCCACTTAAAATTTTTATTGTGAAGGTGCCAGCTGGTTGTTTTGTAGACAAGAAGTCATAAAATTGTTGGTAGTTCTTCACATCGTCCACAATAATGGGAGGGGGTGGGGGAACTTTTTGGATTTTTACAATGGTGTTCTTTTCCGGCGGGGACTGAGTGGGAGAGGTGTTCATTTTCCTTTTTTTCCTGGACTTTGCTCTAATCCACTCAGTTTCTTTTACTAGTTCCTCCTCGTCCGTGCAGTAATCAACATTACCGAGTGCTGAGGAAGTTTCCATATTCGATGTTGATGGAATGTTAGACTCTGCAACGCATTTCAGCTGCTGTTGAAGAACTTCTATCTGGTTTTTCATATTTTCAACAAGGCCCTGCAACTTTTCCCGCTCTTGCTTTTCTTCTCTGAAGCGCTCATATGCTTTATTGTAGCGGTCATACAATGTATACTCCAGCTCTGACCGCAGCAGCACTGTAAATTCCTTGCTTGGTGTATCCATTGTTAGGGCAAGTAGTGTCGCCTTAACAATATGATTAGTCGTCGATAGACATGCCTTACGCGACAAATAACTGGGTCATTGTCACAGTCCGGCGGCACGTCCGCGGCGACGTTGTTATGATGCGTTTGCACTTTGCACTGTAGGTACCTACGCGAACGCGACGCGAGGGACACTACTGTTCTCAGCGAAAATCGAACGATCAAAGAAACTAGTGACACGACAAGAGAAAGAAGAAGAAGATGTAAAATAAGAAGTGTAACCAACTTGCGTTCATAACTGTACTACCTTTGTTACGTACGCTTTGTTATACGAGTATACCTAATGGTTTTACTATTGTATCAAATACCCATATCATTAAAGCCATCAATAATATAACCCTTCCAAATCTCTCATGTGTCTCAATCCCTAAAAGTCAGCCCCATTTCAAAGTACCTGTACGTCGTTTGTGGTTATTAAATGTTATCAATCACCCTATGCCATTATTATTATACATTAAACTTTATTTCAAACAAATAAGAAATGTCATAATCAGTCGTTTTTAATACTACTTGCTAATGTTACAAGCTAATGGCCCACCTGATGTTAAGTGGCAACCATCACCTTTAACAAAGCATTGCCTCGCAGGATACGCACGATAGGAACGAGCCCTACGAAGCACTGTCCTGATATTAATGTTGTCAGTGATGACTTATGAAACTGAGACGTGGTCATTTACTTTTAGCCTCATTCAAAGTCACATAATGAGCTATGGAGAGCTATTCTGGGAGTTCAGCTACGTGAGAGATTCAGAAAGAAATCTTTTTTTTATACATATAGCTGATAGAACTAGCAGATGGCCCACCTGATGTTAATTGGTAACCATCACCTATAACAAAGCATTGCCTCGTAAGTCACGCTCAATAGAAACGTACCCTACGATGCACTGCCCTGCGTCCATCAACTTGAGGCATACAGATGTTAATCCTCATGTGCCTGTAATTACACCGGCAACCACATTCTTCAGACCGAAACACAACGTTGCTGCTTGGCGGCAGAAAAGGCGTGGTGGTAGTACTTCCCCGGACGAGCCCTTCACAAAGAGTTCTACTACACTTCTAAAGAAGAATCAAAATAACCTAACGTAGGTTACTATGATTTGTCTTTGGATAGCTAGTAAAATAAATAAGTTGAAGTGGACAATGGGCTGGTCATATAGCTCGAAGAACTGACAACCATTATGCAATAAAGGTTCTCGAATGGCAACCATAAACTGTGATCAAACCAAAGCGTGGAATGCCCTCCTACCCAATGGAAAGATGACAGGATCTTGGGGCACTTTTTCTATACACTGATTCAATAAAAAAACAAAGATCGCTACAAAACATGCAATTCTCTACGCAATCAAGGCCCAACGCAAATTACGATTGAATGCGAGAATATGAAGTCGAAGCCTGTCCTTTCAAATTAGATCAAACTATGTTTGTACTCCACACCCTGATTACGTATGCAATGCGATCCCTGGAGGGCGATCAGCTAACAACCCGACAATGGCTGTGACCGATCTGATATTCTCGATCTGAAGCTAATGTACACAAAATGGCCCCTCTGAAACTTTGGGCCAAACGAACAAGCTAATGCAAGCGAAAGGAAACAAATGTTATTATTTGCTTAAAAATAAATAAATAAAATAAATGAGGATCATTTGCTCGCAATCAAATCGTAGGTAACGTTTTTTGAATACTTTTATTTTATGATTCAAGTAAATATGAGTAGTAGAGCTCTTTGTGAAAAGGCGTGGTGGTAGTCTGGGGAAGTACTACCACCACGCCTTTTTCTACCGCCAAGCAGCGTTGCTGTGATTCGGTTTGAAGAGTGTGGTTGCCGGTGTAATTACAGGCACATGAGGTTTAACATCTGTATGCCTCAAGTTGATGGACGCAGGGCAGTGCATCGTAGTGCACGTTCCTATCGTGCGTGACTTCCGAGACAATGCTTTGTTATAGGTGATGGTTACCACTAATCATCACGTGGGCCATCTGCTTGTTCCATCAGCTAGTTGTATTCAAAAAATATTAAAAATAACTCACATGATGTTAAGAGGCAACCATCAACTAAAACATCCCATAGTATGTTACACACGATATGAACGTTCACTACAATGCACTACCCTGCGTCCATCAACTTAAGGCTTACAGATGATAAACCTTATGTGTCTGACATTTCTCCGACAACCACACCTTTCAAATCGAAACACAGCAACTTTTTTCAGTGATTACTTAAGGAATTTAGATGTACTTGCTAACAATATTACAAAAAGCTCAAAGTTGCACAACGGGCTATGGAGACAGCTATGCTAGCGTTATCACTGTGACAGAATCAGAAATGAGAAAATCTGTAAAAGAACCCAGGTTAATTCGTCGCCATAATAGTGAACAAACAGTCAGATACTCATCAGGTTACCCACCCTATATACCCATAACCACGCTAAATACAATAAAAATAATTGAAGGAAAGGGACGACGACGTGCGAAGTGACAGCGGGCGATGCGCTAGAGGTGCGAACGAAATAGCATCAACATATAATAAATAATAAATAAATAAATATTGGTGGACATTCCACACAGCACTATCTCGCCCCAAATTAAGCCAAAGCTTGTGATATGGGAACCAGATAGGTGATATACTACTTATATACTTTTTTTTTTGTAAATACATACTTATAATATTATATAACACCCAGACAGAGAACAAACATCTATGTTCATCACACAAATGTTTGTTCTCGGTGGGGATCGAACCCACGGCCTACGGCACAGAAGGCAAAGCTACTACCAACTGAGCTGTGAAGGCTGTCGCGCATATCGCGCTCTCTCGCACGTTTCCAGCATTCTTTTTCAACTAGAAAGTCTGACTGTTTAGTCTAATGCGTATCTCTGTATACCTTTTCCTATTCTGTGCGGGTAAAGTATTTTTGCTTATGCAAACTTTTATTTTTCTGTATTTTGTGATTAAATTTAGAAATAGTTCTATTTGGCTGAAGAATTGTGACTCAGACTAAGTTTAAAAGCTTTGAGATGAGATACGTGGCTTTCAGTTACGGTTAGTTGAACTTATTTCAAGTTGTTTGTGAAAGAATGATGGACAGAATGATAAAAATAATAAAATAAAACTAGCAAATAACGAACAATTTTACTATGTATGGTTACATTTTGATACTGATTCTAGCTTTTTTTCTGAAAATCTGGTATTTTGGCTTCATAAATTTACGTGTCACGAATAAATAAAATCAACATTTACTAACATTGATCCATACAACGCCCTAAACACGTTTTACTTAATTCGGGACTTAGATACTAAACCAAACGACGCTTTTAAAATGAAACCAGACCAACCGATATATTGCCTGAAATAAATTTTTATATAGGTATTTATATAATCGTGAAGGACTAACATATCCTCTTCTTCTTTCTTGTTTCTTCTCTACAAACTATCTTGCAAGTGTTAAGTGATTTGTATTGAATACTTTTTAGTCAAGTCGGTCGTCATTTGTTTTGAAGAAAATGGTGGCGGTTTTTTTCAAAACATTGAAACATTTTCGGTCAAATCAGGATATCACATAATACATTTTTACATCTCTCATGTTCGGTAAGTAGGTTCTTATTACCTCCAAATGGGGCTTGTAGGTGACTAATTAGCGCTTTAGGGTAATAATGTAGCTAGAAAAGCCCTAGGGCGGTAAGTAATTAAAAAAAACACTTCTTTCTTTCAAAAAGTTCGCGTACATCTAACCATCATACTGGCAATCTTAGACTAAGTATCATATAGACGGAGTCTTTCGGTTTTTGGCGTGTCCGTTTTTTGTTAGTTTGTATGTATTCGCGTGAGTGACTAGAGAAGGGACAACATTGACTAACCTATCGATAGAATAAGAAATGGATGAAAAAGGCGTTTTAATTGGAATTCAACTTTTTAATTTTAACTGGTTGCTGACTTTTATTGCGAAAGCCCAAAACCATTATAGACACTGAACCACTATCATCGTCAATAATGTTTCCCACATTGACCTAACCATGAGAGCGATGTCCATCCCACTCGATACACTTTCTTATGGCCATTTCGTCCATGCATAAGAAAATTTTGTAGTTTATAGCTTTTATCCACTCCCGTCTTCATTCTGGGCATTTATAAGAACCTAAAAAAATAATGTAAAATTTAACAAAAATTGAGCCGTCGCGAGACGCCTATAAGGTGTGAAAAATTGAAACTACAACAGAACAGCCGGTCTGACCCGGCGCATTAGATGTTTCATATCAAAAACGGAAACTAAAATATTATCGATAAAGCTAAATTGGTCGGTGGAAGTACATCACTAGAACAGATGAGTAAAACAATACATTTTATTTTTCAATAATTAATGAGTTTACATCATTTTCACATAGGAAAATATGACTAGTACTAATAAAATATAATTCCTACAGTCTTTATGGGAGAAAAAACTTATTTTTTTAGCATGAAAATAGAAAAAGAATATTACGTATCAAATGACAATTCCGGGTCTTTAACTCCTCCTTTTGTTGTTTTTGATACACAAAACACAGCTTCACAAGACATACTTTCACTTTTTCAAATATATTTTGCCTAGAAAATAATAATTCTTTAGTTATTTTACAATTTCTTTCGCTACATCGCAATGTTGCTACCGACTTTTTCTAGAACATCAAAACAAGATCAAAACATGCATCAACTGACGGACACGATTTACTCAGACAGTGAGTGAGTGAGATGGAGTGAGTGAAGTTACATCTTCTTTTCTTTTTCTCGTAGCTAGGCTACATGGGAAGAACAAAGATAGATGATCACTGTTTGATACACAGTTGTAAAAGGTTGTAAGTCTTATGGCTCCCTCCAGTATATAGTACCTCCATGCTGGCAATAGACATCATGCATTCAGCCCAATGACCAAAGAGGTCGCTTTGCTATTCAGCCTTGTCTTCGTGTGAGTATAATAGTCATCAATTTTAAATATCGAACGGCTAGGCTAAATTCCGATCTTGAAAAAAAAAAAAAAAGTTCTTTACATGATTCTTTTTAATGAAAAAAGGCGGGAATAGAAAACTTTTACTTTAAATATTATTTATTCTTGTAATGCCGGTTTTTTTGACTTACCTCACAATCGAGATGTAAAGCAGAATAGTTAGCTCGGGTGTAAGCACCAATTGCACCCTCGAACTAAAGGCGCCCTCGCTGCGCTCGTGCGCCTAAATATCTCGGGCTGCAATTGATGCTTTACAGCCCTTGGCTACTAATACTACAACTTTACTTATTCCAATGCTATGCAATTATTACTATGCAATACTTATTGCAATGTTTACTATTACTTATTCCAATGCTTACACTTTGTGCTAAGACCTCAAGTTAGGTTAGTTAAAATACCACCAAAATTACACAACACAACTCAAAATAACACTAGAAAAACAATTAAAATGAAAGAGCTATGCTATGTATGTGTGCTTCCTAAAATGACAGAAAACGAATAAGATATACCTACCTCTCTTTTGTGTACAATTTTTGTCCAATAAGGGCGGTAACAACCTACTTAGTCTCTAATCCCAAGAGAGGTCCGCTTTACCGAATATGTCGACCTTCTTTGTTACCGACAGAGGTACAGTCAGTATCATAATGATCTCTGGCTTTCTGTTTAGTTCGGATTTTGAAATTACTACAAATATATTTTTTCGAGGTGACGAATGAATGAAGTGGAAGAAAAAAAACCTGTTGTGCCGACTCACTTAGCGTGGGTTATGGAATGGAAGATGATGATAATGATAATTCGAAAAAAATTAGTTGATCACGCTCTTTAATTGTATGGAAGAAATATCTACAATTGAAAGCAATCGTTCCTTAACACAAATATTAAAAATGAGTTTATTAGTGAGATGTTGAGCGAGTTCCTGTGTATCTTAAACACTCACTTCAATTCTGAGATGAAACTTGGAATGTACTAATACATGACATAGGAAGAATCTCCATTTTTAAATAGATAGGAAATATGTGAACTGATCTATTTAATTAAATATTTAACCCAACATGACGCAAGGATAAAAACACTGAAAGTTTATTGAACAAGTCAGGGTATTTTTAAAGCAACTTATTAGCTGCTTGAGTATATGGAAAAGCATCAGATTGTAGTTTAATATTTTGGCTACAATCTCATAGATATAGATAATCTTTTAGCTAACTTTACTTCCGAAGCGAAATTCCGGCATCAAACTTGACCGTGTTCCGTTGTATTCCCAAAATGAGTTGCGTAACTTCAATGATATTAAGTAAAATATAATATACTAGTGGCTTCCCGCGGCTTCGCACGCGTTTAAATGGTGCTGTGATTGAGCCACAAACATCCAAACAGGTAAAGGTAGGTATCCAACAGGAGGTAGGTAGTAACTTTCGCATTGATTTGTATATTATTAGGGTGGGATTTTAAATACCTACGTAGATATAAGAGATGCCTATAGGCGTTCATTACCTATATTAGGTAAGTATGTATAGGTACTGAGTTTAGCACAAACATGACAAATACAACAAAGACAACCTTACATGGAAAATATGTACTTATTTGTTCCTAGTTTCTAACCCCAAAACCAAACGAAACAGCTTCACGACTTTGATCCCCAGGCACGGTAGATACCCTCAGATCTCTTCGTACCAACTCAAGATTCCCGTGTTTAGAATGTCCCTTACAAACATTGACGCCTCGTTGTATCCTTTTTACTCGAGCGCAACGAAGGAGGGTAACATTTTAAGGGTTGTTTTCGAAAATCAAACTGTCTTTTTGTTTGTATGAAGTTAATTATAACCTTGAAACTTTGGCAGTCTTTTGTACCCTTTGCAAGGGTAGTTTTAAAATATTGAAAACGTGATTTTAAATAATTTATTGTGGAGTATATTTACTTCAAGTTTGAAATCAATCGCAGTACGCGTTAAAACACTCTCATACAAACTTTGACATCCCTTTACACACTAATTAAGGGTAGTTTTAAAAAACTAAAAATGCATTAGGTACCTAATTTTTAGCCTTGGAGTACATATACTTCAAGTTTCAAGTTTGTAGATTCAAGGAATACAATTTTTCATACCAACGTTTTCAACCCTTTTTACACCCTTAGGGGTTGAATTTCCAAAAATCCTTTCTTAGTACACCTCTACGCCATAAGACCTATGTACTCTTCAAATTTCAAGTCTCTAGAACCAGCGGTCAAAACACTCCCTTACAAACTTTAACATCCCTTTGCACACTTATTAAGGGTAGTTTTAAAAAACTAAAAATGCCTTTCCTATTTTTTTGCCTTAAAGTATATCTACTCCAAGTTTCAAGTTTGTAGGTTCAAGGAATACTATTTTTCATACAAACGTTTTCATCCCTTTTTACACCCTTAGGGGTTGAATTTCCAAAAATCCCTTCTTAGTACACCTCTACGCCATAAGACCTACGTACTCCTCAAATTTCAAGTCTCTAGGACCAGCGGTTTAGGCTGTGCGTTGTCTATATGTCAGTCAGTCAGTCAGTCAGTCAGTCAGTCAGTCAGTCAGTCAGTCAGTCAGTCAGGACTTTGATTCTTATAGTATTAGAGATAAATAGGATTATTTAGGCCATCATTTCTTATAACTGCTGTTATTTAGGTATATTACGTATTTTAACGCAGTTTTAACGCAGTTGCTGCGTTGTCGCGTACTGGTGTCACGGAAGACCAGCGTTATAGTAGCGTATGCTGCTATAGCATTTATGCTGAGTGACGGCCAATTTGTGTCACTTTCTTACTTTTAATGTCTATTCTTGTATTTTTTATAAACTGTGTATGTGTGGCATGAATAAATTATTTTGTATTGTATTGTATTGTATTATTTATTTAGTCTTCTGAGTGAGATAAGTTCGAAAATAATAATGTAGACCTTTGGATAGTCATTATAAATTAAAAAAATATTAACAAATAAAGTTGCATTCTGTTTCTTATACCAACTGATTATGATAAACGAAATATAGAGGTATAAGCACCCTTCAAACTCTCTCACTCTCTTGTTGTGTCACTAGTTTCTTTCGAAACAGTGTGGTGAAAGGATTCTAAGTGCGCCTCAAGAGGCTCCTTTCTAGCACGTGACACATGTTATAGAACTATTTTTAGGTTCTACGACATCCTGGTTTTCTCGATGTTTTCCTTCACCGTCACACTTTTCAAACTGAATCATAGCGACGCTGCTTGGCGGCAGAAATAGGTATGATCGTAGTACTTCCCCGAACGAGCCCTTCACAACTAGCTATATATATGTATATAGGTACTAGTACTAAAAAAGTATGACGGATCTTTTAAAAGTGTGTACGCTACAATCACGGCCGTCAAAACGGTCGCCGCATTTAAGATCACTCAAGATTTATGGCATTATGATCGTCAGTCATGCAAACGTAGATAACTAAAGAGCTTAGCATGCGATCTACAAATTAAGGTGCGTACTTACAAATTGTCTGTAATTATTAAAATCACGAACTTGAACATGCCTTGGCATGGTAGACCTCCAGCAACAACCCTTACAGCTAAGTTGGTGATGGAAGCTCTGCTTTCTGGGCTATAGGCCGTGAGTTCGATCTCCCGAAAACAATAAAATTGTGTGGTGAACATATTAATTATATGTTTGTTGTCTGTCTGGGATATAATGTATTTATTTACAAAAAAAGTATATAAGTATTATATCAAGCTTTGGCTTAGTTTGGGATGAGTGTGCTGTGTGCGAAATGTCTACCAATATTTATTTATTTATTTATATTTTTTTTACAAAGAAAATTACAATGAATACAAGTATTTATAAAATGTAAAAAATACTTATGAACCAGTTGAGCTATCTGCAGACCGTTGCAAATAATCTAGAGATATATCTATATATACATATATCTAACAAAAAAAATAGGAGTTATAGTATCAAGCTGTTCAAGAGCCCATAATACAAGAGTTTCTTTGTTTGAGGTTAGATAGTGCTATGTGAAATGTCCATCCACCATTTTTCTTTTTTTTTTAATTATAAAATCCAAACCAACGCATTCTACTTGCGTTCGCTTTGACGATCAGTGGTTTTTGACAGACATGAAACAAACATAATAATATGCGTGTGCTTTGTGGTAATCGAACCCGTAACCTACGGCGCATTCACCGACTATGACTAACTGAGATGTAATGTTGTTTATTACAAGCACTAACATTAAAAAAAGAACATTCAAATGCGATCTCTATGGAAATGTTCCATCCATTACACCTTGTTGACCTCGTTGACCTCTTTGACACAATACGTTACGCTTAGACCGGCCACACAATACAGATGCCGTGTATCATGATTGTTTCAGAGTGGTCAGACTTTACAGCTTGGGTTTATAATAAATTTAAATTGAACCCATTTGTGGCTGCAAATTGAGAGTGAAATGAGTTTAACGCCGATAAATTTGGATTTAGCAGATTTTTGCTTTAATTTTTACAACACCTGTTTACTTGTGCGGTTTACCATAATCGGTTACTTTTTATGTTCATTTTGTATAAAACCTACTTAAATTATAAACGCGAAAGTTTGTAAGTATGAATGAATGGATGGATGTTTGTTACTCTTTCACGTAAAAACTATTGAATGGATTTTAATGAAACTTTACAATAATATAGCTTATACATCAGAATAACACATAGGCTACAATTTATAAAGATATTGTGTGAATTGTCCAAAATATGACGATAAGTGTCTAGTAAGTAGGAAAACATCTACCATCTGCGAGCTATTCTGGCGTGCGTTGCCAAAACCACTAGTTACACATATGTACTACGCCACGCTAATATAAGCTACTCGAAATACTAATCCTGCGCAGACGAAGTCGCGGGCACCAGCTAGTTTGGCATAAATATCAATTAAAAAAAACATTATGCATTTAGAAAACTACAATTACTGCAGCGATTACAATTAAGGCAAACGCCTTATACATAGCTCAACGAGATAAAACAAATAATTTGGTATTTAATTGTATTGGACGCAGTGTATCATGGTTACCTCTAGACTAGGTTATCTGATGATGACACCTGATATTGATGAATTATATCAGCCCGAAGAAGTCCATAGCTGGACTCTCCCATATTTTGCTTATCACTGGTGTTTGTTTTTTAATTTTTTATTACTACTAGCTGATGGAACAAGCAGATAGCCTACCTGATGTTAAGTGGTAACCATCACATTGCCTCGAAGGTCATGCACGATAGGAACGTGCTCTACGATGCACTGCCCTGCGCTCATCAACTTGAGAAATACAGATGTTAAGCCTCATATGCCTGTAATTACACCGGCAAACCGCACTCTTCAAACCGAAACACAGCAACGCTGCTTGGCGACAGAAAAAAGCGTGGTGGTAGTACTTCCTTGGACGAGCACTTCACAAAGAGCTCCACTACTCTTGTTTACTTAGTTTACTTGTGATGCCTAAAATTCTGGTGTAATAAGATTTATTATTGGCACATTCTTTTATCACAAAAAGCTTAAAATGCTCTATGAGGTCAAGGAACGGTACTTATTCATACAAAAAGACTTTTACATTCAGTGAATACCAAAACAGCTTTTAAGCGCATTATAAATTTCTTCTTAAGCTGTAGCCGACTTAAAATCTGTGACCGTTATATGCACGGCTGTAATAAAAAAAAACATTTTTTATTTATTGATCGAGTGAGAGAAGCGAACGAAGATCTTAGTTTCAACTTGGGCGATTTGGCATTTTATGTATGTATGTATGTATGTTTGTCTGTCCATAACTTTCGAACCGTTGATGCGATCTGCATGAAATTTGATAAGGCGATAGCTTGTACTTGAGAAATTTACTGGTAAGTATATGAGTTAAATCGGATGACGGGTTATAAAGATATGGGGTTTTTAAGGGGGCAAAAATAAAAAAAAGTTACATAAAAAAATCAAGTTACATGTCATATGAAAGGACTTTGTTTAGAAATTTCAAAACAATATTTACTTTTTTTCTGGGACGCTCGGTTTTTGAGATACAACAAAAAAGTTAAATTAAGATAACCAGCGACCCAAGAGCTCTCATCTGTAAGAGTTTCGTTGACATCAAGGTTTTTCTACTGGTCGTGCAGTTCCTTTGCTTTTTTTTTTTTTTCTTGAAATAAATTGAGGAGGTATTCAGTTCTCATATAATGGTGACAACGACCAGGACTTATGATGGAGTCAAGGTCTGTTCAATGGAACTCTTCAATAAATAGGCCAATAAAGTTGAAACTTGGTTACCATACCAAGTTAGTAAGTGGTAGTCAGAAAAAAGTCCAAACAATGTTTGGACTTGCCTCTGACTAACACCTTCTCAATGTTTTGGTGCGTTCGTTGGGTCGCATCACGAGATCACAGTTCGGGGCGAACCACTAGTTAAAAACATGAAAAACAAATGAAACCAAGGTGCATGATTCGTTTACCTTTCTACCGGTGCGCGATTCTCAGTTATCGAATTAGACATAGACATAGACATAGACATAGACATAGACATAGACAATCATTTATTTACTACTTAGCACACAACATACAAAACATGATAATGAAATACATAAAGAAATAATAATAAATCATAACAATAGAAAAACAAAAGGGGATAAAAAAAACAAGAATTATGGCTGGCTAACATTCGTATAAAGTCACGTTGTAATAATGATTACCTAATCTTTTTTTTGTATCTGTTTAGCCTGTTTTTGTATGGTTTCGTTGGTGACCGTTCGATTCTGTCTATCACTTAAGCTTGCTTTTGTATGGGAAAATTTTAACCACTTTTCGTAGTACACACCCATTTATTTAAATCTGCCAGTATAGATATGCAATTCATTTCTAAAAAGAACATTACCTGCGTTTATTTCAAAGTAAAACGTAAAACAGGCAATTTGTCACCAAGGAGTTTCCATGACCTACACCTATACAAACTGTTAGTTACTAAATTCGTTACCAAAGTTCTTGTCAATCTGATCTGTGTCACATTGGAACAGTCTGCGGGCGTTTCCATGGTTAGGGGTTTTGAAATGGCGATCTAAAGAGGAAATTTCAGAATGTACGGAAACATACTTTTATTTTTTAATTAACAAAATAAGAATTCAATAATAAAAAATAAGTATCCTACGTCTGAAAAATCTCACTGTTACAAATTTCATTGAGATAATCTGTTCAGTGGTTTAGCCGTGAAAACGACACGGACATTATATGGATGGATGGATGGATATGGATGGATGTATGGATGGATATGGATGGATGGATGGATGGATGGATGGATGGATGGATGGATGGATGGATGGATGAATGGATATGGATGGATGGAAGGATGGATATGGATGGATGGATTGATGGATGGATGGATATGGATAAGTAGGATACGATAGGGTAGGAGATAAAAACCATTAGCACACAAAACAGAGAGCCGTAACAAAGTCAGTAAGGCAATGACGGTTTCACGGAATTGATTTATCTCGAATATTAGAAGTAAAAATAAAAATAAATGTCGCATCTCCGCTATATTATTCTACGTCATGAACACGACTTCTTAGAAACCATTAGCAGCTCGAACAGAACAAAACACCTCATTTATTACTCCCAAGTCCACGTATGCGCCATAAAATACATACAAAATCCTTTTCGCCGCAAAAAAATACACGAAACCCAACCGGCAGCGCAGTGAAATGCACATGACGCCAAAATGGCGCTAGGGAAATGAAATTTCTAAATCGCGCTATAATATCATTCCTGCGAAATAATAAAGGATTTATACAGATTCCCGTTAGAGTCGAGTGTAAATGTTTGCATTTTCAAATTGAGTTACTTTGTTGACTGTTCTGCTCTTTTCGGGGAAATTTTCTCGCAGATGCTTTTTCTTGTTACTGAAATAAATCTCAAGCTTATATCGACAGGGCATATAAACCTGTCATTCATTATACCACTTACTTACTTTCTTGGCAGGTGAGATCATCATCATCATCACCAGCCTGAAGAAGACCAATGCTGAATATAGGCCTCCCCTATACATTTCCAGGAAGAACGACTCTGAGCCCACTCCGTCCACTGACTACCCGCGCATTCATTATACTACTTACTTACTTTCTTGGCAGGTGAGATCATAATCATCATCATCATCGTCATCAGCCTGAAAAAAACCAATGCTTGATATATGCTTCCCCTATACATTTCCAGAAAGAACGACTCTGAGCCCTCTCCATCCACTGACTACCCGCGATCCTTACAATGTCGTCATTCCATCGAGTAGTTTGATAGGCCCTTTTTGCATGTTGGGTGGTGGTTGCTAGTCTAGCCACCCGATGTCCTTCAGGAAAGCCAGCAGCTTACTCATTATAACTCACTATACCAGAGTACAGTGTTTTTATGTTACATGACTATGCCTATCTCTACTTAATACCTACTACACAAATAAGTGTAGGTTATATTATTATATTTTTTAATCATCACCTTGCACCTTGGTATTTCGATTGCAGTAACTATTAATTGCAATCACGATAAAAATGTTTATGAAAGCACGTGCTAAGAATAGGTTGGAGGCGTTTTTATAAAAAAAACATAGTTTTTAATAAGTGAATCGAAACATCGCGAGGAAACCATTTAATTCAAGTAGTGGTGATGGGTTTGCCATCTGTCACATATGGAACATGTGGACGGACGTCTAACAAACCCGAAGTCAGTCAAGAATGCGGGAATCATGATTCCCATAAAAAAATCATAAAAAATTCTATGTTTTTTCATGAAAAAACATAGAATTTTTTATGCTCTTCATGAGTTTCTCTTAATAAACATGGCATTTACCTGTAGTATTTCAGCATAAATAACTGTGAATCGATTTTTTTTATAAAATGAAAAGTTGGCTGAAATACAACAAGTCAATTGATTTTGCTCACAGTCAATAACACACACATAATAATTAGGTACACAGTGATGTAATTACAGGTACATGAGGCTTAACATCTGTATGCCTCAAGTTGATGGACGCAGGGCAGTGCATTGTAGGGCGCGTTCCTATCGTGCGTGACTTACGAGACAATACTTTATTATAGGTGAAGGTTACCACTTAACATCAGATGGGCCATCTGCTTGTTCCATCAGCTAGTTGTATTAAAAAAAAAGACAATTCGACGCGTATTTTCTAACTTACTGTATGTAGTAATATTAATAGGGAGAAAAAAAATAACAGTACATAATAGTGGTCGCAAACAAAGAATGGGTACAATCATCGCTTACAAATGAAGATCCTGCCCTGAGGCAGCGAACCTCATGCAAAAATAAGGCCATGCTTACACTTGCGACTTGAACTCTATCCAATGAACTAAATTTTAATGATGATTTTACACCGGCAACTACACTCTCGAAACCGTAACACAGCAACGCTGCTTGGCGGCAGAAAAAGGCGTGGTGGTAGTACTTCTCGGGACGAGCCCTTCACATATAGTTAAGTTACTCGGAGATCGTCTTTTTTTTGAGAAATTTTAATTTATTATATTGGTACCGAGCAGTCAAAGCTGTTTTAAATCTCTACAATCCTGACTAAAGTGGGTACCTTTATATGCTTGAATATTCATAAAGTCCACTCGACAATCTAGGCAGCCGTGTGATTACCCGATCCCAATGACAACCAGGGTTAAAACTCCAGTCGATTTGCAAGTGAAATTGCTGTAATAACAACGGATCTGGATATTCCGTGAGGCACGCGAGGAAGCTAACGTGCGTAGCCATTTTAGCCGTAAATGGATAAGAGTTTATAACGAGACGTGAACGTGACGATACATATTCTAAAAATAAAGCCCATCCTGTAACAATTTGTACTTACATTTAATTTGATATTTTTTAACATTCCTATCTGTCCTCAAAACTCTGCTAAAAGTTTTGCTAAGGCTAACCTGTAGGAACCAGATAACTGTCAAAATAGTTAAGTACTTTTTTGTAAACTACATCATCATCATTTTTCTGCCTTTATCCCACTTCATGTGAGGTCGGCACAGCAGGTTTTTGCTCTCCACTCTCTTCTATCAGCCGTTATCTCAGCAGTCGCTCCTTTCTGACTCATGTCATCTTTCACACAGTCCATCCATCTTTTATTTTGCCTACCTCTACTCTATATCCATACACATTCTTCTTTCATCCATCCTTTTGGTGACCCAGCACTCAGCTCCATACAAAACGACAGGTCGTATGATCGTTTTGAAAATTTTACCCTTTAGTTTGAGGGGCATTAGTGGATCGCAAGTTTTTCTTGTGACTTGACGCTATTTCATTCATCTTGCATTTATTCTGTTCTTTACATCTCTATCAATCTGACCATAATTCTGTACTGCTGAACAGAGCTACCGAAAATCGGAGCAGACTGGTAGGGATACACCATATAAGGCAAGCAAAACTGGAGGGACCACCTAAGTCACAAAACAGATGCTCTGTTTTGGTTCTGCTGATCTTCAATCTTCAATCCGACACTCTCCAATTTCCCCTACCATTTTACCAGCCTGCTCTGTACTTCAGTTGCATCTCCTCCGATAAGTACGATGTCGTCGGCGAATAGCATTGAGCACTTGACACATGTTTTAGAACATTTTAGATTCTACGACATGCCAGTATTCTCACGATGTTTTTCTTCACCGTTTGATAGTTATGGCACTGAGCGTGTATATTTGAACAGAAAAACTCATTCGTGCACGACCGGACCCACAATTGAACCCACGATGTTCTGATCAAAAGGCAGGGCGTGGCCGCTACCACTATAACCACAACCATTTTTACAATGTTGCCAACTGATGAGCGAATGTTATGCCAAAATATTTTATTCTATCGGTGCCGTTACGTGCTCGTCTCGTTTGCTTGCAAGTTTGTTTCTGTAACAAGACACGTGCCTTTTATGAGTAAACTTACCAGTTCCAAAGAAATGTATCTGTTTTGGTGTAGTTTGTTGTGGTTTATGGGTGATTTTTTTAACAGATCAGCCATTGATTTATTTGCCTGTGTTAGTCTTTTTACACAGCGTGTTTAAAAAAGCCTTGAAACAATATTTTTTTAAACTGTTTTGAGGTATCATAATGTAAGTTAAAATGTTGCCTGTTTTTCTAGACTTGGTCACGAAGAACTGCCACATAATAGATTCACCTAGCTTTAAGACGTTTCAAAGTGATCCTTGTGATCCAACTGAATGAAAATACCTTTTGACTTAATTTTATAATTCGCTTTGTTTATAACCTAATTTATAAAAAAATGTGCCTGGAAGAGATCCCTAATAGACGATAAATACGCCCGTAATACTAGGTTGGTTATAAGTTGTAAGAGTTTTAAATTCATAAATTTTTGAGTTGGAATAAATTAAGTCGGACCGAGATTGTAACTTAACAAAGTTATAACTAAAACAGCGACTTTTTTGTCGCTCATGCGTAAACCCTTTTTTCATTACCGCCATGAATATGCTAAGCGGAAAGCGCATTTTGATAAATATGGTTCGCTCGAAACTAGACAGATGTGTTATGGAATCTGAAAATTACTCGTTGAATATTCCGATTGGTGTTTTTGCATGCAACGAATGTTGGGGTCACCATTCCGATTTATGATAATTACGAGGAAAGATGGATCTTTTACTACTTTCCATCTAGCGAAACAGCCCTAAGCATCTACTGTTAGGTATAGGCCTTTTCTCTATAACGCTAAGTTATATTACTTTCTATATTTGTTTCTAATTTTTTTTTTGTATGTAGGTTTGTAGCTAGAAATCTATATTTCACTTACAAATTCTTTTTTATCTCCACGCACACAAGCAACCCTTCTAAATTTCATGAGTCCACTTCATCCAACGGTTGTCTGGTAGATATCGCGATAAGACCGTCCATTGAACTTTGCAGTTTTAAGTTTGTTTTTTGTTATATCCATGTTGTGGCCATATAGTATTTTCTATCCATCTATCTAAGAGCTGATTTCACCATGCTCTGTTAGTTACTAATCAAGGATTAGCAGGCCGTTAAATCTAACCTTAGATGTCAAACGCGTACATTTTTACATATTTAACGGCCCTTTAATCCTTTGTTAATCTAACAGAGCATGGTGAAATCAGGTCCCAGTTACTCTGTAACAATATAGTTGCTTGTCTTGTTCATTGTGCATTTGTTAGGTGGAAAAAGTGTCAAAGATGGATTATTCACAAGCTGGTGCCCGCGACTTCGTCTGCGCAGGATTAGTCACGCAATATCTTTATAAATTGTAGCTTATGTGTTATTCTAATGTATAAGCTATATTATTGTAAAGTTTCATTAAAATCCATTCAGTAGTTTTTACGTGAAAGAGTAACAAACACCCATGCTTACAAAATTTCGCGTTTATAATAGTAGTAGGATATATTTTTTTGTGTAAGTATCTTGATGTGTGAGGTCAACGTATTTTGAATATTTGTGAGTATCTTCGAAATACCGCAAGAAAACTTTTTCTTTTATGCCTTAATGCCTGTCTGCCTTAGGGCTCCCACACAAAACTGCGAATTCGCATCGCATCGCAAATATCTGCGAGCTCGCACGCGGCGCGGCCACGCGATGCGGCGTCGTATCGCATCGCATCGCGGTTTTGTGTGGGAGCCCTTAATGCGTGCCCTACAAATGCCTGTGTACAAATCCCTGTGTAGTATTAAGGGGCTGACAACTATCTAACAACTTCTCGCTCGCACGTTTCGACATGTTGAAAGATATAAAATCACTAAACTCATTTTCGAAAAATCGCAATCAACCATTTTGTGTGCAATCACATTGCACACAGTTTAGTAAAAATTTAATTTTGTCCCATACAAGTTTTCCTACTTAAAAGTTAGCTTATGTACGAAAACTAGTAAAGCAAACTTTTGAGTAGGAAAACATGTATCAATCAAAATGATTTTTTTACTAAACTGTGTGCAATGTGATTGCACACAAAATGGTTGATTGTGATTTTTCGAAAATGAGTTTAGTGATTTTATATCTTTCAACATGTCGAAACGTGCGAGCGAGTCACATTAGCTCTTGTCTTCGCCTTAACTTCTTAACAAAGTTCACGCGAACGAAGTTGAAAGTTACTACTACTGTATGACATAAAAAGTATCTTTGAGGATGTAAGAAGATTATTGAGTTGGTAAGAGATCTGAAGGAATATCTACCATGCCTGGGGTGGAAGTCGTAAAGCTATTTTTGGATTTGTCGCACCACTACTTCCAAGACTAAGTAAGATTAATAAGCACTCACATTTTTTGTGAAATATTAGTAAATGGAAAACAGCCAAGTTTCAAACCTAAAATGCATACTGCAAGAGGCATTTCATCAAAACTTTAAAATGAAATTGAATTCTGGTGAGGTTTTTGCAGCGAAACGAGCTTGCGAAATTCATTTAGGGCATAAACCCGCCGTTCAACGACTGCGGAACCTGATTCTGGTTCAAATGTAATTTTGTCCATTAGCCGTATGAACCCTAATTTACTTCGTACACATGGCTATACAATTTTTATTCGTTTTTATAGTGTTTACTACACTTAAAGAAATCGCTAACCAAATGCGCGGCCCCGTATCTAGGGGAAGGTCGTGGGTTCAAAATCCCACTCGGATAACTTTTAGGACACTATAAATATCTTTGTCTTTACAAGGCTCTGCTCGCTTTTAAGTCCTTGTAGTAAGCGTAATTTTTCTTTGGTTTTGTTAGCCAAAGATATTAGCTTGATATCAGTCAAAGATATCTCGAAGGCAGAGTCTCTTGCAATCTTTAAAAACTACTTTGTCTGTTTGCGATGTGGGTGCCAGAGATCAGATGTTGTTGAACGATATGATAGTGATCTGTGGAATGGAATGTTTGAATTCAACAAAATCTATGATAGATAAAAAATATATTTAGCTAAATATGTTATGATCTAGCTAGATAATAATAATAATAATAATAATAATAAAATTATTCAGAAACTTATAAAGTTGTGAATTTATTTGAACTTATTCAGAAACTTGTAAATTTATTTATTATTATTATTATAATGATCCCAAAAACTGACTAAGCAAAACAGATAACGTATAATAATACTTTTATACCTTTTTTGTAAATATATACTTAAAATACATCGAGATACATCCAAAACATCAATGTTTAGCACACAAATGTTTATTAATGGCGGGGATTGAACTGACAAATATAAGCTGAGCCGTGTGGTCTGTCAATTTGATATCCAAATTTGAAAATTTGTCATAATATCTACGATAATATCTTATCTCTTGTAAATCTTATGTTATTTAATAAACGGGCTACGGGATGACGCTGTTTTTTCTACCAAGCTCTATTTAAAACGTGCGTTTTGTTTATAAAGTCAAAGTCAAAGTCAAAATGTATTTATTCAATAAAATCACAAGGATCACTTTGAAACGTCTTAAAGCTAGGTGACTCTAGGTGCCAGTTCCACGCGACCAAAGCCTAGAAGAACAGGCAACAAACTTACGGCTTGGTTCCTACCCTTCTTTTGTATGATCCTTTTACAATGTAATAATATAATATATTATTGAAGTTTAGTGAGGCGTAGGCATACAGAAAAAGGTAAACATAATCAAATTTATAAGACAGCACACGCTACGCCTCAAACTAATAATACCTAATGCATAAATACAATCTATTAAATCAGAGAAAAATAAAAAAAAACACACAATAGTAGGTACAGTACAGACATTGCAGACATGTTAGCTGCCGATGGGCAGAGCGACCGGGACATCGGGCCACGCATTTTAATCAACAATATAGCTATCTAAAGTATAATAAGCTTTCCTTATTAGATTATTCTTAATGTACACTTTAAATTTTCTAATAGGAAGCCCAGTGGCACTTTCTGGAAGTTTATTATAGAAGCGAATACCGTTCCCCATAAACGAGCCATTTACCTTTTGAAGTCGAAATTTAGGTATACATAATTTGTTTTTATTTCTAGTGTTAACGTTATGTGCATCACTCTTTTTCTTAAAGCTATCTATGTGTTTATGAGTGTATAATAGATTTTCATAAATATACTGTGAAATGACTGTGAGAATATTAATTTCTTTAAATCGCTCCCTTAATGAGTCACGTGGTTTCATTTTATAAATGGCACGTATCGCCCGTTTTTGAAGTACAAATATACTTTGTATATCAGCAGCTTTCCCCCAGAGCAAAATACCATAAGACATTACACTATGGAAGTAGCTAAAATATACTAGTCTAGCTGTAGCTTCATCTGTAAGCCATCTTATTGTGCGAACTGCGTATGCAGCCGAACTCAGTCTACCAGCAAGTGATTTGATGTGTGGACCCCACTGCAATTTTGCATCAATATTAAGTCCTAAAAAAATAGTAGAATTGACAAGGGTAAGTGATTCACCATTTAATTCAATATTGGTTGGTCGTTGAACCACATTTGGCAAAGTAAATTTAATGCATTTCGTTTTCCCAGCATTGAGCAAAAGATTATTAACAGTAAACCAGTTAAGTACTTGCGACAGAGATGCATTAACGTCATCGAAGTTAGTCTTCAATCTGTCGACTTTAAAAATTAAAGAGGTATCGTCAGCAAATAGAACTATTTCACATAAATCTTTTACAAAAGGTGGAAGGTCATTTACGTAGACTAGAAATAAGAAAGGACCCAATATCGAACCCTGAGGCACCCCTATATCAATGACCGATCCAGAAGACCTCTCACCGCCAACATCAACTTTTTGGATTCTATTGGTTAAGTAAGACTGTATAAGATCAATAGCCCGGTTTAGGATGCCGTAGTGTTTAAGTTTAGATAATAAAGTGGCATGACTTACACAGTCAAAAGCTTTGGACAGATCGCAGAATACCCCGATCGCATCTTGTGAGTGTTCCCAAGCATCATATATGTGCTTCAGGAGCGTCGAGCCGGCATCAGTCGTTGATCGACCTTTAGTAAATCCAAATTGATGACCATGAAGTATGCCGTTGACGTTAAAATGTGATATTAACTGATTAAGAACAACTTTTTCAAAAATTTTACTTAACGTAGGTAGTACCGAAATAGGCCTGTAGTTGGCAGGATCTTGTTCATTTCCAGACTTGTACAGGGGAATGAGTTTACTGTGTTTCATTAAATCAGGGAAAACGCCCTCATCAACACATCTATTAAAAATGTATGCTAGACATGGTGCAATATCAGTTATAATAGCGCCTAATACTTTTGTAGACATTCCCCATAGATCTTCAGTATTTTTAATATTTAAGGATTTAAATGTTTTGACAACATTATCAGCATTAATAAATTTAAAACTGAAGATATTATTACATTTTTGAACGCTAGACTCTAATAGTGTTGTCGCTTCAGCAGCTGAGGAATTTAAGGATGAAGTCACAACTTTAGGTATACTGGAGAAAAAACTATCAAACGCGTTGGCGACTTCAATATTTTTTGTAAAAACATTATTGTTTACTTTTAAATTTATCTGTTTATTACCGAGCTTCGATTTGCCTATTTCGTTATTGACTACCTTCCAAGTTGCTTTAATTTTATTTGTCGATTTTTCGATGCAATGATTTTGCCGCGTGACATACTTTTTTGAAAATTTTTGAGTAGTTTTTTGTGTGTAAAATAAACGTTGGGTCATTCAGCATTGACTCCCTAGCAGCGTATAGGTCATATAATTTATTCCTACTTTTGTAAATACCTGGAGTTGCCCAGTCAGCGAACTTGACACTTACACTAGTTTTACATGTTTTAAGTTTAAAAGTATCATTATGTTCTTCATTTATTAAATTTGACAATTTTATAAAAAGATCATTTGGGTCAGTCAAGTATGGTAAAAGGGACACTTTCAGTTCAACATTGTTCTGAAACTTTTTAGTACGGCTATCTGTGATAGGCCGATAGGTGAAGACCTCGTCTACTGATATTTTATTAGCAAACCTAGCGCTATGACCGTAATGATCGGAACTAAAATGCTTAACTACAGACTTACAAATTGGATCATGACTGCAAAAGATGTTGTCTAGACAGGTGGCTGTTGTTAGCGTCACTCTTGTTGGGTCTTTAAACAAGCAGTGAAGATCAAAACATTTAAACAAATTTAAAAATCTCTCAGATAGTGGATGAACCGGAATATCTATATTAAAATCACCGCAGACTATTAAAGTTTTTTTACTATCGAAGGTCTTAAGCAAAACCTCTTCCATAGTGGATTCATACAACGCGAAGTCCGCGTCTGGGGGACGGTATACACTCACAACGATGTGCCCCTCCAGCTCCACACATGACAGCTCAATAGTCCTCTCAATACTGAGATTCGCAATGTCTTTACGTTCCCTGCATTTCAAGTTATTATTTACAATAATTAAAGAACCGCCATGTATAGCGTTCTTGCGTCTAAAAGAGCTCAATACGCTGTATTTATTATAAAAAGGGAGCAACTCTAGTTCTAATATCCAGTGTTCTGTAATACACATGATATCTATATTGAAACAATTCAAAAATAATTCTAACTCTAATACTTTGCTGGGAAGGCCTTGCATATTTTGGTGTACAACATGTAAAGTGCCAGGCTTTTCCATTGTCGAAGAAACTAGTTTAAATGTTGGGCAATAGGCCCTACTGTTTGTAAGCCCTCATTAGTACTGCTACTAACTACGGGCTTGTCTACGGACTGTGTTATAGTACTTATAACAGGATCAAAAATATTAAATGCTAACAATTTAGCAATAGTTATTTTACTATGTTTACATAAGGACATAGTACCTCTAGTCAATATAAAATTACTAATAAAATTATTAGTGTCGAAATACAAAACGTCACTATGACGACATGTCAAATTATATAACATTAAATTTAGTTTAAAAACATTCTTATTTTCGAGTACACTCAGTGAGTTAGAATATGGGAACGCACATAAAATTAGTTTTCCTAGTCCTAATTCTAACTTTTCTAACAAAGCTTCCACCAGCTGAATATATATGATGCTGGTTTCGATACGATTATATTATTCGGTCAAGTAAAGTTATATAAAAACTATCATACTGCAACAAAAGTTGCCAGTGTGGATGAATTGAATGTTGCTGTCTTTGCATCTACAAGAAGTCCTAGAAACCGACAACCGAAAACGGGTGATAGTCATAATAGTTTTCAGAAAAAAAAACTAAGTTAAGTATTTCTAAAGTTAATGGCATTTAAAAAAAATAGAGAAAATCTACACCTCGTGGTGGTCTTTTGACTCGTTACTACAAATCTTTATTTTTATACGATTATTTTGATTATTATCGTCGGTTTCTGGGACTGTTTACACTACTTATAGAATAATAAATAGTGCTGGTCTTCCATGGCGTCCATACATGATTTGAAAGTCTTTTAGAGAAAAAAAGAATTACACTCGATTAACCTTCATAATACCAGTCCTGAACCCACATTGGAATTTTCAGTGCGGTTTCCTAACCTAGAAATGTTCACCACTGCCGCCAAACTAATAACTAAAATATTTGCAAGTTTAAGCCGTCTAACAGCCCGTTAGTGTGTTGGTGAACATCTACCTTAATCCTACAAGCTAATCATGTTTTTGGCGGAAGTTCAAATAGATTCCACCGCTCGCAGTTTGTAACTGGTTTGTTTATCCCTAGCTAGTTAAGTTATTTAATGTGTTTACTTTTCATTTTGAAATTGAAAAGAGGCAGCCAGACAGAATAAGTCACTAAACCTTGCGGTTTTGTGGCCATGTGGGAATTTTGCCATAAGGAAACACGCAAGTCAACAAGTAAATATAACCTAGGAATATTTAAGACAAGAGTGAACAAGTGGATTATAGCTAAGCGTGCTCCACCTTAGACTGTATTTTCACTTACCATCAGGTGAGATGGCAGTCAAACGTTTAGCTATTATCAATAAAAAAATAAAAATAAAACAAACCTTTTGCATTTATTGTAGACTTGATGCCGCGGTTTTACTGGTGGAGAGATTGATAACACGCCTAAGTACACGCGTGTCTTGGATGCAGTGCTGTATGTAGTAGTCACAACTTTGACTCCCAGGCACGGTGCGGTGGTATCCCCTCAGATATGATCGAGTTAGATAGATAACTCATTATTGATTACCCCAACAAAAAAGTTAACACAATTAGCACTTTTTTTTATATAATTAATAGACTTTGGCCACAATCTCACCTGATGGTAAGCGACGATGTAGCCAACGATAGAGCAGAACGGTGTAGAAGACACCTATTCACTCTTGCCTTGAAGAGACCCAAGTGGTAGTGATCAGGAAAGACAGACGACGGCAATGAGTTCCACTCCTTGGCAGTTTGCATAATAAATAAAGAAGCAAAGCGCTTAGAGCGAATGGGTGGTATATTTACCAGATATGGGTGGTACTGAGCCGTACGTCTACTTGTCCTGTGATGGAAAGGAGATAAAATAAAACAATCGTAGCAATGGGCGGCCTTATCACAAACTGCGATCTCTTCCAGGTAACTTTGGAGTGGACAGAACTGGACATAAAATATCATATTACCTACAGCCTTGTCACTAACTGCGATCTCTTCCATGTAACCTTGGGGTGGACAGAACTGGACATAAAATATCAAGATTATTTGAGGTTTAATTTGCTGAGTTTTTTAGCTGAATTATTTCCAGTTAAGGCTTTTTACATCCTGTAGAAATAACGACAAAAAATATTCTTTTATGTTGCCGGTACTGTAAGTAGATAAATATTTCATGATAATGAAAAAACTTTTTGTGTCCGTCAATAAGGCTTTTTACAGCTAATTCTATTAAAAACAGTCATTGCTGTTTTTATTAGTCCCTTCTGAACAAAGAACATTTTTGAAGTACCTAATTAAATTAAGGCTTTTGCCAGTGCCTTAAATTTTAACCTAAATCTCTTAGGTCTTAGAGAAAAATGTACGGAAACCCTTTACAATTATTTTTTACGATAGATAAAAGTTTAAGCGCCCAATAGTTAATGACTCCCATCGTTATAATATGTGATTGTTAGTACTACTACAATACTTACGGCCGGTTTCTGATAGTCCGATCCAAACTAATCGGATGTCAAGTCACTTGCTATCTCTATCTAATTCGATGTAATAGCTGAAATGGCGAGTGACTTGACATCCGATAAGTTTTGATCGAGCTTTCGAAGGGTCGTAAATGCTCAATTCACCTTAGACTAAGTATATCTGAGTAACGCTATTCGTAAGATATAAATATTTCTGTCTCAACTTTAAACTTTTAAAAAACAAAGAAGGGTAACTTTTACATGCGAGATAGCGTTACTCAGATATGGCGAAATAGACGCTTAGAAGCGTCATTGTATGCCCACAATACACAATATAAAGGTTTGAGTTTGAGTGTAATATTTTTGTAGCTTTGCGAGTCAATGTTTAATATAGATTCTACAGAGGTGACCAAACTTTGGGCCTATCGGCAAAATTATATCAGGCCACCATGATTGCAGCTGCACGTCTGAAACAAAGAATGAAAGAAAATAAATTATTTGATATACACACAAAATACAAAATGGACAGCTACAGCAGGTACTGATAAAAAGAGTAGGAAGGTGCTCAATAACCTGACAGAGTAGGTATTTACCATGCCAGGCAGAGGTGGTTTTCAGCCAGAGACTAAAATAGGATCATTTTTGTATGTCTGCTACGGAACATAGGCATACTTTTGTCACTACAGATTGAAACAAAACTTAAATACCTATATAATATAATAAAAGATAATATCGATAACAAATCGCTGGTTTTCTTCATCACTGGTTTTTAGAGAGACTAATACTGAACGCTTTAAGCTCCGGGGAGTAATTAGTGCTGACATAGTGTACACAACTAAACTACACAGAATTGGTACCCTAATGTTTAATAGTCATTTACCTTCACGAGTTGCTAAGTAGCACCTGGTACGGATAACAGGTATCCCAAATTTATTGTTTTAAAGCTAGTTCATTTGAGTCCGGTTATTGTACGACATGATAATGTACAGCACGATAATGTACAGCATGATATTTGGAATCCACTTTGGTACCTTTTTGGATTCGTTTTATCTGGGTGTACATTATCGGGGTGTGCATTATCTGGATGTGCAATATTGTCACGTGTAGTTAATGTGCAGCCAGTTAATACACAGCATGATAATGTACAGCACGTTAATGTACAGCATGATAATTGGAAGTTACTTTGGTACCGTAAAAATTAATTTCTGGCACTTCGGCGGCCGCTGCCGCGGCACGCTCGCTTTGCTCGCTCGCCTCGTGCGAAATTTATATGTTTCAACATAACCTAACCAATCCGACTCAACGGTACTAAAGTGGCTTCCAATTATCATGCTGTACATTATCTGGGTATACACGTGACGATATTGTACAGCATGTTATTGTACGGGATGATAATGTACACCCAATAATTCAAACCAGTGGACACGGATTATCTGGGTGTGCATTATCGTGCTATGCAATATCATGCTGTACATTATTTGGCCGTACATTATTCGCTCCCGTTCATTTGTCACCTTAAGCGTTATACACAACATGTAATTATTCAGAGAACTAAAAAACCGCCTCAATATAAGCCTTAGTAGGTTTCCAAGTCGATATCAATATGAATAACAAATGATAAGCTGTGAATAAAAAAATTAGGTTTTTTATGTCTTGCTGATGTAACAAGCATAACATCCCACCTGCTGTTAAGTGGTAGCCATCACCTATATTGCATATACAACGTGTAACATAATACCCTTATTACCCCGGGGATAAAAGACTTTTGAAATTTTGAAGTTTTTCATTCATGAAATGCCTCTTAAACTTTCCAGAATTAAACTAACACAACATGACGCAGCCCTATTTACAGCTGTTTTTGACCTTTAATTGTGAACTGTAGATAAAATAGGTAACAGAACTGCCACCAATTAGGAAACGCAAACAGCGTATGAACCAAGGTCATGCTTGTTCCATCAGCTAGTAGTATAAAAAAAAATGTAGGTACTACACATGATCAGGGTTGTTGACTGAGACAATATTAATTTTTCTTTTGTATGGCAATTTCGAAAACGAAGTATTTAAATTTTGCACACGTCAAAGTATTTCAGTGCTTGGTCTGATCTCTTGGTCTTTTAAAACTAAATCTTATACGCACCATCTTACAAAAATTCTAAAGTATAATTCTATAGAATTGGTTAGATAGAAAAACTCACATTAAAGCGGTCTTTTAAAATAAACGATTTACTTACTTGCTAAAGTGTTGCACAAAATGGAGGCTGTCAAGTGGTTGTAAGGCGTAAAGAATCGCCGTCGGTAACTTTTAAAAAATAAAATGAGCCTTCTTTGTAAGATTTTGTTGAACCAGAGGATTTTTAAAGTTTTGTCAGTTCTCCAGCCAATTTGTTGTTGGTCATTTCATAAAGCGTCTGGCTTATCTCTGTAACGAGTCACGTTTTGAACACTTCGAGCGGAAAATTTTGGAACTATATTGAATACAAATTGATACAATTTTTGTTTAACGTTGCTTGCTGAAAAAGTACTTACCACAGAACTTCTGTTCGTTGGTTACGTGCGTGGTTTGCGTGTTAAAAAAAAACAAAAAAATCTTTATTTCAAGCTATTTGACATAACAAAGTAAATCCGGGGAAGTACCACCACCACGCCTTTTTCTGCCGCCAAGCAGCGTTGCTGTGTTTCGGTTTGAAGAGATTGGTTGCCGGTGTACTTACAGGCACATGAGGCTTAACATCTGTATGCCTCAAGTTGATGGACGCAGGGCAGTGCATCGTAGGGCACGTTCCTATCGTGCGTAACTTACGAAGCAATGCTTTGTTATAGGTGATGGTTACCACTTAACATCAGGTGGGCCATCTGCTTGTTCCATCAGCTGGTTGCATAAAAAAAAACTTCAGATGATGGTACGAAGTTTCATAAGTTTTATACTTGAGATTGATACAAGAGTTAAAAAAGACTCAAATCACATAAAGCAAAACAAAAATCAAATTATATCAAACTTCGCTTCATTTGTACAAATAAATAATGAGGCTTTGCTCTATTTATTTTTAGAAATAAAGTAGTGTTACTAAGAAGCACTTAGAAAAGGATCAGGGACCATTTCTGCGAAGGATCAATTAGGTTTAAGTCCGGATTAAATAAAACAACTTGTAAATTCACAATTAAACCCATGTCTCCCAAAATATCTGTTTTAGCCTTTTCTGTACTTAGCGATCAATTATCCTGTTCCAAAATAAATTGTATATTTTGAAATAAATTATTGTTTAAAAATATACTTTGCCATTTTATATATTTTTTAAGTGTAATAAATAGATAATTAGTGTAAATTTGCAGAGCGTTGTATGTTTAGCCCCAATTTGCAAACCTTGCACAACTGAACACATTTTTTTTGTAAACATCTACTACTAATTATTATTACTGTAGGTTCGATCCCCACCGAGAACAAAAATTTGTGTGAGGAGCATAGATATTTGGTCTCTGTCTGGGTGTTATATAACATTATAAGTATGTAATACAAAAAAAAACTGTATGTATTATATCAGCTATCTGGTACCGATATTACAAGCTTATGCTATAGCTTACTTATAAATGTTATATAACACCCAGACAGAGGACGAACATCTATGTTTTGGGGTTAGATAGTGCTGTGTGGAAAGTCCACCAATGTTTATTTATATAGATTTATTGTCCATTTTAGTCTTTAACTTTGACTATTTAGATAATTTAATAGCATCATTTTTTTTTATTCAGAGTATTGAATCGCAATAAATTGTACCATGTTTATAGTAGTATGCAATAGTAGTATGTTTGAATACATTTTAACAAATAGGAAAGTAGTAGCTTAATCGTACTCCATGATAAAAATAAACACGAACGACATAGAATATTGTTTTCAAAGCACTTAAGCATAAATAATAAAATTACCAATTTATTAAGTAAATGAAGCGCACAGATGCAATGTAACCAGATGGCAACTCTTTCGGCCAATTGGCTCAAACAAAAGCTCCCAAACTTCCATCTAATTAATAAATGGATCCAATTTGCTCGGGTTCAATAAGCGAGGAATTCTCAGCGAATCTCTAATTTTGTCTGATTCTAGACATTAGCCTGTACCTTTAGCACTAGTTTCTAGCTCATACTTTTGCTTCTGCATACAAACCTGTGCTAAGTTAGTGCAAGGAACAAAAGACAAGGTCTTTTTCTCATAGCAATACAAAATGGGAACAATAAAATAAACCTATTAACTTATTTATATTTGATCGAGTGAGCGAAGCGAACGAAGATCTTAGTTTCAACTTGGGCGATTTGGCATTTTATGTATGTATGTATGTATGTATGTATGTATGTATGTATGTATGTTTGTCTGGCGATAACTTTAGAACCGTTGATCCGATCTGCATGAAATTTGATATGTCGATAGCTTGTACTTGAGAAATTTACTGGTAAGTATATGAGTAAAATCGGATGAAGGGGTTTTGAGATATGGGGTTTTTTACGGGGGCAAAAATAAAAAAAGTTACATAAAAAAATCAAGTTACATGTCATATGAAAGGGCTTTGTTTGGACATCCCAAAACAATTTTTACTTTTTTTTTGTGACGCTCGGTTATTGAGATAAAATAATAAAAGCTAAATTAAGATAACCAGCGATCCAAGAGCTCCCATCTCTAAGAGTTTCGTTGACATCAAGGTTTTTCTACTGGTCGGTCAATTCCTTTGCTTTTTCTTAATTTTTTTTTTTGAAATAAATAAAGGATGTACTCAGTTCTCATAAAATGGTGACGACGACCAGGTCTGATGATGCAGCCAAGGGCTGTTCAACGGAACTCTTCAATAAATAGGCCAATAGAGTTGAAACTTGGTAACCATACCAAGTTAGTAGGCGGTAGTCAGAAAAAAGTCCAAAGATAATGTTTGGACTTGCCTCTGACTACTACTTACTCAAAGTTTTGATGCGTTCGTCGGGTTGCATCACGAGATCTCAGTTCGGGGCGAACTACTAGTGTAATGTAGTGTAAACGTATTTTTAAGACTAAGATCATTTTTTTTTATCTTAAAACTCTGAAGAAAGTACACCGGTCATACAAAATAACGGTAGGAACCCAGCCGTAAGTTTGTTGTCTGTTCTTCTAGGCTTTGGTCGCGTGGAACTGGCACCTAGAGTCACCTAGCTTTAAGACGTTTCAAAGTGATCCTTGTGATTTTATTAAATAAATACCTTTTGACTTTGACTTTGAGTATTCTCTTCCGGTGAAAGAAAACGAGAGAAAACCGGGATGTCGTATCAGCTAAAATGTTTTTTTTATACAACTTGCTTATAGAACAAGCAGATGGCCAACCTAATATGAAGTGGTAACCATCACCTATAACAAAGCATGACCTCGTAAGTCACGCACGATAGGAACGTGCCACACAATGCAATGCACACTGTCCATCAACTCACCACAGACCACAGAAACCACAGGCACATTATGTTTATCTTTAAGTGATCTTACAATTGACGTTTCAGCAAGATATGATCCAAATTTGCTTGTAAAAAGTGACACTCGACTTGGTTAAACTACGCATTTGTAGACGTTGTCAATTTATTTCTCAATTTACACACCACGTTAAGGGGCTGACAACTATCAAACAACTTCTCGCTCGCACGTTTCGACATGTTGAAAGATATAAAATCAATAAACTCATTTTCGAAAAATCGCAATCAACCATTTTGTGTGCAATCACATTGCACGCAGTTTAGTAAAAATTTCATTTTGATCGATACATGTTTTCCTACTCTAAAGTGTGCTTTTCTAGTTTTCGTACATAATCAAACTTTTAAGTAGGAAAACTTGTATCAATTTCAACTTTCAACATGTCGAAACGTGCGAGCGAGAGTCACATTAGCTCATGTCTTCGCCTTAATATTTTATAAGTTTTCTGTTGCATGGACCTTGGATGAAATTTTGAAGCTTACACAGAGTTTGAAATTTTATAAACACTAACTAATAATAATAATAATATTTTTTTATTGCAGACATGTGGGTCCATAGTAAAAGGTACATATTGTGGTTAAAAATTAGATACACGCTGTAAATCCTACTAATATATTAAACGCGAAAGTTTGTAAGTTTGGATGGATGGATGGATGGATGTTTGTTACTCTTTCACGTAAAAACTACTGAATGGATTTTAATGAAACTTTACAATAAGATAGCTTAAACATCAGAATAACACATAGGCGACAATTTATAAAGATATTGTGTGAATTGTCCAAAATATGACGATAAGTGTCAAGTAAGTAGGACAAAAACATCCAACTGCGAGCTATTCTGGCGTGCGCTGCCAAAACCGCTAGAGTTACACATATGTACTACGCCACGCTAATATAAGCTACTCGAAATACTAATCCTGCGCAGACGAAGTCGCGGACACCAGCTAGTTTAAAATAAAAGTAAAAAAAAAATTAGAAATAATGCTATAGGTACTGATTAGCTTTTGGAAAACACGTATCGGGTCGTACTTGATTATTGCCCTTAGATTGAATTAAGCTTATTGAGATTTTATAAAGAAGACAACGGTGTCAGTGACCTGGCAAAGGGTAACGCCCGTGATACTTTATTTATACCTCTTTAAATCATTTGATTTTAAAATTTAAAAACAAAGTTTGAGCATCTAGTGTTATGAAAAAAAAAACATTCTTCCTCTTCCACGCTACTTCCTTCTAATATATAAATACGATAGTTACGGTGTTTAGATCTTTGTGGCTCAATCACGCTCTTACTAAACCGATCTAGAACAAACTGAAAACAAATATAGTTAGTGATCTGTATAGGCTACTTTTGATTTAGACAAATTACCGGGAACAGGATAGAAAAAATAAATAAACCTAATAAAAAGAAGATGGTCTAAATATTAACGTTAGCAATCACTTCTCGGTGATGCTGCGGGCAGGTAGTGGCCCACCTGATGTTAAGTGGTAACCTTCACCTATAACATAGCATTACCGAGTAAGTCACGCACGATGGGAAAATAGTACGACGCATTGTCCTGCGTCCACCAACGTGAGGCATAAAGATGTTAAGCCTCATGTGCCTGTAATTACACTGGCAATCACACTCTTCAAACCGAAACACAGCAACGCTGCTTCACAGCTGAAAAAGGCGTTATGGTAGTACTTCCCTGGACGAACCCTTCACAAAGAGCTTTACTACTCTTAAATAATATGTAAAATCGAACAGGCAGTCACATGTTGAGTAACACATAAATGTTTTCAGGTGGGTTTGAATGAAACTGTTGAAATATAATAAAAAAGAACAAATTATTTTAGTACCATGGCACCATTTTAACACTGTTAAATTTACAAATATTTTTCCTATAAAATTGTATTTCAGTAGGCAAATTTAAAAATAACTGCTAGAATAATGAAAAAGCTTTTCAGTTCGTGTTGAAAAGTTAACCCCATTTGATAAATAGTGCTGTGGTGGGGTGGCTTATCTTTTAGATATACTACCGATAAATGGGTGCCGTTTAGTGCTCATAAGCCTTTTTATGGATTTTGATTAACATTTTATATAAACTTATTATGCTAGCTTGTGTTATATGGTCAGCATTTTATAGTAAGACATCTTACACATAAAATGCTACAACCCGTTTTATACGAGTATGTTTTGCTTCGTTTGGCTAGATAGTGGTATGTGAAAAGTCAACCAACATTTATTATTATTATACAGGGTGTCCCGGAACTCAACAATAACCTGGTACCGGCTAAGAGGCCAAAGTATACCAGTAGACAGCCTTCACAGCTCAGTTGGTAGTAGCTCTATCTTCTGTGCTGTAGGCCGTGTGTTCGATCCCTACCGAGAATAAACATTTGTGTGATGAACATAGATGTTTGTTCTCTGCCTGGGTGTTATATAATATTATAAGTATGTATTTACAAAAAAAAAGTATATTAGTAGTATCTGGTTCGCATATTACAAGCTTTGGCTTAGTTTGGTGCGAGATGGTGCTTTGTGGAACGTCTACCAATATTTATATATATATTTAGTTATTAAAAAAAAAGAATAAAAATCCATGTCACTTAGTCAAGCGGTAATAGACATATTTCGAAAAAGTTGAAAATTTGACACCCTTATTATTTTTATTATTATTTCGGTTGCATTTTTAAGTACTGTGATCACAATTTTCACAATTTCACAATATTTTTTTAATAATCGCAACTCACACAAATCAAAGTACTAAACATTCCTAAGTATGTAAAAAAATAAGTTTTGACGAAAGTATTAAGTATAAAGCGCGACGGGCATAACGTGATTAAGCATTGTATTTTTTTTTTCGGAAAAAGTTTGTATCTGTCAACCGACCCACCTGAGAGTAATCGTGAGATATATCTGCTAGACATCAGTTAGTGTGAGATATATCTGTCAGACCCATACTCTGAGGTTTGGTTTTTGTTTGCTGTCTTGCCAGGCCGGATTTTATTTGGAGACTCGCTAAGCACCTCTATTCAGAATGCTGAGAATTCTTGGGTCTTTATACAAATTCCAGGCTCGCAATACGGACAAAACGAACAAAACACTCGGACTCGAGGTACAGATTACTTTACCTTATAAAAAGAGTTCCGCCACCAGGGACCGACCCACCTGAAAAAAACTAGTGATGAACACCACGAAAACTTCTCACATTCGCATTCCGCTCACAAATCCAACTTCAAATTGCCTTAAAAACAGGCTTGACACCTTTTTAAAATATGTCCCCAGTTTGTAAGTCTTGCTCGTTTTCCTGCGCCCGGGTGGTAATACGTGAGAATTTTGCATAATACGACGCGAGCATTATCCTGCTTCGGCCCCTAGTTTTGGAATTCTGCCATCTAGACGAGGGTAGTTCAGAATAACATAATTTGGACCATTACGGTGGTCCAATGTAGGCAAATCAGGAGGGAGAGAATGGTGAAACCGACCATTTACTCTGAATTTCCCTATCGAATACGAAGAAGCTATTTTTACCAGTTTAAATTAGAGGGATGAAAATTACTCTGAGAAGAAGCCTTTTTAAATTTAAAACTTGTGATATCGCACTAACTGTAAATTCAACATAAAATGGAAAACTGTAAGTAAGTTTATGTGGGTTAGTGACCAATAACGTTGGGCAAGCTCCTATCGCAGTGAGTAGTAGTAGAGCTCTTTGTGAAGTTCTCTCGTTTAGGGAATTACCACCACCAGACCTACTTCTTCCACAAAGCAGCGTCGCTGTGTTTTGTCTCGAAGCGTCCGTTTCATGCGTGATTTGCGAGACAATGATTTTTATAAGGTAATAGTTGTTACTCATTAAACTTACTTACATCAACTGAGCCATTTTTCCATCAGCTAATACAAAATATTCGGTAACGGAATTAACTTCAGGCTTCAGCTTCAGCTAACTAACAGCTAACTAACTGGTCTACTGTGATGGCTGGGCCGATTATAACGAGGTCACTGGTATAAGTTTAATTCAAAAGTATGTAATATAAAACCGAACACTGTTCACCCGCCCTTCCCTCGGGATAATGTCCGGGTCATGCGGCACGTGACGTGTTATATCGATGCTTCCTGTTTTATCCGAGCAACATTATGACTCATTTACACATTCGCCTCAGCGTCATAAGGTTGACAGGATAGATATTGCGAACGAAAATAGCTTTTGTTAATCTACAATGCGAAACGCGGTCAACCACATTTCGACTGATGTTTTGACCACATGGTATTGACTTACTATATTATTACTTCAATGTAAATGTCGTATAAATGTTCAATAGCTAAAATGGCTGACTCGTTTATTCTTTTTCTTCTCCTTGATAAATAAAATCGAAAATTACCGAAAAAAAAGGTTAGAGATGTCAAAAAAGTTAGGTTAGGTTAGGTTAGAGAGAGAGAACAACACTATGTCAGCTAATCTACGCATGTGTGTGTTAGAGGTCAACTTATACAAGCCAGTTTAGCTCAGCATTGTTTGCAAGACCGTTTTCACAACTGCTAATAATGACATTTAAAAACTAGAGCTGACGATAAGGCCCCTGGTGCATGTTGAATAAGTTCCCACTGAGTCATCATTTGTCAAATCTGTTATAACAGTAGGGGTATTACAACTTGCATCAGAAATGTGGCCGTACTCCCTATCAGTTGGAATTAATACATCAAATAACCTAAAGGTTTTCAGTGTCGCAGAGTACTGAGCGGCCTCTTCCAGAAGTGTGATTTGTTGATGGGCATCACATAACTCTCTCTCGAGAAGATATGTTCTCTTCAGAGCCTGTTCGTACTCAATACAACACTGGTCGAACCCCTCAATCATATTCTGTAGCCTATTCCGTTCTTCAATAGCAGAAGTATACTGTGAGTGTAATGTAGCTAACTGACTTTTGAGCATTTTATTGCTGTCTAATGTATCTACTACTAACTTTTCATTATCTTCTCTTTCAAATGTCAACTGGTCGCACAAAACCTTAGTCGCCTTTAATTCCTGTAAAGCCCGTTGGAGCTTGGACTCCTCCAGGCGGAACAGGGCTTTACGAGTCATCATTGCGAGATATTATACAATGCTAGTGTTTCTTCAGCTAGTAAACGAAAAATTTGCGCGAATGACTAAGGAAATGTCAACACAAAGTTGAGGTTATAAGTTTGGAATTTTATGTACTTACGCGCAATAAATATACTTAATTAAGTAGGAAATTGTATTCCAGTGTCTCCCAAACACATAAGTGAACTACAAACACTTCCAAACCGAGAAAACAATGATCACATTCAAATATTTCAACCGACTAAGCACCGGTTTTTTATCAGGCCAATACACTAATAACAACACGAAATTCACTAATAATAATCAATTGTACACGTTTGATAAGTAGTTTAAAAACGATGAAATCGAAAAGGGCTACGTAAAGATGCCTAAAAACAATAAAAAAAATAATGTATACCGGGACAATTTACAACAGCTGTTTATCCTAGGGTTGCCACAAGCAAAAAAAAAAATGACCGTGACGAGTGACTAGAACAAACGACGTGAGTAATTTAGCGTGAGTTACTGTTTCTCGGCTTTCAAATTTAATTCACAGGCACGGTAGATATCCCTTTAGTGTTTCTCGACTTTGATCCCCAGGCACGGTAGATATCCCTTTCGATTTCCTTAATACCAAGTACTATCTAAAAATTATTTGAGTAGGCTGGAAGGAGGATAGTCAGAAGTAAATCCAAATATTATTATAAGTACATACTCACAATAAATGAATGATAATGATGATCTTTCTCTAAAAAGATGCGCTGACTAGAACATTTTACAAAAGCTTGGACTAAATTACAATTGTCATAAATTTTGTAATTGACTCCAAAAAGAGACAATATTAAATAACAATTCATTCATTTTACAGTCACCTAATTGATATTCTATTTAGATAACAAATTACGTTGAATGTGATGAATTTAAACCTCGATGTGAATTAATTTCAAAATCATGCCCATCGAAATTGATTTCAATTTAAATAATTCATAATTTAAAATAAATTAATCACCACAACAATGCGTCAGTTTGGCTGTTTCCAGAATTATTATATCACTGTTGTATGAAAATATTTGATTTAGAAACAAATTCCGACCTAAAATGAAAGGTAGTAAGAGCTATATTCGAACTATTCATGTTTTATCCCATTGTAAGTTTGGTTTAATGTGCTTCTAATATACCAGTGACTTTGCAAGTCTTTGCACAATATACTTTGCCGGAGTGATATGGTGCTTTTGGGGTATGGTAATTTATTATGTAACATAAAATATTCATTCACAAACATAGAGGCGCGATAAAAGGTTCACCAGATCATGCTTGTTTCTGCATCATTTTAAGAGTAGATCTCTTTTTGAAGGGCTCGTCTGGGGAAGAACTACTACCATGCTTTTTTCTGCCAAGCAGCGTTGCTGTGTTTTGGTTTGAAGGGTGCGGTTGCAGGTAAAATTAAAGGCAACTGAGGCTTAAGTTGTCTCAAGTTGATAAACGCAGGGCAGTAAAGTTTTGTGGGCACGTTCCTGTTGTGCATTGTGTGTGAATTGTGAGGCAATATTTTGTTATTGGTTTTGGTTAACAGGTTAACACTTACTTAACATCAAGTGAACTACCTGCTTGTCCAATTAGCAAATAGTATAAAAAATCACTATATAGTATAAAACGAAGTCGCTTTCTCTGTCCCTATATCCCTATGTATGCTTAAATCTTTAAAACAACGCAACGGATTTTGATGCGGTTTTTTTTATAGAAAGAGTGATTCAAGAGAAAGGTTTATATGCATAATACAAGCAGAATCTCTTAGGGATAACCCACAATAATGACAGCCTTCACAGCTCAAATGGTAGTAGCTCTGCCTTCTGCGCCGTAGGCCGTGGGTTCGATCCCCACCGAAAACAAACATTTGTGTGATGTTTGTTCTCTGTCTGGGTGTTAATAATATTATAAGTATGTATTTACAAAAAAAAAGTATACATGTATTATATCAGCTATCTGGTTTCCATATTACAAGCTTTGGCTTAGTTTGGGGCCAGATAGTGCTGTGTGGAAAGTCCACCAATATTTATTTGTTTATTTATTTAATAACCGTGCGAAGCCGGGGCAGGAGATAATGGAAATACAAGTACTCTATAATTGTATTCTCATTGTATTTTGCACTACTCAAACTGAAATGCTACCTTTTGTAATATACATTTTCAAGCAGTGCATCCTTGGCATGCATTCAAGCAAAATTGAAAATTGTAGTAAGCAGCTGACAGCTCATTATAGCCTAAAAAATAATCGCTCAGTAGCGTTAACTCAAAATGCCCACGTCCACGCCGTATTGGACCTTATTTGAGCGTACTAAAGCTCATTACCCTTTAAAAGCTGATCTGTAGTCGCACAAGTTACTTATTGGTACAGAGGTCACGTAGAGAAAGATCTAGGAATATCTGTGAATGAGATCGAGCGTGAATTCGAGAAAAGTCCACGTAAACTTGTAAGTTAGAATAAGTAGGTTCTACAAGATTTGTAGAACATAGATAGATACGTGTTTACACATAGAGGTTTTACCGATTTTTCAGGTGAAAATCACCTTGTAAAAAGATTGAAATAAAAAAAAATTGCGCTGCTAATATCTTAGGGGTTGTATGTATTCTGTGGGATGAGGATCATGATTCATCATCATCATCATCAGCCCAAAGAAGTCCACTGCTGTACATAAGCCTCCCCTATACATTTCCAGGAAGAAAGATTCGCAGCCCTCTCCATCCACCGACTTCCCGCGATCCTGACAATGTCGTCAGTCCATCGGGAGGAGGGCGTCCCACGCTTCGTTTTCCTGTTCGTGGTCGCCATTCGAGAACCTTTATTCCCTATATGATGGTGAGCTATATGACCTGCCCATTGCCACTTCAACCTGCTGATTATGTCAGCTACCTTGGTTCTCATACGGATTTCCTCATTTCTGATTCTATCCCGTAGTGAAACTCCCAGCATAGCTCTCTCCATAGCCCGTTGAGCGACTTTGAGCTTGTTGATGAGGCCAACACACACTGGTTGAAGACTGTCGTCATCATGATTGAATGAATGAATTGAATGAAAACGAAAAATACTTTATTTCTGTAGCCAATCTAGGTGTAAATTTACAATGTGGAGGCTCTCTTATAAGTATGAAATACTTGTCTTAGAGAACCTCGTTCTTCCATATCTATATTCTTCCACAAAAAATAAAGAGATAACATAAATTAGCGTTCTTGGCAATATCTAATATTAAATTATTATTATGGAACACAAAAATCTTAAGTACTACTAATATTATTCTATTTTCTCAGTCACATTTTGAAGTAATTTACAAAAACGCTACAACAGTTAAAACAGAAACATTAGGACTGTATTTGTATTTTATATTTCTGTATGTTTTTGCAAAAGTTACAAGAAAGTAAGATACAAAAATTGATGATTGATGACCACTTGATGTTAAACCATCACCTATAACATCATCAGTTGACAATTTGAATGTAGCTATTGATACCATAAACTGTGACCTGTTGCCTGGAGTAAAGCTTATGGGCTCAAACTGAATCCTATGAAGACTCAGGTTATCGTGGTGGGTAGTTCTATGGTCTCCAGAATGGACTGGTCTATTCTCCCTTCGGTTCATTTTGATGGTGTTCCCATACCTGTTAGTGAAACCGTTATAAGCTTAGGTGTTTTAATAGACAAGGATATCTCGTGGGGGCCTCATCTTGCTGAACTGAGTCGGAAGATGTTTGCCTCAGCCGCTTCATCGCGGTAATTGCGTAATTTCTTGCCGACATCCACCAAGATTACACTGGCACAGTCCCTTTTACTCCCTATCCTTGATTACGCTGACGTCTGCTATCCCGATCTTACTGAAAAACACCTTGACAAACTTGATCGCCTTCTAAATGTATGTATTCGGTTTATTTTCGGCACACGTAAATATGACCACGTTTCTGAATTCCGGAATAAACTCAAATGGTTGCCTATCCACCTTCGCAGGAATACCCATATTCTCACCCTTCTGTACAGTATTTTATTTAACCCTTCCACTCCTCCCTATCTCAAGGAAGCTTTGAGTATCTCCATCTCTCCAATCCTCGCTCGCTGCGTTCCTCTGAAACCTTGCAACTAAAAACACCTGTACATAGTTCTACATTCCTCGAATACTCCTTCACTGTGCAAGCTGTCCGGCTCTGGAATTCTCTCCCTTCTCATATCAGATTTGCTAAATCCCTCCCTTTTTTCAAGAAGCTTGCTGAATCATTTTTTATCATTCCAGTAAGTATTTATGTAATATTTATTTTGTTTTTGGATGTATTATGTAATTGTAATTTCACTGGCAACCACACCCTTCAAACCAAAACACAGCAACGCTCCTTGCCGGCAGAAATAGGCATGGTGGTAGTACCTACTTCCCTGGACGAGCCCTTCACGAAAATGAAAATGAAAAATGTTTATTGGCAATAATAAAATCAACAGTAAAGTGTGAGGCTCTGTCTCCTGGAATAGCGTTAGCTGTGGCCCAAGAAACAGTACTCCCCCGAATGACAATATACTTATAGTAGTTTTTAAACTCTCGCGATCATAACACATATTTAAAAGTATTACACGGGTATTTATCAGTCGCGGGCAGACTCTCAAAAGTCTGCCCGCGACCACGGCTATTGCAACACAGCCGAAACGTTGGGAAAATAATAAAGGTAAACGCGATAAATACCCGTGTAAATAAATATACTTATAGTTTTAAAGTTTTGCACGAATCTAATTTTAACTTAATATAAATACAAAAATTCTAACTGATTTGTATCTAATAATAAACATCTTAGTAATAGGTTAGTGTGAAAAGCTCAACTACTTCGTCGTATAGCCGTTTTCTTACATTTTAAAATAAATCTACATGATAGTTTATAGCTACAACACAAACCATGGAAAAGAGGCGTGGGATATAAAATATATGAGTCGCAACACGCACCGTTACAAAACGAAAATGTTCGTACAACGCGCGCGGCGTAATAGAAAACTTCCTGATTGAATTAATCTTTGTGCTGTATAATTAAATTGGCTCCCTAGCCCACAGGCGAGATATAGCAGCTGAAACAGTCATTATCTTATTATTAAACTTATTTTAATAATAATCACAATATTGGTGGTCATTCCACACAGCATTATCTAGCCAAAATAAGCAAAGCTTGTACAATGGGAATCAGATATAAATTATACTTTTATTTACATACTATTTATTTATTACATTATTATTATTATCATATACTAACGGTCTGTTTCTGAAAGCGCGATCAAAACTAATCGGATGTCAAGTCACTCGCCATTTCAGCTATTACATCGAATTAGATAGAGATAGCAAATGACTTGACATGCGATTAGTTTTGATCGGGCTTTCAAAAACCGGCATTAGACCGAGAAAAAAGCGCTTTGTTTCTCACAAAAAATGGTTCTGGGTGGGAATCGAAGCTATGACCTTCAGCGATGCGAGTGCTGTCAATTTGTTGTTAGTTTGAGAGTTTAGATGATTCTCTCATGCATCCAAACAAAACCCAGGCTCGCAATACTTACAGAAGACTAAAATCCAAAATGAAAAACAAAATTTGGACTTGAGGGTATAGAAACACTCCTAGTGTTTCAAGTCCAAATTTAGGTAAGAGTAACCGCACTTGGCTATTTCAGGTAAAATAACTATTTGAAGTACACTGGCGTACAAGTGTGGAGTGAGCCAGCGGTTTCCTAACAGATTGTGCCGAAGTTAAACCAATATTACCTTAGAAGGCTGAAAGTGTCTATCTGTGTTTAAACTAAAGTTATTTACTGTTCCGATAATAGAATTATCCCTATCCTTTATCTCGGAAATACCTACCCACGTATTCGTTCGACTTTTTTGATAATTATTAAGCAAGATGTTCATATAACAGAATAGATAAAATAAAAATTAAATAAATATTGGTGGACTTTCCACACAGCACTACTTAGCCCCAAAATAAGCAAAGCTTGTAATATGGGAATCAGATAGCTGATATACTTAAATACTTTTTTATGTAAATATGTACATACTTATAATATTTAATAACGCCAAGACAGAGAACAAACATTTATGTTCATCACACAAATGTTTGTTCTCGGTGGGGATCGAACCCACAGTCTATAGCGCAGAAGGCAGAGCTACTACCAACTGAGCTGTGACGGCTGTCACAATTCTATATAGACTATAGTTATGTTATTAGTAGTTGCACCAATGTACAACTTGGTAAAAAAGAGTATAAAGTACACTTTACAAACATTTTTGACTTTCACTTGAGATATTTCGTCTGAGTTCACTCACTTGCGGTCTTGCCTACCTACGCAATACGCCAACATGTCAAATTAGTTCAGTTTCTAGACTTTTTTGCCAAGCTGTATGTATGTTTGCTATGCCAAGATTTTTGTTGTCTAATAGGGGAAGTCAGGTAGAGATAAAAAACAGGCTGAAGATGCAATCCCAGAAGGAACACCAAAAGCAATGGGAGCGCAGATCAGACTAAACATTGCTGCCACCAACCCAAGGTCCTTCACCGCTATTTTAAGGAGTTGGGGTGAGGTTAGCAGTGGGACAATGCACAATACAATCCATTGCGGGACGTCCGTGCAGATCTCATTCCCCCACCACGAATTAGAATTAGGGTAAGTCAGACACTTAGACAACCTCGAAATAACTTGAGTGGATATTTATTTTGTATACATATGCAGTCTGATGTATATTAAATAGCACTAAAAAGTACAAACTTTCATATAATTTTCTAGTTGTATGTATTTACAAACAGTAAGGGAAATTACAAATATTTTTATAAACATCATAAATTATGAAACGGTGGGATTTGAAGCCGCAGCTTTCATTTGGTATATTCCTTTGGCCCGATATCAAATAATTTAAATTAATACGATTTAAAGGCAGAGTTAACCACTAAACGTCAGGTGATCGGCTTGTTAAAAACTTTTGCTCACAAATTAAAATTACGATACTACTTATTGAGAGCGTTTCATTTATACAAGAGGTTCCAATACTTGTGTGTGTTTAAACACTTCAGGCAGCTAAAGTACCCATCAATACGAATAACTTTTTAAGGAACCAACACTGTGAACGCAAAAAAAAACAGCTGCTTCACACAAACGTTCAATACCTCCCTGGCTAAAATGTATGAAACAGCTGTTTTTTTTTATAAAAAGTTATCCACATTGATGGGTACTATTGGAATACCTTGTATAAGATAAAAATTACATTGACTTTCAAATCATATATCTTGTCTACGTATGCTTTGATTTAAAGTCAAGGCACATTCTGCACTTCATTATAGACACAAACTATGGGTAAAGGAAGTGAACTTAAGAATTCTGCACGAATTACCCGTCCTCGAGAGATGTCGCTGTGAACTCCACAAAGAATCTTCGATACACTTACTGTTGAAACTTCACAGAATCTCATTATTGTTCAACTTTATTCTACATTTCCTCGATAAAGACTTTAAACGCCAGTATTATTAAAATATTCGTTTACTAACTGCGCTATCTATCCTCTCTAGATGCCCAACCAATTCAAAAGTCTTTATTTGGTAAAAAAAATAAGATTGGGATTTTAAATGCAAAAACGTACTTTTATAACCAAAATGCCACTAAATATGCTCAAAATACGCTTTCGCACCTACCGTACCATGTCCCAGACACCCAGCGCATGACTTTACATACGTACAGTGCGTGACATGAGTTAACTTGTGCCGATTTTGATGCCATACCTAACTAAAATTACTAAATTTATGTCCAATATGAAAGATAGGTTAAGGCGAAGGCAAGAGCTAATGTGACTCTCGCTCGCAAAATGAGTTTAGTGATTTTATATCTTTCGACATATCGAAACGTGCGAGCGAGAAGTTGTTTGATAGTTGTCAGCCCCTTAAAAGATTTAATAGAAATTATTTATTTGTCTAAATAAGATCTCATTTTGGATCAATGAAAATCAAAACGATCTTTATTCAGTACAATCTCAGGATTACTTTAAACGTCTTATACCAGGCGAATCTACCGCCTCGCCGATCTAAAGTCCTAATCAGCATACCACCTCAGACTCAGACTGTTATGCCCACGCCTCACTAAATTCATTTGGCACCACGCTGGAGCTTCAATTATTATTTAACATTGTAACAAGGATCATACAAATTAACGGTAGGAACCAAGCCGTAAGTTTGTTGCCTGTTCTTCTAGGCTTTGATCGCGTGGAACTGGCACTTAGTTTTACCTAGCTTTAAGACTTTTCAAAGTGATTCTTCTGTTTTTATTGAATAAAAACCTTTTGACTGATATTCTTAAAATAAGAATTTTACTATTCATTTGCGCGTATATTTATGTTGGCAGCACCAATTTACGCGAAGACATAATACGCGTCAAAGTATGGCATTTTACTAAACTATCTCAATTTATTTATCTTATAAACTGAAAAACAGAGGACGAACAACAGAATTGAACGCTATTAAAACTATATAACAAAAACAGCTGATTGCTACAATATTTCGAAAAAAATGGAGTTACAATTTATTCAAAAAAAAAATCAGGAAATAAAATGAATTAGAATATTTAATTACGATGATTCAAAATTTCTAGTGGTAAATATACCAATTAAGGTATTTTGTGATCAAAAACATCCAAAAAACTTTTGTATGGTATAAAAATAAATAAAAATACCTAGAACTTATAACCTTTGCTAATCTATTTATATGACTGACTGTACTCTATAGTACACAGTTAAGCACATACGTTTTTTGGCTCGCCACCAAAGCGCAGTGAGCGTATAATTAAATGGAACATTTCGACCACCATTCACCAACTCGCATACGATATTTTAAACGGTATTCCGAAGAACTTTCTCGTCGTTGAAAGTATCCGTTTTTATCGTTATTTTGAAACTGTAACGATGCTATTTATTAAACTAAAGAAACAGCTTTCCGGCATTGATCCACAGGCACGGTAGATATCCCCTGAGATATTTTAGTACCAACTCAAGATTATATGAGGATGTCTGAAGGGGTAGTCAGAGGTACATCCAAATATAAAATTTATGACTTTATGTCATAAATTTTATATTTGGATTTAGCAATTACCACATTTAGCAGTAGTTGGTATTCCATAAGTGGCAGTTTGCAAAATCATCGCCACTACTAATACTAAATGTTTATTTTACACGATGTTTTCCTTTATAATGTCCCTTTTTGTGTAATATAATGTACCTTTATTGTAGATTTATTAACACACACACATGTTGTGGGTTTCCCTCTGTGATAAACAGACTCTTGGCGACTGGGGGAATCATGGAAGCCAAGCATAAAACACACACTCACTTTACTGGACGATGTAAGTTTATGTATCATTTTTTTATATGATAAATTTGTATGTACTGTTTATTTTCAACCTACTTGAAACCTTTTTTATAACAAGGCTGAAGGTCTCGGCAGAATAACAGCGCCTAACTACTAGTCGAGACCCTTTTGCTGCTGCAGCATACAAAATCCTACATAGCTAAGTACTGTAAAATCTTTCTCTATAGCCATTTCCTTTATTTTATTGTTTTGTATGTGTATGTGTGTTTTTTTAGCAAATAAATGTCTGTCTATGTCTATGTCTATAACTGAACAGTCAATCAGTTATTATTCTAGCACTTGCTGTCAGTCTCCATCAACTGAAAAACGTTAGAGCTAGTTAATCAACATCATCAGCTTGAAGACATACATACATTCATTCTCCTATACATTTCCAGAAGAAATTTTCTGAGCGCTCTCTGTCCACCAACTTCCCGCCATCCTCACAATGCTGTCGGTTCATCGGATAAGAAGGCATCCCACGTTTCGTCTTCCAGTTAATACCTAACAATAAAACTATTTAGTAGCATATTAAACGTTCTTATACAACACAGACAAAACAATGTTTATTAGTTCCATGCCTTTTTACAATTTTCTCGTTTCGTTATTATATTGCGCGTTCAAAAGTTGCCTGAGAAAATAAAATGCAAAGGACTTCTGGAAGTGGCTTTGAGACGTTAGCGAAAATGAAACCTTTGAGAAATAAAAATGATTTCATGAGAAACAAAGTAGACTGGTCTGAATGTTTTTTTCTTTGAAATGGACAATTATAGCTTTTTACAACTTGTAATAGCTAAGTTTTCTTTTTGTTGTACACGCTGCACGGCGTAGACGTGGCGAAGAGTGCTACGCCGTAGAGTTCTACAATATCATTCATTTTTAGAACAATATTTAAGGTTACTGCCCAGCTAAGGCCCAGTTTTACCATGCTCTTTTAGTTACTAATCAAGGATTAACAGGCCGTTAAATCTAACCTTAGCTGTCAAACGCGAACATTTTGACATATTTAACGGCCTTTTAATACTTTGTTAATCTAACAGAGCATGGTAAAACCGGCCCTAAAAGTATTAGAAAAGCTAGCAAGCCCATTTCTTTATACAATGAAAACTTAGAATAAACGATTTAAAATGTATTAAAAATTTATACATTTTAATACATTTATGTATTAGTGTTATTAATTAATTTTAGTGCTCTCAAACGGTGAAGGAAAACATCTTGAGAAAACCAGTCAGTATTCAAATAGCAGCGATGGGCTTGTGCTTGGCTTGTGTAACCTGTCACGTATGGAATACCAACTAACTGCAAAATTTGGGTATGTCCCAAATGTAATACTTGAACTTACCTCTGACTACCCTCCTTAGACATACTCAAAGAATCTTGATTAACCTAGTACTATGAAATCTGACGAGACGCGCCTGGGGCTCAAAGTCTTGAAGCTCATCTATACTTTGAAAATATTTAGCTAGCAAAAAAAGACATCAAACGAGAAAAATAGCAAATCTTTAATATCTGTCGACTAACCTAACGTAGGTTTGCGATAATAAGTTCGCCATTATTCTTGGAAGGCAATGAATTATCTAGCAGAAAAATAATGAGATTACGTTGGCTACTGAAGACAGCTGTCTGTTATAACGATGTTAATGAAACAGGAAAGACAGTTACGGTCCTATTACGCTGGAGATTTGAGTCAACTAAGCGATTTGTCACAGTCTTTAAACGGCGAACACCAGTTAAGGTCATGGGTTTGATTTTAGGCGTGCTCCTATAGACAGCCTTCACAGCTCAGTTGGTAGTAGCTCTGCCTTCTGTGCCGTATGCCGTGGGTTCGATCCCCACCGAGAACAAACATTTGTGTGATGAACATAGATATTTGTTCTCTGTCTGGTTGTCATATAATACTGAAAGTATGTATTTACAAAAAAAAAGTATATAAGTAGTAGGTATATCAGCTATCTGGTTCCCATTATCACAAGTTTTCGCTTAGTTTGGGGCGAGATAGTGCTGTGTAGAATGTCCACCAATATTTATTTATATTAATTTAAAGATGCACTGCGCAATGTCTCTCAAACGGCGAAGGAAAAAATCTTGAGGAATTAAGCCAGTATACTAACAGCAGGCTTGAAACCTGTCACGTTTGTATACCAACGACTTCAAAATGTGATCCTTTTGATTCAATTGACCTTTTCTGTTTGACTCTGAAGTTACTTTTTTGTTTGATGGTGACCACACGGTCTGAAGACTATGTTATAGATTTCAGGATAAGTCTGGTCACCCCTTATGGTTCTTAACACTCTCAGCGCCAGTGTATCACTTACGATACAACAACTGGTGTCTTTTCCCAGGTTAGGGATTCGTGAAAGTTACACACAACAAGGGTATCTTCGCAACTTTTTCATACATTTGAATCCACGACTTTCCCCTTGCTACGGGGCTATGCACCCGGTGAATAACCGTGGCTCCATCTACAGGTTATTAGGTCTAGTTATAAGGTCTAGGACCAAAACGAAACACTGGTTTCCAAAAATACCCATGTCACCTGTATCATTCACAATACCCAAGGAAAAGACACCAGTCGGTGTATCATAAATGATACACTGGCGCTTGGCGTTTTATCTGGGTCTTCTACTTCTTACAAATATAAAGCTAATTATTGGATTAAATCGTACAGATATCAATTGGGAATATTTTTTCGATAGGCTGAGATATATTGCTTAACGCTAACGACCCGGAAATTTGTTGGGAAATTAAATGATCGTAGAAGACCACAAAGGTTAACCGAAATATTTAGATCGTTTTTGATTAAATTAATAACATTATAAAGCTCGTTTTCTTTTCATTTATCTTTGGAATGTTATTTAAATTTAAACATTGTTATTTAATTTTAAGTCTCGTCCGGGGACCTACTACCACCATGCCTTTTTCTGCCGCCAAGCCGCGTTGCTGTGTTTCGGTTTGAAGAGTGTGGTTGCCGGTGAAACTACAGGCACCTGAGGCTTAACATCTGTATGCCTCAAATTTATAGATGTAGGGCAGTGCATCGTAGGGCACGTTCCTATCGTGTGTGACTTAAAAGGCAATATGAAATAAAGGATTGTATTCAACGAAACCACCAAAATCACAACGTCTTATATGTCCTCTATTACTTGCCGCATAGTTATAACTACTACAAAAGTTCAGTATTCTATACCGCTTGCTGATCGAATAAGCAGACCCTCCTGATATTGAGTAGTAACCATTACCTATCCTATTTTATCCTACTACTGTATAAATCCAAAAGTCACGATGTTTGGATGGTCGTCGCTGAACCACACCCTAACCACAGAGCTGATTGAAACAAAGCACAGAGTAAATATAGTTCGTACTCCGAAATAAAAAATAATTTACTTTTCATACCAATAACCAAAGAATTTCCCCGCAAGTCACGCGATAGAAGCATGCCCTACGACGCGCAGTCTTACGTCCATCAACTTGATATTTTTTACCATTGAACATACTTTTTTTTTATACAATTGTCTGATGGAACAATCAGATGGCCCACCTGATATTAAGTGGTAACTATCACCTATAACAAAGCATTGCCTCGTAAGTCACGCACGATAGGAACGTGTCCTCGATGCACTTCCCTGCGACCATCAATTTGAGGCATACAAATGTTAAGCCCCATGTGCCTGTAATTACATCGGCAACCACACTCGTCAAACCGAAACACAGCAACGCTGCTTGACGGCAGAAAAAGGCGTGGTGGTAGTACTTCCCCGGACGAGCCCTTCACAAAGAGCTCCACTACTCTCAAAAACTCTCTTGGTTTTTAGTTTTCTGTATTGCGAGCCTGGGTTTTATATTTCACAATTACATAAATATAAAAATGTTTGATTGCGTGGCTGTTGATTTAAGTATTAATTTGTAGTTAGCCGGTGGTGCGTAACTATTCTTTAATTTAACGGTTGATAAAATCACCTTTTATGGAAATCACCGATCGCTCAAGTACCCGTGACAAGTTAAACACTTAAACCCCAGTTTCAAAAAGTGGGCAAACAATTTTTTTATTGTTGGGCGTATTAAACGGAAAATTCATACCTAAAGAGTTCCGTACACTGTTGCGACGGTGAAAACCTTTGATCACTAATTACAAAATAAGGGACCTTATCGAGATTAAGCCGTTTTTTTTATAAAAAAAAATGTTACTTCATATTTCTTACATATACTACAAGCTGTCAAGTTCCCCTAGGGGAACTTGACAGCTTGTAGTTGTAGTATGTAGTATGGAACAAGATTTGCTTAGTTTAGAGCTAGATAGCCCTGTTGTGTGAAAGTGATCAAAAACATTTATTTTTTATCGTAACAAGTGGAAATCCGTGATCTCTGCCTACCGCTATGGGAAACAGGCGTGATTTTATGTATGTATGTATGTATCATAAGAGTTGGACGCCTATGAGAGGGACTGGCGGATAAAGGTTCATGATCGTAGTGATTGGCGGAAATGGGGGGAGGCCTTAGCCCAACAATGGGACATTATGGGTAATAGTAATAATTTGTATCACCGCTTTATACCTGTTGGAAATAAATGGTCACCGTCGTTTTAAAAAACTTCACTAACTTATACAAAAACATGCAATGTGTATACCGCTAATTTAATATAAGTCCCAGTATATTTTCTTTTCTGAAGTTACTGTTAGTATACAGAAAGCTTAGAAAATACCCTTTCAATTTTACATTTAAACACATTCTTTTATTTTTAAGCCTGGAGGGTTTTGTACTGTTTATAATATATTGAATACTACATGAGAAGGTACATATCACTCGAAGAGACCTGCCTGTGACTACGGAAAATAAATAAGTTAAAAAATGAACAGGCCTTTGCATCTATTTTAGATGAAGACAGCTTCAAACTAGCTTTTTTTACTAGTGCCTTTATTTTTGGGACATCAAGTTCCTGGGACTAGATTTAATATGGAGTCGGCTGGCCCAGCACCTATAGCATCCAACCTTTGAAGCCAAAATTGGTTATTCAAGCCAATAAGATTTTAAGAGTAGTAGAGCTCTACCACGCCTTTTTCTACCGTTGATTTTCGATGAATGATTTTATATCTTTCTACATGTCGAAACGTGCGAGCGAGAGTCACATTAGCTCTTGTATTCGCCTTAAGAAATCACTTAAAAAACTAGTCCAACTACTTGCTTTGCGTAAAGAATATCTTCAATAGTCGACAGATAAGAAATTCTCAACATTTTCCATGGAAACTTCAAGCTGGGATAATGCGGTCCCAAGAGGCGAGTGTCGTCAGTTCGTTACGAACTACCTCGGGCGTCAGACGTCTTGTAATAATTTTTGTAAAAAAATGTTTTACTGTAGAAGAATGGCTGACTGGCTCTTTGATAAAAGACCTTGTCAAAAATACGTGATAGAATAACTTTGAATTATCTAACGGGATAACGTTTTAGCAGAGAAATAATTGGGTATGTTTATAGACAGAGGGTGCCGTACCTAAAAGGAAATAACCGGAACCTTTAAGGATCGCTTTGTTGCCCTTAGGTACGTCTTGAGAGTAGTAGAGTTCTTTGTGAAGGGCTCGTCCGGGGAAGTACAACCACAATGCCAATTTTGTCGCCAAGCAGCGTTGCTATGTTTTGGTTTGAAGGATAGTGCCGGTAAAATTACAAGCACATGAGGCTTAACATGTCTGTACCTCAAGTTGATAGACAAGAGCACTAATAGTCTAGTGGTAACGGCCCCGCCTTCCGATCCTAAGGGCGTGGGTTCGAAACCAATGAGTTTTTCTGTTCAAAAATGTATGTGCACAGTGCCAGTACTAACAGTGAAGGAAAACATCGTAAGGAAACCGGCATGTCGTAAAACCTAAAATGTTGCATAACATGTGTCAAGTGCTCGAAAGGAGCCTCTTGAGGCGCACTTAAAATCCTATCACCACACTGTTTCGAAAGAAACTAGTGACACGACAAGGGAAGGAAGTTTGATACAGTTGGTTTGATTACAGGGTAGTGCATTGTATGGCACGTTCCTTCATATCGAGCTTACCGAGGCGAGGTAATAGGTGATGGTTACCACTTAACATTAGGTGGGCCATCTACCATTATATCAGCAATTAGTATAAAAAATGTATGTCCTTACCGAAACGGCTTAATATATACTGGAATATTCAAGTTTATTGAAATATTTTATTCTGTTTAATTCCGCAAATCAAGCCTCATACTCATTGCATTACAAAAAAAAAACTTATTTATGTACCTTACAAATAACGTTACCTAAAAATTGTTGGAGTAGTTCCAGAAACCTCCACAGTAAGACACCTTTAGGGAAAATGTTTCGTAAAGAGGACTTATGTATTTTTAACAGTTAAATGGAATCACGGTGTTTCTAGGAAAAAAATCCAAAAGCCCGAAAATGGTTAAAGAAATAGGAAGTTTTTTGATCAGTTTATATCAACGTTGCAACAAAAGGCTCAAAATGCAAGTCTCACATTTATCCGTATATTGATAAACAATTCTAATCAAATTACACACAAGTGAGCAATCCGCCCAGTCCGTTGAGAGCAATTAAAGCCTTTACGTTGGCACATAAACTAGGTACTTGTACTACAGTTTTACAGAAGAAAGCATGAAACTCAGTGTCAATTTTCCAGAGGACACTCCAGTGAATGGCCCTGGGACGGTTGAGTTTACTTAGAAAGCAGGCAACTGCACTTCAGCGCCGGTTTGCAAGTTCGAGTTATACGTAGGGGTGTATATAGCATTCCTATCGTAGGTGACGGTTGGCGACCCTGGAAGAAAGCTAGAAGCGGTTACTGGTTTGTGCAGCCAAATGGCGGTGTGAAGGGGACATGTGAAGGACGACCATCCTCCAGCGGAGACTGGTAGCCATTTTGGACGCTTGGTGGCGTACGGTGCTGAGAGTCACCAGCACCCTGAGCCAACCTCCTGGTGCGTCCCCCTTTTTTTTTTTTTTTTTTTTTTTTTCCGCTGGGAAAAATGCGTTACGCATTCCCCCCCATTAGAGGATGGAGGGGATATGGTGCGTCCCCCTGCCGTCACGAGTTGGAAGACGTTGCAGCCTGGACCCATCGCAAGTTGGTGTGGTTGTGCCCTGTTTCTCATTCGCGAGCTCCCGATCTTAGTACTTAAGATTCTCATCTGACTTGTCCGTCTGCTGTATGACTGTTTGTTAGCCAGTTTGATTATTATGATTCTCATATCCTTGTTTCTGTGTTGAGGAACAGTGGATGGGGTCCACTGCTAGGCTACCCATGTCACGGCCTTAGTAAGCAGGCTACCCTGGGCATCGAACCTCGCCCCCAGAATGCTCTGCTGGCTAGGCTACTGAAAATAAGTAGGTCCTATTATAGGTACCCTAGACTTAGAAGCTTGTTAGGATGTAGAATATAAGGTAGGTCCACCTTCGCCGGGCTGGCGGTGAGTTAGAGTCCTCGCTGAAAGGGTTAGGTACCTAAGAAGGAATTAAAACGTGACAAAAAGGAGTGCTAACTAAACGGTCCGCGAATAAAACTTACTCCTGTGAATAAAAACCGAGTTTGAAGACAAATTTCGTTCTGTATTTTTAAATACAACCTGTTTTCTATATAAATACAATCTTGCCCTTAGGGAAAGACATAGAAAAAGTACTCAGTTTCCGTGTTCTAGACAGTTTGTACACACAACGTTGACCTGGACACGAGTACGATGAAAAGCTCGGAAAAAATGATGGTACTTTGCTTTTTTCGTGAGCACCTTTAAATGCTTAAAGGATTTCACTGCGCGCCGCTGCAAGCTATGAGCGAACTAAAGTTATTTTTTTTTTACAACTTATAGGTAAAACGTTTGACCGCAATCTCACCTGATGTTAAGTGATGAAGCGGTCGACGATGTGGCACGTTTACCTAGAAAATACCTATTCACTCTTCTTTTGAAAACATCCATATTTTAGGCATTCGGAAAAACAGACGCCGGTAAGGAATTCCACTCTTTGGCCGTACGCATAGATAGTACCACTCTTTGGCCGTACGCATATTACGCATAGTTAGAGTGATATATTTTTGACAGTGACGAAATGGCCAGCAAGCCGTCAATAGATCTTTAGACAGATAGATAGGAAACCCTTCATTGTACACCACAAGAAAAGAACATAACATAACGAGATAACTAATAGCTACAGCAAAGTACAATAGGCGGTCTTATCGCAGTGAACTTTGGATGGACAGGATATATACTTAGAGATCTGCGGAAGTATCAACCGTGCCTGGAGAGGAAAATCGTGTGGCTGTTTCAATTTTTTATACAAAATATGTATTTTGGATGGGCTGATACGGTACTAGTATTGCGTATAATATGTTGTGTAGTGCAGTAACTGCCATACGCACTATGACGCCACTGACTGACTGAATACCAGCGCTGAAGGGTCTGTGCCCCTTAGCAAATGCTGAGTGGTGTCTATTTTTCGTCATTGTTTTTGTTGTTGTTTTTTTTTTACACAACTAGATGATGAAACAAGCAGATGGCCCACCTGATGATAAGTGGTAACCATCACCTATAACAAAGCATTACCTCGTAAGTCACGCACGATATGAACGTGCCCTACGCTGCGCTGCCCATTAACTTGAGGAAAAGGAAACAGATATTTATTTATTTTAATTTTATGTATTTCAAGTTACATATCTACAGGACTATCCTAATACAATAGAGTAATTCTAAATCTTAAAGTAAATCTTATTCCTATTCTATTCTATATCTATCTAAACCATAACATATCATATGTTAAGCCTCATGTACCTGTAATTACACCGGCAACCACACTCTTGGCGACCTTTTTCTGCCGCCAAGCAACGCTGCTTGGCGGCAGAAAAAGGCGTGGTGGAAGTACTTCCCCGGACGAGCCCTTCACAAAGAACTCTACTACTTTCGTGTTCTTTGTGTTCTATGTTAAGGTTTATTTGACGAAAATATTTTCAATTCTATTCTAAGCATCAGTGTTCCAAAGAATTGTGAAAGTGCAGACGAATATTGGCTTTCAACGCGCGTTTGTTTCAATGTATTGAAAATCGCACCAGTTATTGCTCTCAGATTTGTTCCAGTCTTTGTTTGCGGCAAACTGGCAATAAGCCATAAAATTATACGAGTAGACTGGTCACAACCTCATATGTTGGAGGATAAAAGGCAATGGTGCTGAAAATTATTGTACTTCTTAAAATTTCTTGGAGATTAATTTTTAAAATAACTGCAGGTTTTACGCTTGCTTTAGAATAATGGTGTAGTTATTTAGTACTAGCTGTCATCCGCGGCTTTGCTTGCGTATTAGCTGTTATTGCTAATAATAATTGGTTTTCTGTTTATTGGGTTTGTTATTGTTCTCTTTCTCATACATTATTGTATCAATATTGTATTATATTACATTGCAACCAAGGATCATACAAAAGAACGGTAGGAACCAAGCTGTAAGGTTGTTGCCTGATCTTCTAGGCTTGGTCGCGTGGAACTGGCACCTAGATTCACCTAGCTTTAAGACGTTTCAAAGTGATCCTTGTGATTTTATTGACTAAATACCTTTTGATTTTTGACTTCGACATTCATTAATTGCTCGAAAGAAGGCCTCTATGAGGCGCACTTAAAATCTTTTCACACTGCTTCGGCTCAGGGGCACGTCTTAGGAGACACCTATGTCCAGCAGTGGACTTGCATAGGTTGATGATTGTGATGATGATGCGGACACTGCTTCGAAAGAACTAGTAACACAATGGCACTTATTATAAAAAAATGGTAAGTTTGTTCTGAAATATTATATATTATAAAAAATTGTATAATAATATATTGAAAAACCATCTAGCTATCGAAAAACACTGTTATTTCCCTAAACCAGAAACCATCTTCTATATTTCCCATTCTGGAATCACATATTTTTATTTTTATTGTCCAACAACCGTTTATTCATGTTCAATAATCTATAAAGAGCTGTAATCCCTTGAATTATTTAGCGAGGAAACGTTTCTTCCGGCGACATTGTATCGGAATCTGAAAGGCCTCTATTTCACTGAGAGAACATAGTTGCGCGATTGGTTGCACAACCGAGGTCTCTCAGTTCTTCTTCTTGTCCTGTCACTAGTTTCTTTCGAATCAGTGTGTTGAAAGGATTTTAAGTGCGCCTCAAAGAGGCTCCTTTCGAGCACTTGACACATGTTGTAGAACTTTTTGGGTTCTATGACACATGCCGGTTTCCTAACGATGTTCTCCTTTACCGTTTGAGAGTACTGGTGCCCGATTGGTTTTGAATCCATGACCTTAGAATTGATTAAATTAGATTAGAAAATTATTTATTGCACAAAAGGAAGCACATACGCGAACTTAATGCTAGTTAGCATTTTGTTCCTGTTAACCTTTGTATAATGTGGAGTGGGTGGTAGTGCTTTTATGATACAATAATGAGAAGCGAGAACTATTACATTAATATAACAATACCTAATCTAAATACGCTATCACTTACCACCAGTGCTCGCCACCTGGTCTCTCAGTGAAATAGAACAAGTTGCGCCACCAGTCGCGAAACCCCGTGAACTTTCGAAGGAGACAGAATTGTCGTCCTGGAAACTATAAATTTTAATGGTTGCGCAACCAGCGTGCCGCCCATTACATACAAGTATGATACTGATTGCACAACCAAAATGGATGCAGTACAACCAAGCAAACACTAGATGAGGTACCTCCTTAAAACTGTAGGTACCTATATATTTTGTTGGTAGCGGGTTGCAAAAACGTGGTGTCTCAGTGAAATAGGGTTCTAAGAACGCTGTCGGAAAATGTATTTCCATTCACTGTTATTGCTTATTTTTGTAAAGCGGGGAATGTACTTCAGCGCCAGCTTTACATTTAAATTTTAAGACACTCGTCTCATAAAACAGTTAAATCACTTAGGACATGTTCTATTGTCCAAGTAAAGTTTCGCAGCTTTGCGTGTGTGCTTAGGCGGTTGCATAGGCCAAGATGTGATGGATTAGCGGGATATACAGCATCCTAATCTAGTTTATTTTTTTACAACCAAAAGTTAAACGTTTGACCGCAATTTCACCTGATGTTAAGTGATGATGCGGTCTACGGTGTAGCACGTTTGTAGTATCCAGTGGTTCTACGATTTTATCTTCTTTACGAATCTTTGAATGCAGTATTACTAACTTTTAAAAATAAAATAAAGTCTCCTTTCAACAAAATATCCTATCTACAATATTTAAGGTACTTTCCCTTCATATCGCATAGTCTTGGGATGCTATATAGCATGAGTCGAATCCATGTATACTTAGTATTCTAGTGATAATATCACATTTGTAGTACATACTTGTTATCCCTAAATTACATCAGCTTGGTAGCAAATAACAATCGGAACATTGTCAGCTGACAGCATAACGAATGTTCAAGCCAAGTGTTGCGTAATTTATGACATCGATTGTATAATGGAGTCAGCCCTCACTATTACGTATCTATCTGCCTTTTGCGGTTGTCATAATAGTGTAAGGCTCGGCCATTGCCTACAAATTTAAGACGCTGACAACCGTTAGTTACTTCTTACTTTAACATTTTTGAAATCACAAAATCACTGGTAAAATTTTAGTTTACTTACTAAAGGAGCTGCCAGCCGTCAAAGAACTTCTCGCTCGCGTTTTTCAACATTTTAAAAGATATCAAATCACTGATCTTTTTTATGGAAAATCGCTATCAACCCAGTTCAGAAAAAAATATCATTTTTAACAATTTTTCCTATGATTAAAATTTACAAAGTCAAAGTCAAAAGGTACTTATTCAATAAAATCACAAGAATCACTTTGAAACGTTTTAAAGCTAGGTGACTCTAGGTGCCAGTTCCACGCGACTAAAGCCTAGAAGAACAGGCAACAAACTTACGGCTTGGCTTATTACAATATTGAAGTTCCAGTGTGGTGCCAATCGAATTTAGTGAGGCGTAGATATCACAGAAAAAGGTAAAGGTAAAGGTAATTGATCCTATACGATACAAGTGTTCCTACGATAAGGATCGATCGATAAAGATATAGATCCTAATAAGTTTTCCTAATATAAAGTACGACTTTTTTGCTAAGAAAACTTGTTTGGCTCAAATGTTATTTATAAAATTGTTTGAATAAACATTTTTTTTCGCTGATCATTGGTTTATTGCGATTTTACTAAACTAAACCTTAGTAAATCTTTATTACCTAATCTTTCTTTATTTATCATTCATTACCAAATAAAATATTGTACTTATATGCGCGTGTGTTCATTCTTGCATTAAATATAATTTAAGATTCAACAAAATTTATTGTATTACCTTCAACAACTCTCTCTCTATCTCGAAATGTACGCATTATATTGAGTTATGTTCAAATGAATAGCGTATTTTAAAGATAAGAATATGCCTTGAAGTAAGATTTTTGCCATTTCCATGAATATAAGATAAACCCTTCCAGTCTCTTGAGGTTTGGTATTTGATTTGATGAATACGTTACTTCTGCGAGTTCAATATTTGAATTGTATTGTCCTCTCTCTTTTTCATATCTCTCTTTTTATTCCATGTGTGTGAAGCAGGGGAACATTGTTTTAATACACTTGCTGAATGGAGCAAGCAGATGACCCGATATTAAGTCGTCGCCGTCACCTCTATCAAAGCATTGCCTCACAAGTCACGCACGTTGGGAACGTGCCCTACGATGCACTGCCCTGCGTACATCAACTTGAGGCATTCAGATGTTGAGCCTCATGTGCCTGTAATTCAATCGGGGTTTTTCATTATAATATTCATTTAAATTATAATTAAGTATAATATTCCTGTCATCATGATGATGGTGATTCATTGCTTTGAAACATTACCGAACAGTAGGTAAACTTAAGCCAGCATAGCTAATAAAAATATCCGAAATCGCCATAAACGTAGTCCCTGACCGAATGCTTTTTATTTAAATAAAATGGTGCACCGTCACTATTTATTTAAATAAAACGCATTCGGTGTAGCGACGAACGGCCATTTGTTTTCACTTAAGGCACTCGCATCTTGAGCCAAGGATAAGTTAAACGGGCTGGTTTTGTTACAGTTGTTGAAGTTGCCGGTTATACACAGTGGCGTAGCTAGGTGGACAAGGGCCCCGGTGCATAGAGAAAGAATCGGAATGAAAACTTAACTAAAATGTTGAGGGGTGGAATTGTCGAATTGAGCTCACGACCGTCAAGGACGTGAGCTTATCGCTGATGCAATGTGCTACGGGTGTACTCAACCTAACCAAAACCAAACCTACCAAATAATAATAACAAACAGCACATGCTTATCGAGGACGCTTGGCGAATGTGTTGAAGGTCTTAAATCGGGAGTTCTCTGATTGTTGATGTTCATTTAAAACAATTAAAAAAAAAGTGAGCAGCAGGCTTAAGGTTTTCTAGCTTCGGGAGATGGCTGGCTTGCTGACCCTCTCTTTTCAAAGCTTAGATTAAAGGGCTCCCTGAGCTCCGGAGCCCTTGTGCACTGCACCAAGTAGACCTACGATAGCTACGCCAGTGGTTATACAGTTATACTGTCGCTGCGTGCAACTGAAGCCTGTAAAAATAGGTGATTGACAAATTTCGAGACGCTCAAAGTTGAAGTTTTATTGTTTTTGTCTGTGATGACTTTAAAAAGATAAAGTCAAAGTCAAAAGGTTCATTTTATTTATTCAGTTAAATCACAAGGATCAGTTTGAAACGTCTCAAAGCTAGGTGAATCTAGGTGCCAACGCGAGCCTTGAAGAACAGTATCCCAAGTATGAGTTTTGCTTACGATATTTCGTTTTACGTTTTTGTTCCGTGTTCATTGCGGGTTTTGTATGAAGACGCGATAGAGATACAGTAAAATCTCCTCAGATCTCTTAGTATCAGTTCAAAATTCTTAAAAGATGTCTACTGAGGGTAGTCAGAGGTACGCTCAAATATTTCATTTAGACGTGTTCACTTTTTGCAGCAGTTGGTATACCATACCGGACTGGCTACACGATAATACTAAAAAGACTAATAATTTATTTATTTTGCAACTTTCATCTTGTACACATACTCACCTCTAATTTCACTTTTCTCTATCCTTCAAGGTTTGCTGGAAGATAACTCTTTTTAGGGTTAAGCTCGCCTTTGTACATGCTTTATATTTAAGTTTACTTGCTATTTTTACTGTGTACAATAAAGAATAAAGAATAAAAGAAAGACCACAGAACTAGCTCGTTTAAATAAACCCACTACAGTGAATACTCGCATCCAGCCTTCTCTTAAGGATCCTCCACTTACAGTGAGATACGCGTCTTCTGAGAGCTACGGTATTTTAACAAGATTTAACGCCAAGAGTGTTCTTTGTTACATTTGTACCACAATTCCGAGGTTGCTTCCGTTTTAGGTTTCCCGTATTGCGTGCCCGAATTTTGTCTGAAGTCACGAGAGTTTTTCGCACCCATGATAGAGGTACTTATCTTGTCTTATGGCGAAGACAAGAGCTAATGTAACTCTTGCTCGCACGTTTCGACATGTTAAAAGATATAAAATCACTAAACCCATTTTCGAAAAATCGCCTTTTTAGTATTAACTACTAGTAGTTTGCAGTAGTACGAAGACTAGTAAATCAAAGTTTTGAGTAGGCAAACTTGTATCGTGCAAAATTAAATATTTACTAAACTGTGTGCGATGTGATTGCACACAAAATGGTTGTATTGAGAACCTTTATATTGTAATAAAAATGTGAAAGATTTATTTAAATGCTATAATTAACTGATTTCTGTGAAACATGGTAAATTAGCTTAGTAGCTTGATTTTATAATCAAAAATACAAGTTCTACAAAATAAGAAAATGTATGGTTTTCTTGGAATGAAAGTGCCCTAAATACTGACTTGTTGTGTACCGATATTCAAGGCTATATATATATTGACTTTATGTAATAAAACCACAATTTATATTGTAACAGTCACGTGTTTCGGGGCGTCTGCTCCAGTCAAGCGTACTCGCTCGACTGAGTCAAACGACCAACTTCGCCACACTTGACAACTCATTTATTCAAAACATCACATCATTCCTTTTTTTTCTTACTTAAAAACAATACTCTTCATCAGTTATATTAACCAGCTTACAGATATTTTTAAACAATTTACTTTGTTATCACTATAAGTCATAGTTGAAACTAAGTTACTAATAGCCCAATGGCATAAGTTTAAACCTCATTTAATTTTAGGATATAGTAGCCGAAAGGCTATAACAACATTGTAGCGGGTCTCATCAAACAACCATGAAACAATAAATAAATCTAGGTAGCTATTTATATATCTACTTGTATCATTTTCATCGAAACAGTCCTTCCAATTTCCACAGGCCTTCCAATTTCCGTTTCCTTTTTTTTTTTATGTAACTACTTTTTCGCAGTACCTGTCCGTGTCATTTTCTACTACAACAGCATTTCACTTCTTTTTGATAACTGTGTGGTGGATGAATGTGTAGGTTTTTTTTTTATTATTTATTTATCTTTATTTAAAAAATACATAATAGATTTTAATTAAATAGCACTAAGAAAACCACTAAGGTTTGTAAAAGTAATGCTACAAGAGAGTCTTATGTCAATAGCTTCTTATTACACAAAAACAACAAATAAACTGGACCTAGGCATATGACAACTTTTTGTTTTACAATATTTTCATATATATATGTATTTTTACACCGATTCCAATTTTACTTTCTGTAGCACACCTTCTGTAATAGGTATCTAGGTAACACCTTCTGTATATTACGTTATCTTCACATTTATTTCGCATCCGTGTCCTTTAGCTCAAGAACTGCAAGTGTAGGGTAGTTTGTCCTGAAATTTGCGTACCTAATGACGTCATAACGAAATGTCAGGATAATCTTGGTAGTGGGATAGTTTAACTATCGGTCTGATCAAGGTTTTCCATTCTGAGTTCGCACAGCTGACAAGAGACTCGTGAAGGCAAAGGTTTGATATTGGATGTGTAGCTAGATGGATTGCTAGTGAAGCAATAACACCTGTAGGTAAATATTATAGTTAAACCTATAAATTCATGGAAAACTCCACAATCGTAGTTGGTTCTACTAAACTTTTAGAATACCTACCGCCCGTTTTTTAAAAGCAAATGAGGTTTGTATATAAAGCATCTGCTTTCCCCAGGGAAAGTTAACGTAACATCGTTATTATATGTATTGTATGCAATATTACCTTAATTTTAAGTCCAAGGAAAATATTAGAATTAGTAAAGTTTACTGACGCACCCTTTGGTACAGTATTACTTAGTTGTAGAACCACATTTTGCAAAGTAAATTTAACTCATTTCGTTTTCCTAACATTAACAAATAATATTAGCGATGAGCCATTTAAGTATTTTTTTCTCTTTTAGACCAGACAAGCAGACGGCCCACCTGCTTTCAAGTGGTAACCATTACCCATAATAATAAGCATTGCCATACAAGCCACGCTAGGAACACGCCCCTCTATGCACTACCCTACGTCCATCAATTAGGCATACAGATGTAACTTATTTGTGCCTTCAATTCCACTGATTGACACTACTCAAACTGGAATATAGCAACGCTGCTTGGCGACCGCCAGGCGGCAGAAATAAGCATAATTTTAATTGGTATATTTTAAAAACTTGAGCGGATACCTCACAACAAATAGTGTAATTTCACAATTATATATTAGAGGTTATTCACATTAGCTATATTCATAAAGGACTTAATGTCATACCCTGTGGCAGCACTATTATATGAATGATTTACCAAGACGACGTCTCACCGCCATCATCCATTAGTTAGGTAAAACTGTAATATGATCAATGGCCCGGTTTAGGATGCTATAATGTTTTAGTTTCACTTACCAACACAGTCAGTTTTATTTTTTTAGACAGCGCATTAATCCCTAACACTTTTTGCTAGTGTTCAAAGATCATATACCAACATTACCGACATACCAACAGTCGTTTATTGACCTCTGGTAAATCCAAGCAGATAGCTATGGTGTACCTACAACACATAATGTCATATTAGTGAGATGTGTTATATTGAAACCACCATTTATGATTGGTTTCTTCAGTATCACAGGTACCTATTTTTTTTAATTTTTTTTTTTTAATATCAATGTCAATATCAAAAGTTTTTATTTAATTGGAGCACAAGGATTACTTTGAAAGCTGTTTGAATCCAGGCTTCACTTCCAAGCAAAACCTAGAAGAACCAGGCAATAAAGTTACGGCTTTGTTCTTACCTTTTTTTTGTATGATAAGAATAATATAATAATGAACATCCAGTATGGTGCCAATCGACATTAGCTCAACTTTCAATGACCAATTATTTACTATAAAATAAGTAGGTAATTTAATTAAATGACGTAAGTTTTGTTGGACTAATTTTTATCTTGTATTTGTTGTATTTATCTTTATTTAACCATTTAATCTTCACTTTCTTTTATTATTACTTTTTCCATCTCAATAATAAAATACATTGCAAAATGTCTATCTTGAAAAACATTAGTCTAGCTTGGTTAGGTACCTATTGCAACACCCGACTCAGCTGATATGCGTACCCGCAAATATTATGAGGTGTATGTATGTACCAAACTTATTGTACCGTGATTCTACCCATGCCAAAACATCGTGGTCCTCTGACTCGGTAATATGCATTCCGATCAGATACAGCTCAAAGCGCCCTTTTACAATTCTCCCAACTTACTGAAGCTGGCTCACCCCCACAATCTAGATCTAGAAAATCTATGGGGTATTTATTATAGGGGTTTTTTGGTACATGTTCGTTTTCTGTCATCATAGGTGATAGAACTGTTTGGAATGTACACCAATATTTATATTATTTAAATAAGACATTTCTAATGGGGCTACCAATAAAGATAGTAATTTCCTTTTAGATACCGTTCAGATTTCTCAAAACTCCCGTTTAGAAAACATTATTCTAATACGTAGCTTCAAACTGTCATTTTGTTATAACTTTAGGTATCTACCGTTCAGATTTTCCAAACTACCTTTGGAAAACATAATACAGATACCGTTTGACGCTGCGTCAAACTATCATTTTTGTAACAACTTCAGGTACCGTTCAGATTTTCCAAACTACCTTTGGAATACATAATACCGATACCGTTTGGCGTTTCGTCAAACTATCATCTTTTGTAACAACGTAAAGTACAGTTCAGATTTTCCAAACTACCTTTGGAAAACATAATACCGATACCGTTTGACGTTTCGTCAAACTATCATTTTTTGTAACAACTTTTAGGTACGTATAGTTTAGATTTTTCAAATACTTTCTCAAATTTGATGATGTGCATTTCTCGGCAATCTGGTCTATTAAGTTATCATTTACACACTTATATTTACATTTTGTGCTTTAGTGACGCAGTCTAATGACAATTTTTCAAAAGACGCCAGGTTCTTGTTTAATTAGCCGAAAAACATGGCGTTCATACCTAAACGTAACTTTATTTTGGAAAAGAAGAAATTATCTATTTTTTTCATCATTTAGTATAAGTAGCTTTAAAATATATTATTTCTAAGCCCCTCTTCCACCGTTCCCATCGAACTCCTAGGGTAGTAGGCTCACCCTAGCAATCGAAGGTTTCCAGGGGTGGAAGCTGTTGCTGGGAAGCCATTTTAAATCTGTAATTATATTTTTAAGTTTAAGGTAAAGTATCATAAAAGTGAATAAAGCTACGATATATTGTTATTTTGTTTTATAGATCGAAGTAGGTATGCAGTTTTTTTTTTTTTTTTTTACACATTAATACGTAATACATAATAAGTAAGTAGGTACGTAATACAATAGTGTATTATTTTGGAATATAATGAGGTAAATATTATTATGTAAAATTATGTAATAATAACCAATAGATTTTAGTCCTAGATGTCTTTTACATATTTGTTTGTGCCCTAGCTACATCATTTAACCGTCTATTGGGTTATAACCAAAATAAGCACAAGTTGTTTTTAATTAGAATTAAGTTATAATATCGTTATTATTTCCTGTAACTTTAATGTGTCGTTAATGTGTTTGTGTAGACAAACATGGGTGTTGCAGTTGTTGCGTAGTTACGGAAGACCACCATTATAGTAGCGTATGCTGCTATAGCATATAAGCTGAGTGACGGCTAATTTATGCCACTTACTTAATTTTCATGTTTTTTCTTGTACTTTTTGTAAATTGTATTTACGTGTGGCATAAATAAATGATTGTGTATTGTACATTATTGCAGAATTACCCGAGAAATACATAATTTGCTAGTACCGGCCAATAACTTTCAAATTATTGCCCCTACTACTAGGTATATTATATTATAATTATCTATAATTATTTATTATATCTGTTTATTATAAATATCTATTATATTATAATTATCTATAATTATTTTTTATTCTGTTAGTACCGATTGGCGTTGCCAATCTACTACTACTTATTTTTAGTACCAAACTGATGATCATGTTCCATCAGTTACTACTACTCTGGTTTCGATTACTCGGTATCAGAAATCAGAAATTATTTATTGTATAACTATTTATTGTATTATTTATTATAATTATTGTTTAGTACCGACTGGCGTTGCCAATCTGCTACTACTTATTTTTAGTACCAAACTGATCATCATGTTCCATCAGCTACTACTACTTTGGTTTCGATTACTTGTTAGCACTGACAAACGCTCTAAAACGTTGATCTGCTAGTTTTTTGTTAATGCTTTGATGCCATTGTTTAGCATCTGCAATAATATTTTATTGCATTGCTTGTAATCGAAACCTTTCTCAATAATGTAGGTAGGTAACTTCGTAACTTCGTGCAGTGTCGTAGAATTCAGCTTTAATCATTGAGTAGGTAGGTAAAACAGAAATAACTTCATGACTTTTAATCCCCAAGCAAAGTAGACATCCCCTCACACGTCTTAGTACCAAGAACTAGAGGTATATTATTATTTATATAAGTAACTGAAAAAGTATGATTTTATCATCCTACTAAAGTGCGGTTTCACCAAAATTAAATAACTTTATGTAGGTAGTTAATTTACTGCAAAACAATAAAGAACGTAGACCACACAGATAGATAAATAATGCATGGCATTTCCCTTCCTTAAATCCTTGGTAGCTCCTACTACGAACACTGCACTACGTTAGCCTATCTTCTTATTTTGTTGTTACTCCGAGTAACCTCTTTTTTTTTCAATGTGTTTTATTATATGTACTTACAGTTTCACCTCGTCGCCAATGTTGTGTACCGATATTCAAGGCTATATATATATTGACTTTATGTAATAAAACCACACTTTATATTGTAACAGTCACGTGTTTCGGGGCGTCTGCTCCAGTCAAGCGTACTCGCTCGACTGAGTCAAACGACCAACTTCGCCACACTTGACAACTCATTTATTCAAAACATCACAAACATCGAAAACTTGTCTTAAAATTTAAATATAATTCTTCAGATATAATAACAGAACCCAGCAACTCCAAGATTTCAATAAAATATATTTTAATTAATATTTAAATGTCAAGAAAATTACGCAAAACTTCCCCATTTTTCATAGTAACCGCTTTAATTTTGAGCGTACAATTAGCTTCCTTTATTTTACCTCCCCAATTATTTGGCCGGAACGATTTTCGAAATTCATTATTTCTTGTCCGAAGTTCGTGGAAATTAACCCTGTTTTTATGAGCGACAACGTCAATTTATAATTTTTATAGATTGACCTGACACCGACAATATCCAATTTGCGTTCTCGTTAAAAATAAAAAGTATTTGATGAGAGCTTTTTAGGCCGTTTGAAGTTTTTTCACGAGTTTAAACATTAAAAGAAGAGTTGCTCACAAGATAAAATGAATAAATATTGGTGGACGATTCACACTGCTCTGTAAAGCCACAAATTACTAAGAAAAACTACTATGGAACCCAGATGCTGTTATTATACTTATATTACTTTTTTTGTAAGTACAAAGGTACTTATAATAATAACTCATCATTTTATATTCGTCACACAAATTGACAGTCTTCATAGCTCCGTTGGTAGTAGCTCTGCCTACTGCACCGTAGGCCGTGGGTTCGATCCCCACCGAGAACCAACATTTGTGTGATGAACATAGATGTGAAGCACGTTTAAAACATTTAAAGGGTCAGCAACGCGCGTGTGACACCTCTGGTGTTGCAAACGTCCATAGGCTACGGTAACCGCTTCCCATCAGGTGGGCCGTATGCTTGTTTGCTTACTAGGTAGTATAAAAAAAAAAGATATTTGTTCTCCGTCTGGTGTTATATTATATACTACTAGTAGTTCGCCCCGAACTGAGATCTCGTGATGCGACCCGACGAACGCATCAAAACTTTGAGTAGGTAGTAGTCAGAGGCAAGTCCAAACATAATCTTTGGACTTTTTTCTGACTACCGCCTACTAACTTGGTATGGTAACCAAGTTTCAACTCTATTGGCCTATTTATTGAAGAGTTCCGTTGAACAGACCTTGGCTCCATCATCAGACCTGGTCGTCGTCACCATATTATGAGAACTGAGTACCTCCTTAAATTATTTCAAGAAAAAAAAATAAGAAAAAGCAAAGGAACTGGACGACCAGTAGAAAAACCTTGATGTCAACGAAACTCTTAGAGATGGGAGCTCTTGGATCGCTGGTTATCTTATTTTAGCTTTTTTTGTTTTATCTCAAAAACCGGGCGTCCCAAAAAAAAAGTAAAAATTGTTTTGGAATGTCCAAACAAAGCTCTTTCATATGACATGTAACTTATTTTTTTTATGTAACTTTTTTTTATTTTTGCCCCCTTAAAAACCCCATATCTCAAAAACCCTTCATCCGATTTTACTCATATACTTACCAGTAAATTTCTCAAGTACAAGCTATCGACATATCTAATTTCAAGCAGATCGGATCAACGGTTCTAAAGTTATCGCCAGACAAACATACATACATACATACATACATACATACATACATAAAATGCCAAATCGCCCAAGTTGAAACTAAGATCTTTGTTCGCTTCGCTCACTCGATCAATAAGTAGATATAATATTATGTTATTTTATAAGCTATCTGGTTCCCATATTACAAGCCTTGGCTTAGTTTGAGACGAGATAGTGCTGTGTGGAAAGTCCACCTACATTTATTTATTATTATTTAAATGTTTTTTCTCGTTGGGGATCGAACCCACGGCCTACAGCGCAGAAGGCAGAGCTACCAACTGAGCTATGAGGTCTGTCGATAAGTATTGACATCATTATCTCTATATTATTCATCTGGTTGTATTAAACTAAAGTAAACATAGAGTGAAACACAAACGACAGTTAAGTAGGTAACAAAACAGGCCCTTAAATAAATGAATACTTGAATGTTTTGATTCGTAAAGTTTAAACATATACAGAGGAGGTGACTACAGGAACAAATAAGAGATAGGTAGCAGCATCTCTTGAGTACCTATGACCCTGTGATCACCAATCCTCGTGCTAAGCGTGATGACAACTGCAAACCTCATAATTATGGGGGAAACCCCCATAATTATGAGGTCCCCAATGTCCCCCTTTTCAGCAGTGGACTTGTTATCCTTTTTTATTAGAGTTCCGTACCCAAAGGGTAAAAAAAGGACCCTATTACTAAGACTCCACTGTCCGTCCGTCTGTCTGTCTGTCACCAGGCTGTATCTCGTGAACCGTGATACAGTTGAAATTTGCACAGACGATGTTTTTTTTTGCTGTTTTTATAGATAATGGTACGGAACCCTTCGTGCGCGAGTCCGACTCGCACTTGGCCGGTTTTATTATATTTCTTACTAATGGGACAAGCCAACCTGATAATAGGTGGTAGCCATCAGCAACACAAATCACGCACGATAGGAACGTGCACTACAATGGATTGCCCTACGTCTAGCAACTTGAGGCATACAGATGTTAAGCCTCATATGCCTGTAATTACACCGGCAACCACACTCTTCAAAGCGAAACACAGCAACGCGGCTATGGCGGCAAAAATAGGCATACAAATACAAATAATAGGCATAGTGGTAGTAACTTCTTGATGACTAGCGGTCGGTTTCTGAAAGCCCGATCAAAACTAATCGCATGTCAAGTCACTTGCTATCTCTATCTCATTCCATGAAATAGCTGAAATGGCGAGTGACTTGACATCCGATTAGTTTTGATTGAGTTTTCAGAAACCGGCCGTTAGTCTTATGTTTTGTTAGTTATAAACTTACTAATAAAATGACAAAGATAAAGTCATTGTGTACTTTTATTTTGAGTGTATTCCACCCGAGCGTAGCCAGGGTCCACTAATAATAATGTAATAAATATAATTACGAAGATTCATCGCCCTCCAAAACAAACGAAGAAAAAAGCTCAGTAGATGCACATTTAGGCAATAATTTATGAAAAAAGCTGTAAAATACTGCACGTAGAGTATAATTTCGTTTGAGCTCACGCTTTTTATTACGGCACCTTACATTCATACAAGTCAGATGCAAAGCATGGTTAGGGTTCATCATTAGTCACAAGTCTGCGGATTCAAGAGATAAGTTCATTAATTTTAATGATATTTGTATAGAATGTATGTATTTATAAAACTGCTGTGAAAGACAGACAATCAAAAGCAGATAGAATCATAATTCCTAAATAAGAATTTATCATCCACAAAATATGTATGTGCGCAATAAGTACTCTCAAACTTAGAAGGAAAACATAGTGAGTAAACAAGTAAGAATTCCAGCAGCGGCGATGGGCTTGCCACCTGTCACTTATACCAACTAAATACCTGAACGTATCCTCAGACATCCCCAAAGAATCTTGTGAACTAAGATTAGTTAGAGCTCTTTGTGAAGGGCTCGTCCGGGGAAGTACTACCCCCACGCCTTATTCTGCCGCCAAGAGGCGTTGCTGTGTTTCGGTTTGAAGAGTGTGGTTGCCGGTGTAATTACAGGCACATGAGGCTTAACATCTGTATGCCTCAAGTTGATGGACGCAGGGCAGTGCATCGTACGGCACGTTCGTATCGTGCGTGACTTATGAGCCAATGCTTTGTTATAGATGATGGTTACCATTTAACATCAGGTGGGCCATCTGCTTGTTCCATCAGCTATTTGTATAAAAAAATAAACAAAACGCGAGGGAATATCTACCGTCACTAACGAATCGAATCAAAGTCCTAAATCTGTTTTTTTCCTTATTTATTATGGAATAGTTGTTGTCAGTATCAGATGTTTTTAAAAGAAAATGAACTACATAACATTATGTAAGCTATCTGGTTCTCATAGTAAAAGCTTTCTCTAGTTTGGGGCTAGATGGCATTATGCGAAATTTCCTTCAGTATTTAATTATTTAATTCATTATTATTCAAGAGTCAACCTCATTAGTTGTCAATTAACTTAATTGCGACGTCTTTTTAGACAGTATACCAGCTCTATAGAAATGGAAGGTCTTCAGCGATCCTGTTCACGGTTGTTTTAAGAAGCATAGCTGCATGAAATGGAATCCAGTTGAAGGACCCGTCTGGTTTCTTTGACTGAACTATTGCTATCTCCCTCATCTGAGATACTTCCCCTTTATATACCTCTCGCTCGCACATTTCAACTTTTTGAAAAATATCACGAAGTTATTTATGAAAAATCGCAATCAAGCAAGTTGTGTGCAGACGAAATAGCAAAGCTACCTTACTCACCAATCAGGTAATACACTGTAATTACTGAATACACAACAATACCACGACCTGCTGGAAGGTCAAAACCTGGCCCTTAGGAACAGAATGTTGAATTCTCACAATTTTGAAAGCCCAAAATGTATAATTTTCCAGAATGTTGTAGAAAAGGTGCAGCTATGACGAATTTATAAATTTTAAGTATGGATGGATGGGTGGATGGATGGATGGATGGATGGATGGATGGATGGATGGATGGATGGATGTTTGTTTGTTACTCTTTCACGTAAAAACTACTGAATGGATTTTTACAATGGAGGTATAGCTTATACATCAGAATAACACATAGGCTACAATTTATAAAGATAGATAGATAGATAGATAGATAACTCTTTATTGATTACCACAACAAATTAATATACACATTTTTACTTAAAAGCTAACAATTGTAGTAATACAATGGGCGGCCTTATCGCTAACAGCGATCTCTTCCAGGCAACCTTGAAAGATATTGTATATCCTGCGCAGACGAAGTCGCGGACACCAGCTTGTAATTTATAAATGAAGACAGCCAACTATGTACCTATGCTACATAATAGGTTCAATTAATCAATTGAATTCAATTTAAATAAATTTTATTTATTGTTATTTTATAGATATGTCGGCGCAGGATGGCCTTCATCAGAATTCATGCTCATGGGCGTGGATGGATGGAGTGTCGTGGAGTGACGTGGGTGGACCAGCAACAACTATTTTCTTCGTAATATTGTACAATTCCTCCGATGGTTGTAATTAACACAAATAACGCCTGTAATAAGATACCATTAATTCCCAGCACCGTTACAAACACTAATGTGATTCTAAATCACATTGATTCGCATAATACACAGCAATTTGTCGCAGACATGGTGCGCTGCTGTCTTCTCGTATCCAAGTCAACAAACTAGATGTCAAGATGACTGCCTCGCTACCATCGACACGACGCTCCGCTAGAGTGACTACGACCTTCTTTCACTCTTGATGTTGATACTTAAATATGACGCCGTCAGATATAATACATAAGCACTGTTTGTTTTACCTTGAATATATATATATATATATATATATATAATTGTAAAAATTATTAATAAAATGTTTATATCTGGTCATACAATTGTTGCAATAAATCAATACATTTTCATGTATTTTTTCGGTGGTGATAGCGAACAATAGCGGAAAAGGCAGAGCTACTCCAAGAGTTACTATTGAGCTGTGAGGACGCGTTGATATTAAGGCGAAGACAAGAGCTAATGTGACTCTCGCTCGCACGTTTTAACATGTTGAAAGATATAAAATCACTAAACTCTATTTCGAAAAATCGCAATCAACCATCTTGTATGCAATCACATTGCACACAGTTTAGTAAAAATTTCAATTTGATCGATACTTGTTTTCCTACTCATAAGTTTGCTTTACTAGTTTTCGTACATAAGCAAACTTTTAAGTAGGAAAACTTGTATCGATCATAATGAAATTTTACTAAGCTGTGTGCAATGTGATTGCACACAAAATGGTTGATTGCGATTTTTCAAAAATGAGTTTAGTGATTTTATATCTTTCAACATGCCGAAACGTGCGAGCGAGAAGTTGTTTGATAGTTGTCAGCCCCTTAAGAAATCTAATTTGGTTCATAACTTTTGAGATATTATAAATCTTTGTAATACCCATAACCACGAAGGTAAACGTTATTATAAAACGAATGAAATACCAAAATTGATTTTGCATTAGCACCGTACGCAGTTTATAAGGCTGTAACGTCAATATGAGTAAAATCTAAAGCTTCAAGCGTAGAATTGAATGTAATGGAATGGAATTTAAGCCTTTCTGCCCTCAATCCCTATTGGAATTCAACGAAAATATATACCTTTTTAATGTATTGAAGATGTAGGATCCCTTTGCCCAACAATGGGGTTGGCTGTCAGTATTGTAAGTACCTAATAATATTTTTCGGCTTATCTTATACTTTTACTTATATTTCGAAAAAGTTTTTGGAATATACTTCTAAAAGTTTCACATTATGTTCATATATGTATCAGAATTATATTATACATATTCGCTTGCGTACAAAGTGGTGATGTTTGACAAAGAAAAAATAAGAATCTTTTTACAAAATAAAATTGTTAACTTAATGCATCTTTGATCAACATCTTGTCGTAAAGTATGACACTGGGATATTTTTTCGGTATTCTTTTGACACTTTAAATGTAATCCTTCATTTTTAAGTGCTTGTCAAAGGCGTCTTTTGTTTTTAATGTCTATAGCAGGGCTTCCCAAACTTATTTATACTGTGACGCCTTGAGATTTTTTTTTTGCGACGCCCACAGTGGTTCCAAATCAAAAATAAGTGGACATAGGGTCGAAAGTCGGAATTTCGATCTGATTTTTTTATACAGAATAGATCTCAGCTATCCTGACAACTTTTGTTCTATGAAAAATCTGTAAGAAGCGTAGTTTTCGAGAAAAAAAATAATCAATTATTTTTTGTATGGAGAAAAACATACTTTATTTTTTTTCTCGAATTGGATCAATTTGGCCCGTGTTTGGTTGGTACTGTGTCATAGCCCAGGTGATATACTAACATAAAAAAAATATAACACGCGCAGTCACTTGCAGCCACGGGAGAAAATTGACTCTAAATAAAAAAAAATTTTTTTGCTTGTTTTGCGAAGAGTTCTTATTTCTTCATATCTTTTCATGGATTTTCGTGTACTGTAGTATATTTTAATTGACTCCGTGAAGAGAAAGTAACAAAAAACTACATTTTAGTTAGATTTGCCGTATTTAAAAATTTTGCTAAGGTACAAGAGACTGTATGTATTTAATTGAAAGTGAAGATCTGAAATTAAATTGTAAAATAACAACGCAATTTCAGTTGTTGATAAGGGTTCAGTCCAGTACCCAAGCTAGGTGCAGGTAGTTTATTAATTGCAGGTGGCTAAGTGATTAGTGGTAAAGAGATTATCTTATTTACGATTTACGATAAGGGCCAAGTATCTGAAATGGGTCATTCTTTCGTACAGGTAAAAACAAGTTTGTTTGTGTTTAAGGGATTTGTGGTAAAGATAATTAATCCTGATCTACTAATAAATTATTCATTCCTATACTGGGCTATAATTAGCCGTTAACAATGTGTACCGTACGTAGTACTTACTACTGTACGTATTTAATTCCAAATGATCTGAAATTACGTTGTTAAATGACTATTACAGATAAAAAAAAAAGTTTTATATAAATCTATAATAATAGATGAGTATTTTTTGTGAGCGCCCTTGATTCGTTTCTATCTGCTGTTGTTTTATCAAAAATCAAGTACTCAAGCCGGATGACGGATTAATTTGTGCAGGTATTAGCAGCCTCCAAAAAGGTTAGACTAATTATTTTTATAGTTGACTTATTCATTGAAAAATACTATGTACTCTGTACGTACTGTGCGACTAAGACTTATCCTTAAAGTCGTGTATGGCGTTTGTCATTTATAGTTCTCAGAAACAAGAGATTTATTTGTAGCTCTGAAAAGAGCTGTTTAAGATGTAGATAGTTCTTAAAAATAACTGTTTATTCTGGTTTCTACGACAAAGGATTGACGATGTTTTCTGCTTCTTGAGACATGTTCTCTTCTTCAAAGCGTGTCCACTCCGGGTCTGCCTCGAGCAGTGGAACTGCCTCTGGGAGTAAATCATGATGGATTATCTTCGAAAACTTAGGCCTGATTCGGGAAATGTGTGGATCTGAGCTTATTAAAAGGCCATGCAGAATGTCAATATTGTTTTGGATTCGTCCTGTTTTTCTTGTGTTTTTCTCCCCTATATTCCTGAAGTCCTTGTTACGAGCTTCCGAAGCTTCTTCTGATAAGAACCCTAAGATAATAAAACATGGTTAATCATTACAGGAATAAAAAAATTACTTTTATGCAAAGAAAGTATTGATTCTGTTTTACTTACCAATAGGCAAAACAGAAAAGTGGCTACAAATGTCTGCTCCATGCATCAAAAGTTTGTGGACACTGACTGGCATGTAGTACCACGGATATAAATGCGTATAAAGCTCTGCTGTTTCTCTACAGTAGCTCCGGAAGTTTTCAATGCTAATTTTCCTTCTTGAAGATATAACTTGTAGAATAACTGAAAATCGACGAATAATATTTTCGTCAACTCCTGTTATTTGTGCCGTCTTTTTGTAGTCACCGAAAAAGCGTCTTGCCGTATTTCCGTCGTTAGTTGTTCCAAAACCCTGCAAATAAGACACAAAATTATTCAGGAATACATAAACAATCAATTATTGTGCTAATAAACAGAGCAAAACTAATAATACCTGTTTGACAATGTCTATAAGCATTCCAGTCTGTTCCCGAAACTCTTGTTGCGTAGCATTTTTTTTGGCTTGTTTCATTTCTTTGTGTTCTCCACGGGCACTCCATCGATGAAAGTCTATGTTATAAGATATATGAAGCACACACTCCATACATCTTATCTTCATATGTAGTGATGAAATTCCATATTGGTACAGGTCAATTCGAATGGGTTTCGTAGCCACCAGTTGCAAATTATTCATTTCGCTTGGCTTTGCCAGGCAAATGGGGCACGTTGCTGAAGAAGGTACATCTGCAATAGTATTAGCGACTTTCCCGTCGATCATAGTCATGTGGAGTTCGTGGACTATCTCGGCATCCCCACACTTTGTTGGTACCAATTCTACAATTTCTTGCTGCATTTCCAAGTGCTCTGCCTTTGTGTACTCCGCTGTCTCTGAAGTGAACGTAAACTTCACTGGTCGACAGTAATATGTGGAAGAAGGGTTCGGGTTCTCCCATATCATCATCTCTTCTCCATCAACAAGTTGCAGAGGCACAATGCTGATTATCACAACAGAGGAATCGTCAAACTCGGTATCTGAAAAACTCTGTTTGTAATTACTCTGTGATGATGATCCGTCAAGGCCCCATTTCCATGTTAACTTCAGCCCTTTTTCGGTAAAACTTTCGATGGGTCCCAAGTCTAGCAAAATCCTTTGAACAGTGTGGTCCAAAAGTCCTTGTAGTCTGAAAATAAAAACATAAATAAATAACGTGAATCTCAACGCTTTATAATATAATTATATTATAAGATAGTTTAAAATGAAAATAACCTGATCCGAGCCCCTTTCTCCGTTACTTTCACATGTTCATCGGAAGGGTAACACCTCTTTTTAGCGCACAAAAGTTTCCGATAAGACTGAAGAGCACTGGAACAATTTTCTTCTTTGAGGAACGTTCTTAGCGATTGGTACTGCCACTTGGACAGCTTAAGGGATGTGCAGAGTGCCAATGATTTATCCTTCTGGTTTAATTTCTTTAAAAAGCTGTTTTGACAAATCTGGCACAATATCAGGATTCTTGCTTAGATGATCCACAATCTTCGCCAAAGCTAACTTTCCCGTTTCTTTTAACTTTGATATATAACAATATTCCAGTTCTTCTTCAGAATTGTCATTTATAATGGAGCCAGAACGCCTTTTCTTCTGCTTGTTGCTCAAATCCGCGAATGGTATTCTTTTCTCCTTCTCTGTAGAGGTTCCAGCTTCTGAAGTGCAGACAATTAGAATAGGTTCCGGCAAATATTCTGGCACTTCTGGCGCATCAACCAAGCCCTCAGGAATTGCCATTACGGTAACTAAATCAACCGTATCACAGGTAGGCCATCTGATATTTGTCTCCAGCCATTTGCTATTAGCTTCCCGATTCAGAAATGTCTTTAAGCATCTGCTTGACTCTGCCCATTTCGTTATTATTCGTTTGGCGAACAAACGGCAAAACTCAATGATTTTCCTACGGTCTTCTTCAGATATTTGACTTGGAATTTTAGAAATTATAACTTCACTTAGATGATTGTAATTATTAAGATCTCCACTCCCCCTAAGACTCAAAAACAAATCGAGATAAGAACCGAAACCAGCCATTTTAGATTGAAAAACGTTATTCCGAGATCTTTCACAGTTAAGTGTTGAAAACAGAATGAAATGAAATTAATCATTGCAATATATATGTAGTCTTGCAGCTGTGTCCGTAATGAGTTTGTCTATTAACGACCAATCACAGCCCAGTACCGGAATGACCAATTTGTTAGTAGATCAGGATTAATTATCTTTACCACTAATCCCTTAAACACAAACAAACTTGTTTTTACCTGTACGAAAGAATGAGCCATTTCAGATACTTGGCCCTTATCGTAAATCGTAAATAAGATAATCTTTTTACCACTAATCACTTAGCCACCTGCAATTAATAAACTACCTGCACCTAGCTTGGGTACTGGACTGAACCCTTATCAACAACTGAAATTGCGTTGTTATTTTTTTTTATTTAGAGTCAATTTTCTCCCGTGGCTGCAAGTGACTGCGCGTGTTATATTTTTTTATGTTAGTATATCACCTGGGCTATGACACAGTACCAACCAAACACGGGCCAAATTGATCCAATTCGAGAAAAAAAATAAAGTATGTTTTTCTCCATACAAAAAATAATTGATTATTTTTTTTCTCGAAAACTACGCTTCTTACAGATTTTTCATAGAACAAAAGTTGTCAGGATAGCTGAGATCTATTCTGTATAAAAAAATCAGATCGAAATTCCGACTTTCGATCCTATGTCCACTTATTTTTGATTTGGAAACACTGTGGCCCCCCTACCAAATAGTACTTACCAGTTGTAGTTCTAGCCTAGTTATCAGAAAAACTCAATATTTCACATCATTGTGTGATTTTATCTGTAGGTAAGTGTACCTACCTAAAACTTATTTCGTGATTCGTGTAAGTACACGTGTAAGTAGGTACATTGCCTTTGGACAACCAATGAGAGTTGCAATAATAAATAAAAGAGCGCTAACTCGACTCGGTCGCATCAACTTCGTCACATAGACTATGTGGATCGCCTTACGAGACGCCGCGACGCCCCCGGGGATAATGCTGCGCCCCCCAGGGCGTCGCGACGCACAGTTTGGGAAGTCCTGGTCTATGGCGTACTTGATTACAGGGTGGCAATACAGCCAGCGTCTTGGGGACGCTTCCGACATGCAGAGTGTATTATCGTAATTATTACTTCTAAAATAACCAACAAAAATGTTTCACCAACTCAAGTTGCTTGGTTGAATAATGGCTTCAAATCAATTGCAATTTATACAAGATAAATAGAGGCCAGATATGCTAATGTGGACATCAATCATTATTACACCTACAGCGCTCGATAACTCTCGAATGGTGTGTGGTACAATTTATAAAACAAGTATGACTTATGGCAACGACAACTGCTAATGTAGGTACCTCTCGCTCGTATCGTACATTTCATCATTCTGCTGATATTGATTGATTGCGACTTTTGATTACAATTTTCCATCGATAACTTGGTTGATTCCGAGTTTTCATAAATAAGTTCACGATATATTTTCTAGGAAGGAGGACGCGATGAGGAGCGTGACGAAGAGATTATCATTGTATGACTTACAAGCCTGATAGAATATAAATGTTTAAAAGTATTACACGGGTATTTATCGCGTTTACCTTTATTATTTGTCTGTCCGCGACCACGGCTATTGCAACATAGCCGAAACGTCGGGAAAATAATAAAGGTAAACGCGATAAATACCCGTGTAATACTTTTAAATAGTATGTGTTATGATCGCGAGAGTTTAAAAACTACTAGAATATAAATGGTTTGAACGTGGGTTCAAATTCCACTCGGATAATAACTTTTGGGGCTATATTAAATCTTTGTGATAGTAGAGGTATACAATCATTAAGTTACCTAATTTTTTTCCATTCGATCTCGTTTTGTAAGCGCTATACATGATTTCATAGCTATCAAAACGCTAATTTGTTGGTCATTATGTACCATACAGTATATCGTAGTCTTTCTTATTACGATTATGTTTATTTTTTAAATAACAAATAAAATATTTCGTACTATTTATTTAATTCTCTATGGAATAAAATAGCTTTCTGACAGAACAAGCAGATGGCCCACCTGATTTTAAGTGGTAACCATCACATATAACAAAGCATTGCCTGACATACCTATGTCTAGGTATCTCGTGCCTACCTACCTACTTACTATAAGTCCTACTGTACCTACCATCACACTTTGCAAGGGAAATAAATACATTTTTGATTTTGATTTTTTGATTGCCTCGTAAGTCACGCACGATAGGAACATGCCCTACGATGCACTGCCCTGCGTTCATCAACTTGAGGCATACAGATATTAAGCCTCATGTGCCTGTAATTACACCTGCAACCACACACTTCAAACCGAAACAGAGCAACGCTGCTTGGCAGCAGAAAAAAATCGTGGTGGTAGTACGTCACAAAGAGCTCTACTACTCTTAAAATACACCTCGCCTTACATTGTTACTACTCCTACATCAGCTTATCTCCTAGTACCTGTCCACGAAAACGCTTGTTCCCAAAACTAGGTCAAAGCATTTGTTCGACACTGTACATACCTTAACAACTCCGCTTGTTTTGCCATTCAGCGGTGTCGAGTCTCTGCTGGTTTCACCAAAACCGTGGCCGTTGGTTACAACATTTTTTTATTGAATTCTTTATCGCACCAAATAAAATTTGTTCGTAACGACAGCTCGATGTTAAACAACATTTTCTACTAGAATAGCAAGCAAAAGCAAAGCAAGCAAGCAAGCAAGCAAGCAAAACAAGCAAGCAAGCAAAGCAAAGCAAAGTTTTACAGGTGAAACGTAAAGAAGTTACGGTGCTAAAAAGAGTCGCAGCTGTTCTATTAAGTTTATTGCCTGTTATTCTAGACTTTGTTGCGTGAAATTGGCACCTAGATCCACCTATCTTTAAGACATTTCAAAATGAACTTTGTGATTCAATTCATTAAAATATAAATAGGTACCTGTATACTTTTAATTTGACTTGGTCTTTTGCATTTCGTGCTGTCTTCTTCTTGCCGTGTCACTTAGTTCTTGCAAAACAGTGTGATAAAAGGATTTTTGTGCTGTCCAGCCCTCTTGTGCAACCCCATAGCTTTGCTAATGGGGCTAGATAGTAATGCGTTTAAAAAAATATAAACTTCTCTAAACTCGTAACAAAGAAAATCGAAGAAGATTCGCCAATTAAAAATAACGTTTTGATAAAAGTTATTTTGTTTACTCTCTATAGATAGATTAAGAGTAGTAGAGCTCTTTGTGAAGGGTTCGTCCGGGGAAGTACTTCCACCACGCCTTTTTCTGCCGCCAAGCAGCAACGCTGTGTTTCGGTTTGAAGGATGTGGTTGCCGGTGTAATTACAGGCACATGAGACTTACGGCCGGTTTCTGAAAGCTCGATTAAAACTAATCGCATGTCAAGTCACTTGCTATTTCTATCTAATTGGATGTAAAAACTGAAATAGCAAGTGACTTGACATCCGATTAGTTTTATTGGGCTTTCAGAAACCGGTCGTTAGCATCTGTATGCCTCAAGTTGTGGACGCAGGGCAGTGCATCGTGGGGCACATACATACCGTGCGTGACTTATTTTTTATAGGTGATGGTTACCACCTAACATCAGGTGGGCCATCTGCTTATTCCATCAGCTAGTTGTATAAAAAAATCGTTTAATCTTGATCGCAAACAAACATCGTAAATTTTGCATTTATATATTACATATAGTAGAAGTAGAAAGTAGGATATGACTATTAGTTATCCTGATTCTCATAGTACATTTCTTCCTTTGTTCTAGATAGTTTTGTATAAAAAATGTCCAGAAATATTTTATTGATATTATGTTATAGCAGGACTCGGAAATAATATTTTCTTTGCCTATGCCTGGCCTATGCATAAACTACCTGTACTGCAAAGGGTGTCAACGAAATGTTCTTTTTCATAAGGTATTCCTTTGATCCTGTTTCACACCTGTGACGTTCGATTTACCGTTCACATTCAAAGCTTGACACGCTACGAATATATTCTATATATTTTTTTATCATGATGTTTATTTTTACACTATTAGGATGATATTTGAATTTAAAAATGGAAGGGTATTTATTTTATTTTGGAATTTTAGGAAAACTTACAGCTAGGTACAGATTATTGTTTGAAAAGTAATTAACTAAATCTTAAAAAAAAAAGATTATGTTACCTGAAGGCCAATTAAAAGTCTCCACAGATAGGTTAGGTTAGTTATTTACGACTTTATTTGTTATTATTATCGTTTATTGTTCAGAAAAAGGTCACATAATTATATTATATCTACGTTCTATTACTAGAAGCTACAGGTATACTAGGTATGGTTTGGTGCTCTGAGCTTCGGACAATACATTATGTTTCCTGTATATTAGCGCCCGCCCCACGTCAAAAATGGTAACATAACTATTGAATACATTCATTTAATAAATAATCCATAGTTTTATAACATGATCTGATATAAATTAAAAAATACCCACATGAAGGCTAATATTTTGACAGTGGCTTAAATATTCAAAGTAAACTGGAATAATTAAAAATGAGAAAAAAAAAACAACAATTGAAATTGGGTTACTATGTAACGGGTTGAAAAATAGCGTATCACATAAAATAAACAAATAACTCTTTGATGAGTTAGGGCAAAATATCTCTAATCTGTAAATTAGTTCATAATTCTTCGGGCCCTTTGAGAGTTTTAGACATTTTTCCATAAAACTTCACTAGAGTTATTAGGTTTCATGCTTTTCCTAAAGATCAGTACGGGAGTTTTTGATATCTAAATGCATGTGCGATAGGTACCTCTGGTGTTGCTTGCTTCCATTGGATACGGTAACTGCTTTCCGTCTGGTGGGCCGTAAACTTTTGGTCTACTTTGCTATATATACAACTTGCAGATGGAACAAGCAAATTATATAAAAAGTCTTATTATTGTTTAAATATCTTTAGTTGGTAAGAAAAAACCGGTATTTAAATGAAATGCACGGGCTTAAGCCAAGTGCACATCACTTTTTACCTACGTGTTCCTATGTTTTTTTTCTTTTTTTTTATACAACTAGCTGATGGAATGGAATGTATTAAGTATATAAATATTTATAGTTTGTTTTATTTATTGTAGGTAAACATACTCAATTATGTAGGTTTTTTTATGTTGTTGTTGTTTTTTAAAGGTTTTTTCCTCCATTGCCTCAAAGAGCACTACCACTCCACATAACAAAAAGGTTAACTGGAAGAAAATGCTAATTGGCATTAAGTTCGCCTATGTACTTTATTTATGTGCAATAGAGAATTTTCTTATTTTATCTTATCATATGGAACTAGCATAATATTTTAAGCATATGTATATACATATTACACATATTATATAAATATGTTACTAGAAGAATCATGAAGGTCCGTCTGCAAAATTTCAAAATTTCTGTCAAAATTTATGGCCTAATCTGAATGTGTTCAGTATACCTGCCATCTGTAGAAGAGCAAACGTGTGTTTTGGAAGATCTATATTGATATCTGTATTACTGTTATGATTACTTAGTTTTTAGGCATTTCACCTACACAGCTTCCAAACACCAGAATGTGTCTAGTATTTGCTTTAAACTGACAGCGTCTTTATGTTACCCGGCAAAACAGTGAAATACAGAAGCGTTGGGGACAAAACAAGAGATTTAAAGCCAGCGTAAATTGTATGGCGCTAGTTGTAACAACGCTTGAGTTTGACAAAGGGTGTTTGCTCGTGTGCCTGTGCGAGCTGTGATATTCTTTGTGAGTTGTCTAGAAATATAACATAGTATAAAGTATCTAAAATGTATGAGAATAAAGCTATGGAAATATGGAGCTATGGAATTGTTTCTCGAATGGGGACCACGAACTGGAAAACGAAGCGTGGAGCGCCCTCATATCTGATGGATAAAAAAAAACAGTGTACAGTGGCAGTACTTCTGAAGCGGTGAAGGAAATTATCTTGAGAAACCGGCAAGTCGTAGAACCTAAAAAACTTCTAAAGCATTTGTCAAGTGCTCGAAAGGAGCATATTTGAGGCAATTAAAATCCTTTCACCACACTGCTTCAAAATATGAAGATGGACTGCAAGAAACAAAAGAACCATTTTCATCGAAACTCGTAAGAAAAGCCAACAATCCGGTACTCAAGATAGGATTAAGCCGTCATTTATTACAGGATCCGCACTTATTGACGTCAAGCTTTATAAATACCTACAAAATCTATTTGTATTTGATATTTCCTCCAAGTACAATACCATAAACTAATTGGTGATGTTATTATTTATTCTTTATATACTAAGATACTTCAAAAAAAGAACGACTGTCTTTTATTTATCAGTCAATGATGGAAATTTGTCGAAGCACGTAAGAAAAGTCAACAATCCGGTACTCCAGATAGGATTAAGCCGTCATTTATTACCGGATCCGTACGTCCGGACGGTAGGTTCAATTTGTCCGCGGTTACGGCAGGTGCAGTCACACTAATTGTGCAAACTGGATTAACTTCATACTGTGCAATACTAATGAAGCTAGTGCTCCGGTCAACGGCTTTTTCGGACCTATTGGGGTAATTTGGCGAATTGCTCGCATTTGGGTGATGCAGCAAGTGAAGGAGCATTTAAATTGGAGTAAAACATACTTTTGCTTAATGTTGGTTTTATTGAGGGCTAGTGGAATCTCGTAAATCATTCGTGTGAAGCTATTTAAACAAAATGTAATCCCAAATGCATTTTTTATACAACTTGCGGATGAAACAAGTAGATGGTCACCTGATGTTAAGTGGTAACAAAGCATTGCCCTGTAAGTCACGCACGATAGGGCAGTGCATCGTAGAGCACGTGTCCTACGATGCACTGCCCTGCGACCATCAACTTGAGGCATATAGATGATAAGCCTCATTTGCTTGTAATTTCACCGCCAATCACACTCTTTAGACCAAAACACAGTAACTTCTTGGCGGCAGAATAAGGCATGTAGAATGTAGTACTTTTTTATTTTTTATTAAATTTTATTGACTATTACAGTTGTTATATTTTTTCTTTTTGTAAATACATACTTATAATATTATATAACACCCCGACAGAGAACAAACATCCATGTTAATCACACAAATATTTGTTCTCGATGGGGATCGAACCCACGGCTTATGGCGCAGAAGACAGAACTACTACCAACTGAGCTGTGAAGGCTGTTAAGTATTTTACAATCATACTGACGGCTAATAAGTAATTTAATATTGAATTATTTTAAAAGTGTTTTTGAAGGTTTTATCAATGTCTATAGGCCCTTTCTTTGTATTCTAGCCTTGGAAACGATCGTAACATTTCAGGGTTTTTCAATTTCCTCGTCGAGAAATAAAATCATGTTTCGATTATCGCTTCTTCACAAAACATGTCAGAACCCCAACAGGAGGCGTAAAATCTTTCGCCTATCACAAAACAACCTATAACCGAAACTGGAAAAAACGTATACAAGTTATTTTATAGAAGCGAAACCGGAAAAACGGAAGTACACGTACCGATTTACTTTTAAGAACTGAAATATGACATACAAGGTGTTCCAATACTTGTACTTAAAACTTCAGGGGGCTAAAGTACCCATCAATATGAATAACTTTTTCTAAGGAACCAACACTGTGAACGCGAAAAAAAACAGCATTACATACATTTCGGGTACTTTAGCCCCCTGAAGTTTTAAGTACAAGTATTGGAGCACCTTGCATAATACGTATTCAGCAATGTGCTATAATAGTGCATCAAATACTATTAAAGCACAAAGATTATAGATTCTGTTGTACTACGTTAAGTAAACGATCTTGTTTGACACAGCACACAGCATCAAGTGGGCGATCTGCTTGTTATATCAGCGAGTAGTATTATTAAATTTTAACAGCAGCGTAAGAATAACGATGCGAAGACTTAACCACAGTTTCATCTCTATTAAAGCTAAACTCGTCTCGTTAGCCGCTATCAACTTATCCAAGGATTTATCGTTCGATACATAATTCTGATACCTTCAGATCGTCATCAACTTTATCGTTATTGAAACCATATAACAATATTTTTACGAGGTTTTGTTGTATCTACATAAAAATACTTTTATAGCCTTGTGGGAGTGTAGGGTTGGTTAGGTTTCGCGTGACGACTAAAGCTTTCGTTTTAGAAGAAAGAACGCCCATAATCATCTTACACATTTCTCGAAGTAGCACCGATGGTCTACTGAACAATGCTTTCAACTACGTACAGGCACTTAATAACCATCCTGTTAAAGCTAAGACGCGAAAACCTAAAGCTGATGGTCGGTATCATCACGGGCCACTGTGTAACGTTACAATCCTCTTCCTAAAGAGGATTGAACGCACAAGTTAATTAAGAAGAGGACTTTTACCTATCCTAACGTTTTAAAAAAAGAAATGGAACAAGATGATTAAGTTTTATTTAGAGTAACCAAGGTAGAGGATGAGGAGACGGCAGAACGGCAGACACTGAGGCAGGGAGAAGTGGAGTTGGAGGCGAGGATTCCGTAGTAAGGCCCGGAGAGGGTGCAGGTGTGGAGTAGACGTAGAAGATTCCGTAGTAAGGCCCGCAGAGGATGCAGGTATAGGGTGGACGTCCCCGCAGACGCTGATGGAACGTCCGAAGCAGTCGTAGGTGGAATTCCGTTTGATGTAACCTGGAGAGGCGCAAAGGAATTTAGGTTTTGAGGATTTCTTCAAGTTGATAACCCAGGGATGTTGGTTGACTAGGATTTAATCAACCCAGGGTATCCGACATCTGTTGGACACGTTCCAGCACGAGCACGGTATCTGGATACAGTACAAGGTGTACTCCTTTCCGACTTGTAGGTACTTGTAACTGGGTAACTTGTAGGACTTGTAGCTAGGTAACTTGTAGGACTTGTAGCTAGGTACTTATGTAGTACTCTCCAAGGCGTCTGCCAATGAACTCCAGAATTGTCGCCTGGTTCCGCTTATATAGCAAAATCCATCCAAAATATTATCTTTTTAATTTTCAAAAATGGAACCTTCAGCTGCTAGCATCTTTTGTTGTAGAGTCGAGTTTGGATGACGATTTGTAAAGCAACCTATCGAAATTTGAAATTTAAAACTAAAATTATGACAATACGACTGACAGTGTCGATATTGTCAAGATGAAAATTTCAATGTTTTGATAAAAATAGCAATTTAGAATAATAATAGATATAGCTTCATTTATACTCCTAGGATCAGAAAATTCTGCTCTATCGATTGGTGTTTAAGTGAAAATTTAGAATTATAAAGTTAAAATACCAAAAAGGAGCCTAAAATATTGATTGTAAGTACCTAAAATGAACAGTAACTTCCTTCCTAGAGAGTATTTACAGAGAAGTATTAAGAAAAAGAGTAATAACAGTGATATAAAAAGGATAAGAAAAGATTAACACTACAACTGCGAATTCAACTACCATCTTTTCAAGATCAGATGCATGAATGCCATGATGACAGTGACCTATGTCGTGGCTGTCTTCAGGAAAAAGAAACGGTGGAGCTTGGGTACTGCACTGCACCGCAACTAACGAAGCCAGGTCCAAAACAGGATTGCAGAAGCTGATCGGGTCTGTAGTGCTCGCAGGCCGATGGTAAGTACGAGACCAACACAACGCCTAGGTAGTTAGGTAGTCACAGGCTCGACAACAGGCGGTATGTACAAGCGGCACGTCTACTCTCGCCCACGGCTCTCGTAACACTGCCCGTGCCGCCTTACCCACTCGCTTGCCCGAGACTGTGTATGTATTAGGTTATGTCCAACACACAAACACTACATCTCTATCTTAACAAATCATTTAATTAGAAAGCAAGTAGGTACAATCATTATTTTGGACTTATGTATTCAAATCACTTTGTTCTTCCTGCTGATCCAGATCTTCATCTCTTTCCATAGCTTTCCATTCTCCTTCCACTTTTTTAAGGTGTATGACATTTCTTCTAACTCTTTGCCCTGTTTCTTCATTCCTTAACGTGACGTCACCACCGTGAGATTTTTCTACCACATGTGGAGTAGGGTTGAAGTTAGCGGTGAGTTTGTTACCCTTTTCCATCTCTTTGACATAGACTTTGTCTCCTTCAATCAAAGTATTTTCTTGGGCTCTCCTCTTCCTATCTCCATATTCTTTTCCTTTCTCCTTTTCTTGCTTATCTTTGTCTCTCACCTCAGAGTCATCTTCTTGATTGCTTCCGTCTAAATCCTGTATTGTTGGAATTTTATCCCTGTTTTGTCTTTTAAAGAAAAGTTCTGCCGGTGTTTTCCCTGTCACGGAGTGCGGTGTCGAGTTGTACATCATCAAATATTCCCAAAGACTCTCTTTTAAATCTTTTTTTTCTATTTGGCTTATTTTAAGCCGTTTCAGTATATCCCGATTTTGTCTTTCTACTTCGCCGTTTTGCTGTGGCCAGTATGGTATAGAGTTAAAAAGAGTAATATTGCACTCCTGACAAAAGGTTTTAAACTCTTCGCTTATAAACTGCCGTCCATTATCTGCCGTGATTGAAATTGGGTAGCCTAGCCGGCTAAAAATTTCTTTGAGTATTTTTATTATTTGCGCACTTGTTATTAGTTTTGTGATTTTGACTTCTTTATATCGACTATAGTAGTCGACCATTACAAGTAGGTATTCGTGGTTTGGTAGGGGTCCTAGCAAATCCATCGCAATGTCTACCCATGGTGCAGCAGGAAGATCTCTACGTTTCATAGGCACCGGTAAGTTTGGCAGTCCAACCAAGGTGCAACCTTTGCAGCTTTTTACTAATCCTTCAGCATCCTTATCTATTCTTGGCCACCAAACTTTGGATCTCAGTCTTCCTTTAAGTGCCACAATTCCTGGGTGACCCTCGTGTGCTGCGTCCAATACCTTCTTCCTCAGAGCGCGAGGTATCACAAGTCTGTTGCCACGTAACAACACATTGCCGTAAAAGCACAACTCATTTTCGAAAATCCTATATCCCTTGGCTAAATCATTCCACTCTTTATCATAAATTCCTTTTTTAACGCTGCAAATTTCTGAATCCGTTTCGGAATGGTTAATGATGTCTTTCATAGGAATCGCATATGGTCTTGCATTTTCAACAATTTGGTGAACGTAGTCGTCTTCTCTAGTATCCTGTGGAATGCTTGAACTTTGGGGAAGGCGTGATAGTGAATCTGCCACATTGGTTTTTCCAGGTTTGTACTTTATGTGGTAACGGTATGCTTGTAGTCTTAGGACCCATCTCTCTATGCGTGCACATGGTTTGGACTTCGGTCCAAATAACACCTCTAATGGCTTATGGTCTGTAATCAGGTCAAATTCTTTTCCAAACAGAAAAACATTGAAGTGTTCTATAGCCCAGACTAAGGCTAAAGCCTCTTTTTCAGTCTGACTATATCTGCGCTCACACTCTGTTAACGTCCTATTTCCGTAAGCAATAATCCGAGGTCCTTTCGCATCGATCTGCACCAATACCGCTCCTAAACCCACAGGACTTGCGTCTGCAATTACTTGAGTTTTGTCTTTCACATCATAATAACCCAACGTGTGTATTTTTGTGAGTGCTTCTTTTAACAGTTTAAATGCATTCTCTTGATCGGTGGTCCAGTATTCTGAAATACTAGCATTTTTCCCTATCTTCTTCCGTAAAAGTAGTTTTAAGGGTTCCGTGATCGTGGCTAGGTTTGGTATCCATTTGTTTATGTAGTTAGCTAGTCCCAGGAAACTTTGAAGTTCTTCAATTGTTTTTGGTTCTCTAAAATCCGCTATACTTTCGATGTATTTGTTCAATGGTCTCACTCCATCTGGCTTTAACTCATGTCCTAGGAAGTTTACCTGTTGAACTTTGTAGATAAATTTTGCTTCATTTAGTAGAACGTTATTTTCCTTCAATACAGCGAGAACTACTTTCAGCCTGGCATCATGCTCCTTCTCACTGCTTCCGAACACCAGGATATCATCTATGAAGTTAATGGAGCCTTCACATTGGATAAGCATTCTTTCCATTATTTTTTGGAATAACTCTGGTGCGGAAGAGATACCAAACATTAACCGTTTGTATCGGTATAATCCTTTGGAAGTTATGAAAGTAGTCACATGTCGAGAATCGGGATGTAGCTCCACTTGGTGGTACGCATTTTTGATGTCCAATTTGGTGAAATATTTGGCTTTCCGTATCCTTGGCAAAAGGTGTTCCATCGTCGGCAGCGGATGATTTTCTCTCATTATTGCTGCATTCGCCCGCCTCATATCGACACATAACCTTAATTCACCATTATCTTTTTGTATCGGTACGACTGGTGAAACCCACTTTGAAGATTCTCGTACTTCTTCTATGATGTCGCTGTCCAACAGTTCTTTAATTTTCTGTTCTATTTTTTCTACAATGGGAATCGGTATACGGCGATAAGGTTGTGACACGGGTTTTTGTAAGTCATCAATAGGAATTTCGATCAACACGTCTTTGAACTTTGGAAAAACCTGATTCTCAATTTGATCAATCCCAATTCCCAGTCTTAAAACACCCAAACGTAACGCCGTATCTTTACCCAGCAAATTTCTTGATCCTCCCGTTATCACATAGACAGTTGTACGTTCAGATCGGTCGTTTGCTTTAATGTCAGTTTCGAACGAGCCCTTGACATTTAACGGTGTCGTACTTCCGTACGCTAGAAGTGTCTTATCCGGTTTATTAACCTGATGGAAACATAAGACCTCCTGATTTTTTAATGTGTTCCATGTTTTGTCTGTTATTAGGTTAAGTTTACAGCCCGAGTCAATCAACATATTCATTTTGATGCCTCCCACGTCACATTCGATAGTCGCATCATTATTTACGTTAAACACAAAGTCAACATCTTCACTATCAATGTGGTCTGCTTCATCTCTTTTAGTCTTCTTGTAATATCTTCCTTCGTCCGGTTTTGTTGTTTCACCTAACTTTCGCTTCTTCGCACTCTTGCAGTACTGTCGAAAATGGCCTATCTTCCCGCAAAGATGACATTTCTTTCCCCTAGCAGGACAACTGACGTCGTATGATTCATGTTTTGCATTTCCACACCTATAACAACCCTTTTTCTTTATTTCTTGAGATTCCATAGTTCCAGGTTTTGCTAATTTGGTTTTTCCTCCTTTGTGTGCGATAGCATTAATCTCTGATTTTTTACTTTTACCTTCGTACTCTTCTAATTGATGACCTACAACTTCTAAGGTGTTTGCTTGAGTGATAATTTTATCAAGAGTAATTTCGTCACCTATGGTCAAAATCTTTTTTCGTAAATCCGTTGAGTAACACTTTTCCGTTATCTGATCAACCAAATGTTCATCTAGCTTATCGAATTGGCATTTACTAGCTTGTTTCCTTAGCCTGACTAGAAACTTTTCGAATTTTTCGCCTTCCTCTTGTTTAATGAGACGGAAGAGGTGCCTTTCATAAACTTTACTTTGTTTAGGGCTAAAATATTCGTCAAGTTTTTCTACGGCTATTTTGAAGACATCTGTGCCCTCCACAGATTCTACATTTGCTCCAGGTATGTTGTAAAAAACCTCTTGTAGATCTTGTCCTCCTAACAGAAGTAAGGCAGCTCTTTTTTTGATTGGCCATTTTATATCAGTCGTTTCCAGGTAAAGGTGTAGGGACCGTTTCCACTTTTCCCATCTGTGGCCTACTGAGGCTCCATCGCCTTCTAGATCTAGTTTTTCTATGGGCGGCAGCGTCGTATGGTTTGCCATGGTCTACGATTAATTTGGGGTGACCTGAAATAGAAAGGAATACCCTATGTCACCAAGAACCGTTTCCAATTAAATGGGGGTGGTTATACCAATCTCCAACTTTTTGGAGGTATTTTATACAATTCCCAATCAAATGGAGGTGCTAAAGGACCAGTGTTCACAGTTAGGTAACTGGGTACCACAACTTTTTTTTTTTCAATTTAATGAAGGTATATCAATGTACCAATCTTCCCAGTTTAGTGGGTAGCATAATAAGCTGGAGTTATTATATGAATGTTCCCAGTTAAATGGGTACCACAACAGTTTTTTTTCAATTTAATGAAGGTATATCAATGCACCAATGCTCCCAGTTTAGTGGGTACCTGTTGCCTTGGCAACCTATTTCTATTTAGACCAAAGTTACTATTCATTCATTCAAGAAGGTAGGCAACAAAGATCATATTTTATATGGTGAGTAGGTACCTAACATCGTACGTAGGTACTTGGTGAGTATTTTTTTTTTTTTATCTTACCTAGGTATGTATAAGCTATAATCTACTTGAATGAAAAAAATGAACCTGGTGAATGTAGGTGTACCTGTAGATACTTGTATTACCTATACATAGATGCAGCATTTAAATTAATGCTTTTTAGTTTATTAAAGAAGTCAATGTAAATAACTAGATAGGTACTTGTCTGTGTACTTACGTACAATTCTAACGAGAAAATAAAATAATTAGGTAATCCTTCGAATTATCTATAGGGCGGTAAGTACTTTAGTATCTATCTAAATAATAGGTCTACTTCAAGCTAAAATATGGAACCGTTTTAATGTTTCCATAAAATTATAGATAAAGGTAACGAACGGGTAGGTATGTAGTTAAACTCGTAATGACAGCTTGCGTTTTGTCACGCCAGGCGCCAGCGCCTGCGCTGCCACGCCGCCGCCAATGAGTCTAGACTCGATCGAAGCTTCTACTTCCCCTACCGACATACCAAAATACTTCACAATAAACCTATTTATTCCCAGTTAAATGTTTATATTATACTTTTTTTTTTTTAGTTATTTCACTGACCTTTTATCCTGTCGCCACATGTAGTGCTCGCAGGCCGATGGTAAGTACGAGACCAACACAACGCCTAGGTAGTTAGGTAGTCACAGGCTCGACAACAGGCGGTATGTACAAGCGGCACGTCTACTCTCGCCCACGGCTCTCGTAACACTGCCCGTGCCGCCTTACCCACTCGCTTGCCCGAGACTGTGTATGTATTAGGTTATGTCCAACATACAAACACTACAGGGTCCTTCTCATCTGCATCCGAATTACCACCGGGGATGCTTGAACATTGCTGCCACTAACCCGAGGTCCTTCTCCGCTATTTTAAGGAGTTGGGCTGGCTGGGGTGACGTTAGCAGGGGGACAATGCACAATACACCCCATTGCGGGACGTCCGTGCAGATCTCATTCCCCCACCACGAATTACAATTAGAATTAGATGGTCTAGTGGGTGTGACTCTTGCTGATCATAAGGTCGTGAGTTTGAAACCAGTCGAACAGCAATGATTTTTTCTTGATAAATTTAATATGCCAGTCGAAACATCGCTAAGAATTCATTGAGTATTCTAATAGCGGTTGATGGGCTTCCAATCTGTCACGAATGAAATACCAACTCCCGAAAAATATATGTATATGGGCAATGTAGTACTTAGACTTACCTCTGAATACCCTCTTAGTTAAGTGTAATGTAGTATTTGGACTTATCTCTGACTACCCTCTATCCTCAAAGAATCGTGAGTTGGTACTTGGTATCTAAAGTATCTGAAGAGATATCTACCGTGCCTAGATATCAAAGTCGTGAGGCAGTTTTAGTTGTTGTAAGTTGAAACGACAAGTTCATAACATACATTAGTCTCAGCCCTAAGAAGACGTCAGATAAATCACTTCACCATTCCAAAAATGGAAACTGAATTCCTTGTACAGGAAAAGGAAAACTGAAGTAAAGAGCATTCACGATGGGATCTCGTGAGTAAACCTATGAATACGAAAAGTCGAGCTAACATCCGACGAGCACCTACCTCGGAGCCCCTATCTTTTGCTCTAGACTATAAAACTTTCGAGTTTGTAGTGAGTTTATTTCAAAACATTTGAAAACTACCCGGCACAGTATTTTTTAAACTTTCGCGATCATGACACATTGAATATAAATATTGTCATTTATATAAGGTAATATGCAATTTTTTCTTTTATGTATTTTTTTCTTTTGTACTGTACACACTCTATGAGTGTACAAAAGAAAAAAATATAATACATTTTAGCCAAGTAGGTATTGAACTTTTGTATGAAACAGCTGTTTTTTCGCGTTCACAGTGTGACCAACACTATGAACGCGAAAAAAAAACAGTAGAAAAAGTTAAGCCTTAGAAAAAGTTATTCATATTGATAAGTACTTGAGCCCCCTGATGTTTTAAGTACAAGTATTGTAACACCTTGTATATCTTAATAAATAGTTTTGTATAATACAGATATGAAGAATCGCTGCTCACACACAGAAATGGGTACTGTGGTAGTTTCCCGCTCGAACTCTTTCACAAAGAGCTCTACTAATACTAAAGCATCAGATGATTGACATTTTATGCACACAAAGGTTTGGATCTGTGAAAAATGTGCCAGAAATTGTTTGATTCTATTTTTGTACGACTATCAAACGAACTATACGAAGATCCTTTTATGCTTTCTATTAATTGTATTATACACGCAAAAGTATGTTTTTTCACACTCATCTCTGTAATGGCTTCACGGATTTAGAAAAAAAAATATGTCTAGTAGTATGACTCACTCGGGCTGTTGATGGTAGTACAGTTATTTGGTCTTTGCTTATTTATTATGCAATAATAGTAAATTATTAGCCTATTGAAAATTGCATCTATTGGCCGATTGTGTTTTTGGGAAAAAATGTAGGAACACAGTTAAATAAAAAAATAACACCGCGCTAGCTAGCTCCGACACATATTTGTACTTTATCTCAAACGATAATTGTATTTTGCTAAAGTCCTCTTAATATACTGCACTTTTGTCTGAGATTAGCCTCCAAAATTGGTAAATTGTAATTTGCTAATATACTCTTAACCCACTGCAATTTCGACTGAAATTAGCCCCCAAAATTAAATTAGGTAGGTACAAGCTTCACTCTGAGAAGTTACTATTTTAACGTTTATAATAAAAACTAACTAGTAAACTAGTCTAGTAGTTTAGTGTAGTAGTAAAAGTTGCAGCTTTTACTACTACACTAAACTACTAGACTTCGAACCCACAATCTTCTGATCAGAAGGTGCACCTTAAGAGATTGTGGGTTCGAATTTGGTCATGCGTCAATGATTTTTCCGTTTAAACTGTTTACGTGCGCAATGCCAGGGCTTTCAACCTGTGACGACTCCGATTTGTTTTTTACTAGATAATTGTAGTAAAAAATATATTTTTTACTTCTATTCATACATACATTTGATTCATTCGTACATTCAATTCATACTAGCCTCATAATAATTTTGTACGTTAAGTAACGGTAATTGCATCTTGCCGAAGTCAACTGCAGTTTTGGCCAAAATTAGCCCCCAAAATTAAATTACAAGCTTCACCTCTTAAAATCTGCATCATTCAGAACAAAGCATTTAAGCGCCCATGCTTCTGCGATGTTAATAGGGGTGATTAAGCGAACAAAGGTAGCCCCAAGTTTTTCATTAGGAATAGCCTGGGGCCATTGGCTCAACAATGGACCCACTATCGTTCTGTCCCTCGTTATTTATTTGTTGTTCCCGTAATAATTGAGTCTACGGTGGTTTTCAATGTTGGCGAAAGAACGGGCCTATTTTTGAGTAGCTATGGCAAACATTACAATTTGAATTTTGAGCAAAAAAGAGTAGTAGAGCTCTTTGTGAAGGGCTCGTCTGGGAAAGTACTACCATCAGGCCTTTTTCTGCCGCCAAGCAGTGTTGCTGTGTTTCGGTTTGAAGCGTGTGGTTGCCGATGAAATTACAGGCACATGAGGCTTCAAATTTGTATGCCTCAAGTTGATGGACGCAGGGCAGTGCATCGTAGGGTACGTTCCTATCGTGCGTGACTTACGAGGAAATGCTCTGTTATAGGTGATGGTTACCACTTAACATCAGGTGGGCCATCTTCTTATTATTATATCATGCTTTTGTAATTTGAAACCAAATAAGTAAGTAGGTTAATTTTCAATGTACACAAGTAACACAACCCAGTCTACATATCACATTACTTCATTAAGTTTATAGTGAAACAATTTGCATAAATTAACCCATCTAATTACAGAGCAAACTTACTCGCCCTATCGCTAAGTACCTACAAGATCTCATCTTGGGTGGGAGTAGTTTTATGCTAAATTTGTAAAGAACACGAGAATTCTAGTGGGAATGACCTTGCGCCCTCTATTCGTAGGTTCGAATCCGGTGGTGCTAATATTTTATTCTGGCGGATTGCGTTACTATTGAGTTGGTAAAGCCCGCCTTAAGGCAGTAATAATAGAACCAAAGAAATTGTGCACGTGTCTATAAAATATCAAGTTCTTAAACTTATAAATACCATATATTACACACACTTCAAATAATCTTCTCAGCCATACCCTCATTGTACCTTAATAAATGTCTGACTGAATCCTTATAACTCTTAAAGCAATAATAAAGCGGACTTACACTACCCCGGCCTCTTAATAAGGGCATGAACCTGAGAGTACAACCATATAGATGTGAAACTGATACATAAATATTCAACTTGACCATCGAATGTACATACACCACTATTTTGTAATTACCAAAAAAAAAAAAACCGTATGCTCAGTGTCAGTTACTGATCACGTTTATGTAGTTAAAACACAAAAAAAAACATTAAAAATAATATCCCAAGAAAAGGATGATAACTAGTTACCCATTATCCGTACGTACCTACCTACTACAGAGTCTTCTACCCAAGTCTCATTCTCATCCATTCATAAATTTTTGTCTCGTTCGAAACGAAACAAAACGCACCGATCGCGCAATACTAACTATTATTTTATCTATGGCCGGCAAACTCGTGTCGAACTAAACTCATACCCGCGGACAATTTTTATTTTACGGGTGTCACTGACCGCTGCGCTCGCACCTGCATCTAATTTAGAGTAATTAATTTATTGTGGTTTTCACGTTTACGATAGCTTGTCAGTACACTACCAGAAAATAAGCATACATGTTACGTACGTAGTCTGGGGAAAATGTGAGTGCAGGATTACCTACGGATGTACCGCGAATTGTACCCAATCAATCTCCACGATGTCCAGCATATACCAACGCATATTGGACCATGGCTCTGTTTACGTGCCGTCGAATGCGCTAGGACGAGGAGGGCCTGCATACTCCCGAAACTTCTACGATGACCTCCTAAATGATTTTGAAGAAGATATTCGGAGGAGCACGCGTGACCCGGCACGTCACTTTAGCACAAGCCAGTCCTGCGCTTGGAAGATTGTGCGCTCAGCTGAGATGCACCCCTACCACTACAGGATGACCCAGAAGCTACTAGCCATCGACAGGCTGGAGGATAATCCGTTAGCAACCTGGCGGGAGCTATGGTTGCAGCAGGACGACGCGCTACCGCACTATCATCGCGCAGTGCGAAAGTACCTATCTCAGGAGTTTGGCACCCGATGGATTGGTCGCGGTGGCCCAGTTTGCCTGGCCTCCGTACTCGCCCAATCTGACACCCCCGATCTTTTGTGGAGCGAAATAAAAAGACTAGTGTATGTGAGTGAGCCTACCAATGTGCAGGACCTATAAAACAGCGCATTAGACGCTTTTGATAGTGCAAAGACTAAGAATTTTCCTGAAAAACAATTAGTTAAAACGTGTGCGTGTTTGCATTGACAATGAAGGTGGACATTTTGAACAACTTTTAAAATACTTGTAGGTTAGTGGAAGTGTAAATACGTGCGTAGTTGTAAGTGCATACTGTAAATAACTTTAATTGTTGTAAATAGCTTGACAGTCCTAAGCCCGTAAAATTATGAAGGAAAAATGGCAATTAATTACAAATAAAAGTATTTAAAAAATCCCAAAAATAATGCCTTTTTTTATGATACTTACCTACCTACCTACCCATCGAATTATTTATCTAGTGAGCGAGAGAGAGGGAATACGATGAGTGCGACAAGATAATGTGACGTAGGTAGGTAATACGGACGAGTGGTAGATGGAAGGAGTCATAATGAATGGAGTGTTAACGAGATTGACTAGTAGTTAGTATGGCGTAGTATTGCATAGTATTTTCTTGTAGTGTGTCCATAAAATTGTGCAGGATTTTGGTTGAAAACAAACCTAGATAACTTGGCAAAAGTTAAATATTAAAAAATCTTGACAGTGCCAATAGCATTAGTAGCCTCTGCTGCAACTGTGCTTTAATTTTTTTTGGTAGTTACAAAATAGTGGTGTATAATGTACTTCTCGCTTGCACACAACTTGCTTGAAATGTGCGAGTGCGAAGGATTAAGCTTTAATTTTCTTGTGATGTGTGATGAATAATGAATAAATTAATTTAAAATAACAAGCAAAATTTCATGTTTCATGATCTTATTCGGACAGTCAGAGGAGAAAAAAATAATGATTTAGATTTTTAATTTGTAAATTAATATCTAATCCTATGGGTTTTTTTTCTAAATCTATCCGTCCGAATAATAATTCGGAAAGATTTCATACGAAGTTTGGAGAGTATTTCACTTAGCCATCCGGTAACATTAATTTATTTTCTCATTGTGTTTTGGATCTTCGGAAGTCGATGAATAGAGATGACTCAAAAGTGGTCAAAGTTCTATAACATGTGTCAAGTGCTCGAGCGCACTTAAAATCCTTTCACTACACTATTTCGAAAGAAACTAGTGAAGAAGAAGAAGTGGTCAGCAAAGTTTCATTTCTAGAAACTGTACCTATTCCTATTCTATGTAATTCTAAGGGTGAGAACTACGCAAGTTGTCATTTGGGAATGTCGTAAAATGAAGTGTTTCAAAAGCGGAACTTATCTCGTTTGCGGCAAACCGTTCGAGAACTTGAGACCAATGTGACTGTAGAGTTTCTGGAAAGTTGCGACTATCAATGATGAACGTAATGTTGCGGGCAACATTTTGTAAGGCTCATACATCGATTTTTGCTTAAATCTGCCGCCAAGCAGCGTTGCTGTATTTCGGTTTGTAGAGAGCGGTTGCCGGTGCAATTACAATCAATCAATCAATCAATCAAAACGGTCTTTATTCAGTACAATCACAAGGATCACTTTAAAAAACAAGGATTACAAGCCCATGAAGCTTTACTTCTGTATGCCTCAAGTCAATGGACGCAAGGCAGTGCATCATAGGGTACATTCTTCTTGCTTTGTTATAGGTTATCGTCACCACTTATCATCAGGTGGGCCATCTGTTCGTTGCACAAGTAGAAAAAAAGACAACTTTCAATGCATTATGTACTTTAATAATCCGAATTTCACGCGTTTTTTGTTCCATTATGTGATACTTGTCTTAAATATGATAAAGTTTTGGAAGCTTTTTATTCATACTCTTTAATACATTCTGCTGCCAAGTCTTTAATCCCTTTGCAGTCACCATCATCTTTCCAATCGCTGCAACTCTGTAGAAAAAGAAAAACAAGTCAGTAAAAAGTGATCATCTATTGAAAACAGAAAAAAAATACAGAAACAGATTCAAGACAGATCAGAAAAAACAGATCCACGGTAGGCATCAGGTCTCGTTGCACCAAGTTTTTGAATGAGCTAGTGACACAAAAAAAAGAAGAAGCAGTAAGTACCAACTCAGGATTCTTTGAGGATGTCTAAGAGGGTAGTTTCTTGAGTAGTAGATCTCTTTGTGATGGGCTCGTCTGGGGAAGTACTACCACCACACCTTTTTCTGCCGCCAAGCAGCGTTGCTGTGTTTCGGTTTGAAGATTGTGGTTGCCGGTGTAATTACAGGCACATGAGGCTGAACATCTGTATGCCTCAAATTGATGGGCGCGGGGCAGTGCATCGTTGGGCACGTTCTTATTGTGCGTGACTTGCGAGGCAATGCTTTGTTAAAGGTGATGGTTACCACTTAACATCAGGAGGGCAATCTGCTCACCGAGTTTTTTTTTATACAACTATGTGTTCCATCACATAGTTGTATAAAAAAAAACTCGGTGCTCACTCCCTTCTCACTCATGTCATCTTTCACACAGTCCATCCATCTTTTCTATGGCCTACCTCTCCTTCCAAACCATCCACATCCATAATAACACTCTTCTCGTAATATGACTCTCTTACCCTCCTATTCATAATCCCTGACACGTTATAGCGGCTCTGGTAAGTATATGTGTCACTGTCACTTTCATCGAAATAAAAAGAGGTAGCAACAGACTCAGCGAGCATTTAAGCTAGTGGAGCGCTCAGCGATGATAGCGCTCAAACCATAAAGCCCGGTCTCCACCGCGAAATGGTTAGCGGAACGGACTCCTTTTCAATGAAATAGGTTTACATTTCCACCAACAAAGAGTTTTATCTTTTGATTTCCACTGCAAAAGGAAAAAGAGCTGAGCGAGTTCATTTCAACACTTTCTTCTCGCTTAGTCCTTTCCGCTCGACTATTTGTCGGTGGAAATACAAGTATGCAGTTTATTCTTGCGAGTTAAACGGAGTCCTTAATGGCTCCGCTCCGCTCGCGGTGGAGCCATATTGGTTCCGGGCTTAAGGGCCTTATAAACTATATACGTACGTATTTACCTTTATAAACTGAACATCACTACATATCTTAAGCTTGGCAAGGTCACAAAAGTCTGCTTCTCCGTATTTCGAGAGGTCTCCAGCAACACAGTTGTCCTTGATACGGTTGGCGAGATCCGGGTCGTTCTCCAAACCCTTCTCCGTCAGGTCAACGAAGGCTTTCATGTCGATTGTACCGTCATCTGATGCGAAACCCATCTTCTTACCTATGCAAATCTCCATATCGCACTGAAATTTATTCAATTAGTTCTAGTATTATATACAACACAGTATTATATATTACAACTGATTCGTTATTTTATGCCACAGATAAAGAAATGGGCGACTGCTAGTCAACTCAACTTAGTCAGTTATGGTTATTTACCGAGCTTTAGGCACCTGGATTCACCTAGCTTTAAGACGTTTTAAAGTGGAAAAGCCCAAAGCCTTTTCCACGAATTCTTCAAATGACAGCAAAATTTCCAATATTGCTTTAATAAATTTCCAATATTCCGTAGGTACTTACAGATGGTGGTTTTTTTCTCAGTTGTTGACATTCGCTAAAATCATCGAGGTTTGCAATATGCTTAAAGTCTTTATTGCAACACGCAAAACCACCCTGAAATAAAAAAAAACATAATTATGATAATAATCCAGGATAAAAAGTATAATAGTATCTAGAAATTAAAAAAAAAATTATGTGCTACACTTTTAATTTTTTAATAATTAAATACATATTGGTAGACATTTTTGTGGTAAACATTGCGCTATAGGCCCAAACCAAGCAAAGCTTGTACTTTAGGAACCAGATATTTAATAGAATATTATTATTCGTTTTTTTATAAGTACTACTTATTGATAAAACAAGCAGTTGGCCCACCTGATGTTAAGTAGTAACCATTAACTATAACAAAGCAATGCCTCGTAAATTATGCACATTAGGAACCTGCCTTACGATCCACTGCGACCATAAATAGTCTTCTCGTAATAAGACTTCCTTACCTCTTCATGGCATGCCCACTATCCACGCTAACTTATTGCTCCCCAACTTATCCGTCACAGGCGCTTCTTTTATTTTATTCATTATTTAGGTTTAAAGACATTTACTATCATAAAAACATAACAGTTCACTTATAATGAGATAAGAAAGGTGGCGTTATATAATATAACAGTATTTTTTGCGGACATGTACATCAATAAATAGGTCTAGTTTTAGCATAAGTCAAGTACATGCACCCGGTTGGGCACTGCAATATCATAAAATAATTTTAAAGGCACTACTTACTACAACACACTACTTTCAAACTTTCTCTGATATACTAATTCCTTATTTTATCCATCATTAAGAAAATATCAGTTATATTACATGATTTGAAAATGTGTCCATCCGTAGGCTTCTTATATTTTTAAGACTAAACTGAACCGATCCAGATAAAATTTGGCACAGACATACTTAGTATTCTGGAGACGGACATATTATGTTACATAAAATAATATATTTACTCACATGCATCAAACGTCCACATTTATGCATTTTATTATGCGCCGTCTGTAAACAGATAAAGAAAACAATTATCTTGCAGCGCTGAAAACTGTCTGAAAGGCTTCACGACTTTGATCAGGCACGGTAGATATCCCCTCAGATTTCTTAGTACCAAGAACGAACTTAAGCTTTTGTATAAATTTAATTTGCAAATTGAAATTGAAACTAAATAGTTCATATATTACAATATTTTTTTTTTGTTGCTTTTTTGATAAAATAATCTATAACAATTAAAATTTAGTTTAATTTAGGATTTTTCCGCTAAACTAAAACACGATTATTTAAGCTCAAATTATATAAACAGTTAGGTTGAATGAATTAGGTTTCCCGGCAATTAATCATTAAAAAATTGCATTTTCTTCCAGGAAGCATCCTTCCCTGAGAAGTTGTCGGATGTTTACGAGGAAACTAAAATCTTTTAAAACAACCAGATAAGCTGCCGAAAAAATTCTTCGCATACAACTGTATATAATCTTGGTTATTTGAAAAAACAATAAAAATATATTTAAAATTAGGCACAGACTATATAAGTTTAGTAGAGACGATGACAAGGACTTCGTCGCGCAATAGTATTGTTACATATTTTCAGCTAAAAGTAGATTTTTTCTTGGTAAATATATTTACCACAAGCAGCGCTAGGCAAAGCGACAAAAAAATAACGCGGTACATTTTCACTTCAGTCCAATACTTCTTTTGACTTAATTTCTGTGGGATTCCGTTTATATACAAAAAAGGCACAGAAAAAAAAACTCTACAGCAATCATAACAGCTTATATGTATTTAAGCCATAATTTACATATTTGTACCTACATTACTCATAGCATTTTATAACTAATATCTACACAATGTAGGCTCTACTTCACCCACTTTGAAACGGATGGTTATTTTAACCGATTATATTAACAATCACTCGCAATTAAGATGCAGACTACTTTACTTTACTTCTTGCTCACACTTTTCAATATTTTTGAAAATAAAAATTCACTAAATGTTATAAAAAAATCGCAAAAAAACAAGTTTTATATATTTTAAAATATTGAAAAGTGCGAGCGAGATTCTTCAAGATTCTTTCAAAAGTTCTATGGCTAGTGTCAGCCTTTTTTTTATATTACTAGCTGATGGAACAAGCAGATGGCCCACCTGATGTTAAGTGGTAGCCATCACCTATAACAAAGCATTGTCTCGTAAGTCACGCACGATAGGATACCCTGCGATACATTTTCCTGCGTCCATCAACTTGAGGTACACAGATGTTAAGCCTCATGTGCCTGTAATTACACTGGCAACCACACTCTTCAAACCGAAACACAGCAACGCTGCTTGGCGGCAGGATAAGGCGTGGTGGTAGTACTTCCCCGGACGAGCCCTTCACAAAGAGCTCTACTACTCCTAAAACTCTTAAAACTCAGCCTCTTACTAAATAAAAAATGTGCCAAAACACACTGTAGTTTAACTTCTTAGACTTTTTTAAGCGTCACTTTGATTAAATAATGTGGTAAATCTAAAGCGTATGACTCTCACTTGTCCGTTTTCATGAATCTAAGTGCCTCCAATGGAATTACGCTCATGCTATATTAGACCTTAATATTTTAGTGGTTAGGCTCATTTAACTTCTACACCATTTGCATGCGAACGAAATCGAAATGATTGCTGTGAATTGTGACAGTTTCACACCATTACGAATAATCATAAAATCATTAAAATCATTTTATTTAGATTTTTATTTAGATCCGGACATCATTTATATTTAACATCGTTGACATTGAACGGTTGAGGTAACAATGATAAGCGAAAATTGGGAAAATTATTCAAATCTAAACTTGCCAGCTCAAAATTATTGATAATGTCTGAAGGGGGTAGTCAAAGATACGTCCAAATATAACATTTAGCACATTTTTTTATACAACTAGCTGATGGAACAAGCCCACCTGATGTTAAGTGGTAACCATCACCTATAACAAAGCATTGCCTCGTAAGTCACGTACGGTAGGAACGTGCCCTACGGTGCACTGCCCGCATCAAATTGAGGCATAAAGATGTTAAGCCTCATGTGCCTGTAATTACATCGGAAACCACACTCTTCAAACCGAAACACATCAACGCTGCTTGCTGGCAGAAAAAGGCGTGGTGGTAGTACTTCGCTGGACTAGCCCTTCACAAAGAGCTCTACTATTAAATCATATTTTGCGGTAGCTGGTATTCATACGTGTTTGCAATAAAAATAGGTTTTTATTAAGATATTTTCAACTATACTGCTGGGCGACTTAGTAACCATTTCACAGGTCTATTACCACACCGGTTAAAAAAAAATTTCACATGTCTATTGCCAAAACATATCGTATCCTAAACGCTTATTTTATTAATGCTAGTATCACTTCGAGATTCTAACACCTTTAATCTTATTGACGTCATGCGACCTATTTGGAGTTTTATCTCATTCGTACTCTCAAACGGCGAAGAAAAACATCGTGAGGTAACCAGCATGTTTAAAATATGTATATATGTCTTCGAAGATAACCTCTTTGAAAGCACTTAAAATACTGTCATCACACTGTTTCGAAAGAAACAAGTGACACCACAAGAAGAATAAGATTTCATTCATTAGTTTTTTCTGTTTTTATCATTCTGAATTTAAAAAAAAAACTTAGAATTCCAGCCCTTATAGGAAGTTCGTTTTTAATAAAACCATTTCGAAATCACAGAGGCAAATTGTGCTGGCTTGAAACTGCTTGATTCCCAGCGTGTTCCCAGCCTGCCGTGGAAAGATAACACAGCGATGACATAAAATCCGCCAGAAAGCGAAAGTGTGACGTCATAACGGAAATGACATAATTTGACAGAATGATTGCAAAGGTGTCCCACGATCGGTTATTTTCGATTTTATTGAAAACGCTCGATGTCTTAAGAAATCGAAATTGTTATTCAATGCTTACTTGGTATTCTCGAATGTTCCGCAGTGAGTTTGTGTTATGGAAATTGATATCCTATCGAGAGTGATTGGTGAGTTATTCGATCCAGTCATACTCTGACCAATCACATGCCCTTGGATAGATAAATTATGACTTGTGAGTTAACTAAACATTCGTGATTATCAATATAAAAAAATAGGTATTAAACAATACTAAGAGCTGATTTCACCATGCTCTGTTAGATTAACAAAGGAATAAAGGGCCGTTAAATATGTCAAAATGTACAGTTTGACATCTAAGGTTAGATTAAACGGCCTGTTAATCCTTGATTAGTAACTAACAGAGCATGGTGAAATCAGCTCTTAGTACTTAAACTTGAAGATAAATTGTCACGGAAGAGCGGGATTTCTTTACACATGTTTGTAATACTTAAAAGGGGAATTCAAACCCAATAGTGTTAAAATAGATTAAGATAATGTATAAAAAACAAAAAAATATTCGACAAAATATTTTATACATCTCTCTCTTGTCATGTCACTAGTTTTTTTCGAAACAGTGTGCTGAAAGAATTTTAAGTGCAAGAGGTTCCTTTTGTGCACTCGACACATATTATAGATTTTTTTAGGTTGTACGACATGCCGGTTTCCTCACGATGTTTTCCTTCACCGTTTGAGAGTACTGACATTGTGCACATTCATTTTTTAACAGAAAAACTCATTGTTGCACGACCGGTTTCGAACCCACGACCTTAGGATCGGAAAGCGGGGCCGCTACCACCAGTGCTCTCGTTTCATATATGTATGTAAGTTACCTATTTTAGTAGAAACCGCGAAACGCTTTTAAAAGGTCGGACAAGCCTTCAGAAAATAAAGAAAAACTCCCTCACACAAGGTAATCTAACAAATAAATGGCACATGGTTGCCTTATTTTGCCACAACTGTGCTCGGGTAAGACAAAGAAATATCCAGACCTTACTTTGGGTATATTATTTGCACTTAGGGCCCTATTTCACTGGGAGACTACGGTTGCGCAACCCAGTCGAGCTACAAAAAAAATGTATACATCTCTATAGGTAAGGGTACCTTTCCTGGTGTTAAAAATATATGTAGCTCCATGGAGAGTACCACACCTGGTTTTCACTTGGTAGCAAACAATTTGGTTGTGAAACCAGCCTCGACGCCTTTACAGAATGTGAAAAAAAATGTGACTGGTTGCACACTGGTTGTACAAATGTACAACCACTAATGTATAGTCAACTCGCTCTTTTTTTCCGCATGATGTCTTCCCCAGTAACTGCAATGTTGAATGCCACCGCAGTTTCGATTGTGGGTACACTGTGCTGTTAACTAGATATACTCTGGTGTCTCCTTTGAAATACATCAAATACATCACGGATGCGCGACTGGTTGCGCAACTAAGAGACTAAGGTTTCGGAACTTTGGTCGCTCAGTGATATAGGGCCCTTATTCTTAGGAGGTTGGTGATTAGGGATTTCTAAAAGCCTGGGAAAAGGAAATTGTTTCAGACGATGTTTTTGTTAATGAAATATCTGTCTCTTCCAGCTAAGTAACCAAATAACGTGGTCTAATTAAATACTTTTTATTTCTATATGTCAGAGCTTTCTTTTCTCAGACTCTGAGGTATTTCCGAGGTGTTCTTTATTTTATTCTCTTTTTTGTTTTTGTTTTATACAACTTGCGGATGCTTCGAAAAGATGGCCCACCTGATGGTAACCATCATCTATACTCAAAAGGAGCATTGCCTCATAAGTCATGCACGATAGGAACGTGCCCCACGATGCACTGCCCTGCGTCCATCAAGTTGAGGCATAGACATGTTAAACCTCATGTGCCTGTAATCACACCGGCAACCAAACTCTTCAAACCGAAACGCAGCAACGCTGCTTGGCGGTAGAAAAAAGCGTGGTGGTAGTACTTTTCCGGACGAGCCCTTCATAGAAAGCTCTACTACTCTTAAAACAGCGACTTCCAGCGGTCCTCACAATATCGTCGGTCCAGCAGGTAGAAGGCTTTACACCTTACTCAAAACGATGGACGCAGGGTAGTGCATCACAGGGCACGTTCCTATCGTGCGTGACTTGCAAGGCAATTATTTGTTATAGGTGATGGTTACCACTTGTGTGGTAACTATCAGGGGGACAGCTGCTTGATCCATCGATCAACCGATCATAAAAAAAGATTTTTTTTATTTTTATAATACGATTGTGAAAATGAATTCTGTGCAAGAAAATAATGTATCAGCGTTACAAAAGCAACTCTGTCAAAGCTATTCTACCAAAGTATACCGTCAAGTGAGAAAGACGTGGCAAGAGACTCCAGGTAGCTAATATTGACATTATTGAGCGCAAGCAAATACGGGCCAAAGGGATTAAAACGCAGTTTCTGAGAAAACGGTGGCACAGATGTGGTATTCCGTTTTGACGGGGCGTATCACTTACTCGTAGTGCAGCTGTCGGCAACCTTCTAGCAGGGGGTGGTATAATGGGGTGCTTGGTCGGGTAACCTCCTCGTGGTGCACCCTGGTAACACCATGAAGCACGCCCGCAGAGTACTGCGAAAGTGTTTCATGGTGGATAATAACCCGACACGGTGGGCCTCTCCGCGTGTCCCTCTGTCTAGCAGAGGGCACAGTGTGATGAGGCAGGGTAGACCTATGGGCCTATGGGCCTTCTCCCGCATTGCACTTATTCACCACCCCGTCAGGCGGGAACGGCCGGGCACTCACGGTCGTTCTCGGGCCCCTCCCTGCAAAAAGGGGGGGGCGTGCGGACACCGTCGTAAAGGCGGGGGCATTGCGGGGGCCCCGCTGTCATGGCGGACCGGTTGCCAGCAGGGGACTGGATGGGAAGGCTCTGCCGGATTCCCAGTCCCCCTCCTTATAGGCGACGCGGGGGTGTCGTTGGGTTGTTTAGGTATACCGGGAGCGGAAAACCGGGGAGTCCCACATATCCCCTCCATCCTCCATTGAGGGGAGAATGCCTAACGCATTTTTCCCAGCGTCAAAAAAAAAAGGGGGTGGTATAATAAAGTTAGGACGGGCTCCAAATGTAATATTAGACCAAGAACGTATCCATCTATACTCCAAAGGAGCATTGCTTCGTAAGTCACGCTCGATAGAAACGTGCCCTACGATGCATTGCGTCCATCAACTTTAGAGATACAGATATCAAGCCTCATGTGCCTGTAATTTCAACGCTCTTCGAACCGAAACACAGCATGGTGCTTGACAGTACAAATAGCCATGGTGCTAGTACCTCACGATGTTTACCTTCACTGTTTAAGAGCACTGGCATTACGTTCTTAAAAATACGCTATCACCGCTATATTACGTTTGCCGTATTCGAGTTAACTGAAGATTAACAGAACGAAGGTTATTTCAAATGTAGATAGGGTACTTGCGTGATAATCGTGTTGGAGTCGGGAGTTCGTGTGGGTTATTTTCTTTAGAACTTAAGAGCTTAGCTACTTGAACACTTAGATCCTACACAATAACGTTAATATAGTTCCTGACTTCATACCGAGCAATCGAAACCCTCTGGAAGTTAAATAGCTTATAGAAATAATTATTAAAACAAGTTTACCATTACGCCATTTTCAGCCGCGAAGCAGCGGTTTTGTGTTTCGGTTTGAAGAGTGTGGTTGCCGTTGAAGTTACAGGCACATGAGGCTTAACATCTGTATGCCTCAAGTTAAAGGAAGCAGGGCAGTGCATCGTATGGTACGTTCAAATTAAGAAAGAAGATCAACTATGTTATTTATTTATTTAAGAACACTATTTGGACTCTCATCTGGTGCTAAAGCACTGAAACGCTAGGAACACTATCTTTGCTGCTTGCTGACAAATACAATCAAATATTAAATTAATAAATACTAAATAATAAATAAATATTGGTGGACATTCCACACAGCACTATCTCGCCCCAAACTAAGCCAAAGCTTGTGATATGGGAACCAAATAGCTGATATTAGGTACTACTTAAATACTTTTTTTTGTAAATACATACTTATAATATTAAATAACACCCAGACAAACAAACACATCTATGTTCATCACACAAATGTTTTTTTCTCGGTGGGGATCGAATCCAAGGCCTACTGCGCAAAAGGCAGAGCTACTACCAACTGAGCTGTGAAGGCTGTCAAATTATTAGTAACTATGTATAATTAAAATGTAAATAAAATTAAAATTGAATAATATGGATAAAGATTTGTTTAACAAGTATTTTTTAATCTAATTATTATCACAGTCATATTATATACACCAAAGCTAAAAAGAAGTTAAATTACAGTGATTATCCAGCGAAACGTGAGTGAACAGGGCCCACATTAGCATGGAAATGGGCAAGGGAACTGCCCACTTGAACGCTATCACTCGCAATTAGCCTGTCGACGCCTGTCTGAGCCTAAATTTTCGTTTGCGAGTGTTTGGCGATGGTCAACTATTTATGCTGTAAGTCCGCACGGATATCAGGTGTAATACTGTTACCAAAAATGTAAATAGGCAAAATATTTTAAGTTTTTGGTCGTTTTTAGATAAAGAACCAACAATTTTTTTTGTTAGCTTTTGTTCTTACTGTTGACCAAAAATAAATGCACGTATATGTATAATTTAATATATATTTAAATAATAAAAACCAGATTTTAAAACAATACAACTTCATCCATAAATAATAATGATAATGTTAATTAAAATACAATTCATCATAATCGTTCACACTAAAAAAACCTCTACATTCTTGGTACTTTCCATCATAAAAAATAAGATAATCAGAAAAACTCCGTAAAGCCGACTTTTCATTTGATGTTGAATCCAGAAAACATTACCTGCGCATATCAAAGGAAAAATCCAATATCGTTGACGCAGATGATGAATTGAACTTGAAGAGAGCTTACATACGGACGACTATAAGTTGCCAACCACAAAAGTTTATAAATATTGCTCAACATAACATCTCAAAAGCTATGACCCGGGTTGAATTTGAATTCACGACCTTCCCGTTGATATGGGGCTGGGGTAACCACATGCGCAATCCGACTCAAATCATACTTGCACGGCAAATAACGTATCACGGGGAAGGTCATGGGTTCAAATCTCAGTCGGATACAATAGTTGGAGACAAGTAGATGGCCCGCAATTAGCGCTGTCTCTGTTTGCCATTACGCATTGGTAAGAGATGGCAATAGCTTAAGCATAGTTTATCATTTGACAGAATTTTTTTAGTAAGCCCGTTATTTCACCAAATTTTATCTGGATCAGTTTAGTAGTTTAGCAAACAAACAGACACACTTTATTTTATATAATTTAGTATGAATTTATAAACCTACAGGGTTTGAAATAAAAACAAAATTATAACTCAATAATGCAACATTTCCTAAATAAAAAAAGCGAATATTTAATTCAAATTATTTTATTCAAACAGGAAATTCAATTAGTAAAACATTCAGAAGTGTTGCTCGTTCGTATGCACTCTTAGCAACAAAATCTGTGATAAATGTCACTTTCTACTGAAATATCTACCTGGACTTTGTTTTTTTTTTAATTTCGTTTTTCAATGTGAACATTCAACTACTATATTCACTAAAGTAGTAAGGAAATTGTTTTTAGGACAATTTGTACGTCTCTATAACAAATGACGTGCATCATCAAAAACATAATTAAAACATTTTTTAACAAAAGCCTATAAGCCAAGCCACTAGTTTCTTGCCTGTGCCTCGTAGTTTATAAGACGTTTCAAAATGATCCTTGTAATTGAACTGAATAAAGATCGTTTTAATTTTGATCTTGATAAGAATCTTGCTCACTGCAATATTCAATTGGTAATTTTTATTTTGCACCGCCAAATGGTTAACAATACTTTAATTTTTTTTTAAACAAAGTAGAAACAAGCAGATGTCACACTTGATGTTAAGTGGTAACCATCACCTACAACAAAGCATTGCCTAGTAAGTCTCGTACGTTAAGAACATGCCCTACGATGCACTGCCCTGCGTCCATCAACTTGAGGCAAACAGATGTTAAGCCTCATGTGCCTATAATGACACCGGCAACCACACTCTTCAAACCGAAACACAGCAACGTTACTTGGCGGCAGAAAAAGGCGTGATGGTAGTACTTCCCCGGACGAGCCCTTCACAAAGAGCTCTACTATTGTCACGTATTTAAGTAATTAGAAAGAAAGCTAGCTCTTTTGCATTTGCGCTAAATCTTATCCAAAAACAAACGACTCTGGAAAACAAACGATATCCACACCCTGTGAAAAATATTTACTAAAACACTCGCTAAATGTTTGTTTAATTAAAAGTTACTTCAACACTTAGCGCATTACGCAAGAGCCAGCCAGCCTTGGCGTTCAAAGGAGAGAAAATTAAAAACATTGTGTGTACCGAACTTTATTTAATAATGGAATTTTGCCAAGAACGTAACACTTTTACAGAGATTTTTGGCAAAATTTTGGAGAGTTTAAAAAGTTTAGACAAAGCTACATACCTAGCGCGTTATAGAAAGCTTAATTACTGCTCTGAAAATGAAGAAAATACAGATATTGGGGTTTGGGTTTACTTTTAGCGATCCAAACATTGAACGAAATATTAAGCCCAGTGCACATTATACATTACACATTGTTTTTTGCAACCTAAAAATAAGTTTAGCGATTTTAAATCTTATAAATAAATAATTTAGTTTTTTTAATACTTTTTTTTATAACTAGCTCATGGAACAAGCCGATTGCCCATCTGATATTAAGTGGTAACCATCACCTATAACAAAGCATTAACTCGTAGGTCACGCACGATAGGAACGTGCCCTACGATGCACTGCCCTGCGTCCATCAACATAAGGCATACAGTTGTTAAGCCTCATGTGCCTGTAATTACACCGGCAACCACACTCTTCAAACCGAAACACAGCAACGCTGTTTGGCGGCAGAATAAGGCGTGGTGGTAGTACTTAGATATAAATAGTATAACAAAGTCGCATAATATAACATAATAAGCTATTATAATTTTCTGCCGTGAGTTCAGCCAAGTTCAACCTAGACCACTGGTGGTCTAAAGGTAGCGGCCCCGCCTTCCGATCCAAAGGTCGTGGATTCGAAACCGCTCGTGCACCAATGAGTTTTTCTGCTCAAAAATGTATGTTCACAATGCCAGGACTCTCAAACGGTGAAGGAAAACATCGTGAGAAAACCGGCATGTCGTAGAACCTAAAAAGTTCTATAAGATGTGTCAAGTGCTCGAAAGGAGCCTCTTGAGGCGCACTTAAAATCCTTTCACCACACTGTTTCGAAAGAAACTAGTGACACGACAAGAGAGAGAGCCGTGAGTAAAAATTTCCGTGAAAAAAGCAAAGAAAATATACATTTCTAAAACCATCACATTATTTTAATGAGTCCGCTGTAACGTATTCCATCTGGCTCTGCAAATTCATTTCAGACCGTTGATTTGCATTTAAATGTCACATGTCCAGGGAAAGGTCACTGACCGTCAGTTTGACGTTATATTGTAGGGATTGTTTTTATTTAACGAGCTCCAGGGGTCTAGTGGGAGTGACCCCGCCTTATGATCGTAAAGTTAAGATTCGGTTGTGAAATAATGGATTTTTCTCTTCGAAATTCGAAATTTTTGCAATACCATTTTTTGAAATGGTAAAGGAAAACATCGCGATGAAACTTCCTTTTGATACACCTGTGAGAGGAAAACAGTAAGTATTCTTCTTCTTCTCTCCGTTTATGGCTCCTGTCTGTCATTCGACAGACAATCTTGCCAGTGTCAAGTGATTTGTATTGAATAAATACTTTTTTGTCAAGTCAGTCTATAGTCAAGTCGGCCGTCATTTGTTTTGAAGAAAATGGTGGCGGTTTACTTCAAAACATTGGAAACATTTTCGGTCAAATCAGGATATCACAATACACTTTCATTCCAAATGTTTACACTTTGTGCTAATACCTCAAGTAATGTTGGTTAAAATACCACCGAAATTACACAACACAGCTCAAAATAACACTAGTAAAACAAATAAAATGAAAAAGCTATGTTGCTTCCCAAAATGTCAGAAAATGAATCCCCTTCTTCTTCTCTCTTCTTTTCTTTGTTTATGGCATCTGTCCGTCATGTCATTTGACAGACAATTTTGTCAGTGTCAAGTGATATAGATAAAATACTTTATAGTCAAGTCAGTCCATAGTCAAGTCGGCCGTCATTTGTATTGAAGAAAATGGTGCCAGTTTTCTTCAAAACATTCAAAACATTTTATGTCAAATCCGGATATTTTATATTACACTTTCATTCCGAATGTTTACAATTTTTCGCTCCGTTTATTGCCCCTGTCCTTAGACTAAGTATCATATAGACGTAGTGTTACGGTTTTTCGGCGTGTCCGTTTTTTGTTAGTTTGTGTGTATTCGCGTGAGTGACTAGAGAAGGGACAACATTGACTAACCTATCGATAGAATAAGAAATGGATGAAAAAGTCGTTTTAATTGGAATCCAACTTTTTAATTTTAACTGGGGCCTTATGCTCACTTCGACAGAGATTATCTCACGATGGAGATGACGTCATATCTCGTTCAATAACTCGTTGACCTTGCGTATCGCATGAACTTTGTATGAGAAAATTGGGGAGTTAGATAGTGAGAATGGGGATAAATAGTTATCGAACGAGATATGACGTCATCTCTAACGTGAGATAATCTCTGTCGAAGTGTGCATAAGGCCCCAGGTTGCTGACTTTTATTGCGAAAGCCCAAAACCATTATAGACACTGGAACACTATCATCGTCAATAATGTTTCCCACATTGCCCTAACCGTGAGAGCGATGTCCATCCCACTCGATACAATTTCTTATGGCCATTTCGTCCATGCATAAGAACATTTTGTAGGCTATCAGTTTTCACGCCTAACAGCTTTTATCCACTCCCGTCTTCATTCTGGGCATTTAAGAACCTAAAAAAATATTGTAAAATTTAACAAAAATTGATCCCTCGCGAGACGCCTATAAGGTGTGAAAAATTGAAACTACAACAGAACAGCCGGTCTGACCCACCGCATTAGATATTTCATATAAAAAACGGAAACTTACATATTATCGATAAAGCTAAATTGGTCGGTGGAAGTACATCTCTAGAACAGAAGACTAAAACAATGCATTTTATTTTGCAATAATTAATGGGTTTACATCATTTTCACATAGGAAAATATGACTAGTACTAATAAAATGTAATTCCTACAGTCTTTATGGGAGAAAAAACGTATTTTTTTAGCATGAAAATAGAAAAAGAATATTACGTATCAAATGACAATTCCGGGTCTTTAACTCCTCCTTTTGCTGTTTTTGATACACAAAACACAGCTTCACAAGACATACTTTCACCTTTTCAAATATATTTTGCCTAGACAATAATAATTCTTTAAAAATTTTCATAATTTCTTTCGCTGCATCGCAATGTTGCTGCGAGTTTTTCAAAAACGTCAAAACAAGATCAAAACATTGCATCAACTGACGGCCACGATTTACGCAGACAGTGAGTGAGTGAGATGGAGTGAGTGAAGTTACATCTTCTTTTCTTTTACTCGTAGCTAGGCTACATGGAAAGAACAAAGATAGATGATCAATGTTTGATACACAGTTGAAAAAGGATGTAAGTCTTATCGCTCCCTCCAGTATATAGTACCTCCATGCCCCTGTCCATCGTTTATTGACAGACAATCTTACCAGTGTCAAGAGATAGAGGTTAAATACTTTTTAGTCAAGTCAGTCCATAGTAAAGAGGTCCGTCAGCGTCAATGACCTTAGTCTGATTATGGAATTGATACCCTGAGGTTTGATTAATATTGTTTCTAAAACTGTCAAAACTGACAATAGTTTGAATAGCTTTAGAGATATTAAAGGACCCATGTAATAGGATCTTACCCACAGACATACATTAAACAAGATACCGCAAGTAGCTTTTTACTGTACCCTTCAAGTGAGTGCAATGCACTAAGTTGCGCACTGCTAAACTCTGTCGTGAGGTAGTAATAAATAAATAAATAAAATAAATAAATAAATTTCGGTGGACTTTCCACACCGCACTATTTAGCCCAAAACTAAGCTAAAGCTTGTGATATGGGAACCAGATAGCTGATATAAAATATATATACTTTTTTTTTATAAATACATACTTATAATTTTATATACCTAATACCCAGACAGAGAACAAACATCTATCTTCATCACACAATAAATGTTCGTTGTCGGTGGAGATCGAACCCACGGCCTACGGCGCAGAAGGCAGAGCTACTACCAACTGAGCTGTGAAGGCTGTCAAATAGGTACAATTACACGTCATAGTCGCTATTTCAAATTATTTTTAAAGCTTAAAATTATTATCACTGAATTATTTATGCTAAATCTATTAATGGAATAACGAAAACTAGTAAAATATATATTTCTGGTAGATATAAACCTTATTGCTATTTTCCGAAAGTATGATTTTTCATGAATACATTCAGTGAAATTCAGTAAAAATTTTGACATATGCAAGCGAGAAGTTGTTTCACGTTTGTCAGCGTCTTAACAAAATGCGTACCATGCGTACCTTTCTTAATTAAGTTAGTGACTACATCGAAGGTACATAATAGTTATGGCATATCCACGTTTGAGTCTCATTGAGTCATATACCTCGCAGAAGACCCGCGTAGCGTATTCCCTGTATGTCAAATTACTGTTTTTTTATTTATTTATTAATTTCTCATTGTTTTTTTTTGTAATGTTTACTTATTTTACCTATCATTTCTACAATCAGGGCCGATGCAGAGATCCTCGCGTCCAAACACAAGTTTGTAACCTAGAGCAAGGTTCAACGTTCTTTAATGTAAAATACAGATAGATATTATACATATTTGCTATTTTGTACCTTCGATTTAGTCACAAACTTAATTAAGAAATGTACGCATGGTACGCATGTTGTTAAGAGGCTGATAACTGTGAAACAACTTCGCGCTCGCATATTTCAAAATTTTTACTGAAGTTCACTGAATGTATTTATGAAAAATCACAAGAGACAGACCTACTACAACAATTACTACAATATATCACACCTAAATTGTACCTAGAATAAATGTAAAACCTTCAGTATGATTTGTTTCTGAAAATAAATATTATTATTACCGTTGTGGTATCTAGTGTAATCTATATCTATGATCGCACCGTATCTTCAGACGGCAAGACACATGACAGCCAATTATCTGGTCCGCTAGCAAGGCTAATTACTAGGCGTAGATACGTACTAGACGTTTCAATCTAGAAGGGGAATGAACCTACTCATATACCTACTCATGAGACGACCTCAAAGGTTTTTGAATGGCCAGCTCAGTAGTAGTAGCTTTGCATTCTGCGCTGTACATAAATAAATAAATATTGGTATACACACAGCACTATCTAGCCCCAAACTAAGCCAAAACTTGTAATATGGGAACCGGATAGCTAATATCCTACTTATCCTACTAATATTATAAACGCGAAAGTTTGTAAGTATGGATGGACGGATGTTTGTTACTTTTTCAAGTAAAAACTACTGAATGGATTTTAATGAAACTTTACAATAATATAGCTTATACATCAGAAAAACACATAGGCTACAATTTATAAAGATATTGTGTGACTAATCCTGCGCAGACGAAGTCGCGGGCACCAGCTTGTAACACATAAATACTTTTTTTTGTAAATACATACTTAATAATAGGATAAGTAGGTGCTAATCTAAACATTTGGTTACAATAGGTTGTATATTAATAAAACTATGTACTTACATATCTTAGGGTCAAAAAAAAACCTGTTATGATGTGATGTTGTCTTTAAATAAATAAAAATTATATAGGGTGTGATAAGTAGTGATAAGCGGAAGTCCAGAGATAGAGCACCACTTGGGGTATCCGAATCACCACCATGTATGTTCCGCGACTTTTCATAGTTTTCGAGTTATGATTTTTTTTTCTGAATTTCTGGAAACTTTCGACTTTTGAAAAATTGTAAAAAGAAAAGTAAAAGACTTTTGAGAATTTTTTGCAACTGTATCTTCATGAGTTGTACTTTTATGCATAAAACAATCAGCTCAAGTGACAAATTTACGTTCAGTTCAAAATCAAAACAGGTGACTTCATGGTTCCTAAGTAGGTCACAAGAATTCTCCAGGTTCTTAGATTTCATAATCATTTAAAAAAAATAGTAGTTAACAGGCTACTTTGGCTAAAATCAGCCTTCAAAGACATCGAGGTGAGTTTTAGTTTATTGAGCAATCTGATAAAAAAAAATATTGGTAATTTGATCATTCCTAACGAAAGAATTTGTTATCTAACCAAAAATGACTGCAGGAAACTATGATTTGAACATTTGGAGGTTAAAAATGACTACTAACAATTAAACAATTTTATTTTATTTCGTTTGGTTAATTTTATGTTTAATAAATTAACCAAAAAGTAACCGTTTGCCAAATCTTCGTTTATTGAAAAGCCTGGTTCTAAAAGTCCCTACAGGTACCCGTAACAAGCTTTGGTTACATTAGCAAACATTTATACAAGCACTAACGCATGTGGCAATCATTATTTACATAAATTAGGTACTAAGTAGTGTGGGTGTAAGTGGGCGTGACCGGACAAAAGGGGTTACTAGATTTGGATATTACTACTTTACAAAATGAATGTGACAGTTAACATACAACACATTTATTCCAACAGAGAGTATTGGAGGTGCGTCTGTCTGTCTGTCTGTCACCAGGCTGTATCTCATGAACCGTGATAGTAAGACAGTTGAAATTTTCATAGATGATGTATTTCTGTTGCCGCTATAACAAAAAAATACTAAAAAACAGAATAAACTAAATGTTTTATAAAAAACGTGATTTTTTTGCTCGTTTTTGCTCGATATTGATAACGGCAACAGGTAGATGCTTGAAATATTCACAGAATATTTAGTTATATATTCACTATAAAAATAAATAATAATATTTAAATTAAACAAATATTTAAGGGGGACTCCCATACAACAAACGTGATTTTATTGCAGTTTTTATAGAAAGTGGTACGGAACCCTTCGTGCGCGAGTCCGACTCGCACTTGGCTGGTTTTTTTATTATTTAGCATATTCTATAGATACTCAAGTTTCTTTAGGAAGAAAGAAGCGAGTTCATAGTATTTTTTATGAGAACAATTAACGTAGTTAAGTAAGGCCTACCGGATTGTGTTTTTTTTTGTTTTTGGTGGTTTTAGTTGTTAATTTTTTCTAGCTTAGTAAAAAACGGCAGATTTAAATGTCATAGAACTATGGCTCATGGTGGATTCACGGATAAATAATGAAACTTCAGCAAAAAGCGTAATAATAAGAAGTAACAGAAAGTATAATAATAATACAAGATTTGACGGCCTTCACAGGTCATTTAGTAGTTGCTCTGCCTTCTTCGCTGTGGGCCGTGGGTTCGATCCTCACCGGGAACAAACGTTTCTGTAATGAACATAGATGTTTATTCTCTGTCTGGTTGTAATTTATTTATTTTAGAAGTAAATAATTATTACAGGGTGTCTCAAAAGAAAGTTCACATTTGTTTTGGTTATTGCGTGAACGCAACTATTCTGAGGGGCGCGGGGGGGATGTCAATCGGTAGCCTGGCTTTTGGGAATTTAGTCGCTATGGAGCGTTTCTCGGGAGCGGACCGTGCGTTGTGCGTACGCGAGTTTCATAAAAATGGTAATTCGGCGACTGTAGCGCGTAGAAAATTCTGCAGCGAAATTTCTGCTTATTTGCGAATGTAGGGGTGTCTGATGTTTTTGTTTTGGATTGGTTGCACTCCAGTAGCGGCAATTTTGCTTGTTAACATAGCCAGTAAGATGAAAATGGGCTTCATCCGAAAACAAGATGTTGGTAAACGTTGGAAAGCGCTCAATCATCTGGTTTACGTAGGCAAGCCTCTGACCAGCATCTTGAGGCTTTAATTCTTGCACCAACTGAATTTTGTACGGGTGCAGTTTTAAATCTTTATGCAAAATGCGGCTTATTGACGATCTGTGCACGTTTAAGGCCACAGCACGCTTCCGAATTGAAAGGTTCGGATCGTCCCGAATAGACTGGGCGACACTGTCTACGTTTTCGACCGTTCTAGAAGATCTTGGACGCCCGGATTTTGATTTGTCCAGTGTTGAACCGGTCTCTTCAAACTTCTCGACCCATTTTGCAATGAGTCGAATGGTTGGCGCATCATTCAAGTGACGAATATGTCGAATGCTGCAGAATTTTCTACGCGCTACAGTCGCCGAATTACCATTTTTATAAAACTCGCGTACGCACAACGCACGGTCCGCTCCCGAGAAACGCTCCATAGCGACTAAATTCCCAAAAGCCAGGCTACCGATTGACATCCCCCCCGCGCCCCTCAGAATAGTTGCGTTCACGCAATAACCAAAACAAATGTGAACTTTCTTTTGAGACACCCGTTATGAGTATGTATTTACAAAAAAGTATACAAGTTTATATTATTGGACTTTATATCAGTTATCAATTTCCGATACTTCAAGCTTTGCTTGGTTTTAGACAGTGGTGCTGTGTGTAATAAAGTTTACTTTTGTTGCTGACTGTACCTACCCTACCCAACAGAGCTTTCGAGGTCATCCAAAAGCTGATTTCATAACTAGAACAAAATAAAACACGATGCATCATTTAAACTTTTCACTCCGTTTCCAGAATCTGAACTCAATACACTAATATTGACCATACTGATCTTGAAATAAACCAGCCCATTCGTTTCACATTAGTAGCACACCATTCTCACCTCTATTCCCGAATCATTACAGTCATCAATGCTATGACAGTCGACATTAGTTACATTCGGAATGATATCAATATTTTCCTGCAGAACCGATAATCAAAGATTCATGGCCCCTCAATCACGGACTCTGAGTCGACACAGCTAAAATATAGCTCTAATTGGTACACTTCTATATTGTACTTGTATGACTCCATAATATGGAGTCATACAAGTAGGATATACTTAACATATTATGTTATCTTTACGCTAAAAACCATAAATATAATTATTTGTATACAGAGTGATTATTAATCATTGTTTTTCTTGAGTAAACGTTTTTTCATTGTCTCAACCAATGTGTATGACGATGTGTATACAGCATAAAGGGGCAATTTTTTCACTCATGCGCTTTTTATGGGACTCTGTAATGCCTGAAACAGGGTTTTAGATGGAGTAAGCTCGTCTAGACCACACAAAAGATGGAGCGACGACATAGGTTAAACTAGTAGGAAATACATGAAGTACAACAGCTAGAGACAGGGAAGAATGGAAGCAATTGGAGGAGGCTTTTATCGCCGAACGCGGTTCTTGCGCCGTTAAATAAATTAAATTTAGATATTAAATCAAATAGTTATAGAGAAAAACCAATATACACCACTATTTTGTATTAACCAGAAAATATTTAAGGATAGTTGCAGCAGAGGCTACTAATGCTATTGGCACTGTCAAAACTTTTTAATATTTAACTTTCACCAAGCTATCGAGGTTTGTTTTCAAGCAAAATCCTGCACAATTTTATGGACACCCTACAAGAAAATACTACGGAATACTACTGCTAGTAAACATCGTAAACACTCCATTCATTATGACTCCTTCCATCTACCGTCTCGGCGTAGGTATAGTACCTACCTACGTCACATCATCTTGTCGCACTCATCGTATTCCTTCTCTCTCGCTCACTAGATAAATAATTCGATGGGTAGGTAGGTAGGTAAGTATCATAAAAAAGGCAATATTTTTGTTTTTTTTTAATCCTTTTATTTGTAATTAATTGCCATTTTTCTTCATACCTACTTTGGCGGGCTTAGGACCGTCAAGCTATTTACAACAAATAAAGTTATTAACAGTAAGTACTTACAACTACGCACGTCACTAACCTACAGTATTTTAAAAGTTGTTTAAAATGTCCACCTTCATTGTCAATGCAAACACACACACGTTTTAACAACTTGTTTTTGTGGGAAATTACTTAGTCTTTGCACTATCAAAAGCGTCTAATGCGCTGTTTTTGGTCCTGTACATTTGTTAGGCTCACTCACATACACTAGTCTTTTTATTTCGCTCCACAAAAAGATTGGGGGTGTCAGATCGGGCGAGCACGGAGGCCAGGCAAACTGGGCCACCGCGACCAATCCATCGGGTGCCAAACTCTTGAGATAGGTACTCTCGCACTGCGCGATGATAGTGCGGTGGCGCGCCGTCCTGCTGAAACCATAGCTCCCGCCAGGTTGTTAACGGAATATCCTCCAGCCTGGCGATGGCTAGTAGCTCCTGGTTCTTCCTGTAGTGTATCTCAACTGAGCGCACAATCTTCCAAGCGCAGGACTGGCTTGTGCTAAAGCGACATGCCGCGTCACGCGTGCTCCTCCGAGGATCTTCTTCAAAATCATTTAGGAGGTCATCGTAGAAGTTTCGGGAGTATGCAGGCCCTCCTCGTCCTTGCGGCACGTAAACAGAGCCATGGTCTAATATGCTGGACATCGTGGAGTAATTTGGTTGCCGATTGTTTGGGTACCATTCGCGGTACATCCGTAGGTAATCACTCACATTTCCCCAGACTAAAAATACGTAAGTACGTAACATGTATGCGTATTCTCTGGTAGTGTACTGATAAGCTATCGTGAACGTGAAAACCACAATAAATTAAGTACTCTAAATTAGATGCAGGTGCGAGCGCAGCGGTCAGTGACACCCGTAAAATAAAAATTGTCCGCGGGTATGTGTTTAGTTCGACACGAGTTTGCCGGCCATAGATGAAATAATAGTTAGTATTGCGCGAGCGGCACGTTTTGTTTCGTTTTGAACGAGACAAAAATTTATGAATGGATGAGAATGAGACTCGGGTATAAGACTCTGTAGTAGGTACGTACGGATAATGGGTAACTAGTTATCATCTTTTTCTTGGGATATTCTTTTTAATTATTTTTTTTGAGTTTTAACTACATAAACGTGATCAGTAACTGACACTGAGTATACGGTTTTTTTTTTTGGTAATTACAAAATAGTGGTGTATATACGTGTACTAGTTATGTAAGAGAAATAGAAGCTTATATTATATTAAATTAAGCTCGCCCAGTACCTATCTATACCATCCTCATAGTTTAGTCTTTTTTTTTTTTTTTTTTGAAAAAATTTTGGGAAAAATGCATTACGCATTCCCCCCCATTGGAGGATGGAGGGGATATGTGGGACTCCCCAGTTTTCCGCTCCCGGTATACCCACTAAACAACCCAGCGACACTCCCGCGTCGCCTATATGGAGAGGAACTGGGAAACTGACAGAGCCTTTTCATCCAGTCCCCCGCCGGCGATTGGCCCATGACAGCGGGGCCCCCGCAACGCCCCCGCCTTGACGGCGGGGCCCGCACGCCCCCCCCCCCCCTTTGCAGGGGGGGGCCGGGAACGTCCGTGAGTGCCCGGCCGTTCCCGCCCGACGGGGTGGTGAATAAGTGCAATGCGAGAGAAGGCCCCTCCAGGTCTTCTCCCGCTATTCAGCACCATGAGCGGCGCGAGAAGTTCCGCGTCTCTCGCGCGCGCTCCACCGCCTGGGTAGACCCGTAGGTCTACCCTGCCCCATCACACTGTGCCCTCTGCTAGTCAGAGGGACACGCGGAGGGGCCCACCGTGTCGGGTTATAAGCGACCATGAAACACGTCAGCAGTACTCTGCGGACGTGTTTCATGGTGTTACCAGGGTGCACCACGAGGAGGTTACCCGACCTAGCACCCCTCATAGTTTAGTCTGCCTTAACTTAATGATAGACAATGATCAATACAGTCTGCAATGTCTGTACTGTACCGACTATTGTGTGTTTTATTTTTATTTTTCACTGATTTAATAGATTATAAGTATGCATTAGGTATTATTAGTTTGAAGCATAGCGTATGCTATCTTATAAACTTGATTATCTTTACCTTTTTTCTGTGCCTACGCCTCACTAAATTCGATTGGCACCACATTGGAGCTTCAATATTGTCTAATATTACATTATAAAAGGATCATACAAAATAACGGTAGGAACCAAGCAGTAAGTTTGTTGACTGTTCTTCTAGGCTTTGGTCGCGTGGAACTGGCACCTAGAGTCACCTAGCTTTAAGACGTTTCAAAGTGATCCTTGTGATTTTATTGAAACTTTTGACTTTTTTTTGACAGTATAATACATAGCATAATGACATGGCTACGGGGTTTTCTCCAAATATGGTGTGTATGTATACTTAGATAATATTATAATACGTATTATAATATGTAAAGAAAGAAAGAAAGAAGAAAGAAAAGGTATTTATTTGTCACACAAACATACGTGGACTTTAGATTTAAAAGCTAGTAACAAAAAGTATAATATAACCTTAAGAAAAAACAAATCCACGTAAAAAGAGAAAGTGCAGATTAGTCCTCCATATGCCGAGTGCGACAAACAGGTCCCGTCTCAGCGAGATGCTGCTGACCATCCATAGATAGTAAGCAGCGCTGGTTTTCAGACGATAGATATGTAAGTTTTACTATTAAAATGATCCATTGTAGATAAATTACTCGTAGTTAATAAATAAAATAATACGTGCGGAGTTATCGTCATGATCCTTCGCCGTTTGAGAGCACTAGCATTGCGCACATACATTTTTCGAAAGGAACTATCATATATTTTTCGAATGGAAAATTAAATATCCATAGGTTTTTTAAACAACATCGTGAAACCTAGAAAGGTTTGTGTCGAGGTGCACAGCTGGGTTTGAACCAGCAACCTTAGTATCAGAAGGCGGGGTAAATACCACTGGACCACCACAGAAAGTGATACAGCTATTCTAATAGGCTGCACCTGAATGGGTCTCTATGACACATCACGTTTCAAGTGATGGATGGAGTTATCTGGACGTAACGATTAGTCATGGCATGGTTCTGCGGTTCGCGTATTCATATCTGTATCTCGAGTCTGACCCGCAAGTACCGATCTTTTAACGAACTATGCGATCGTCAAATTTGACATTTCTATTCGTGAAAACGGGTTTTAGCGATTTTTTGGCGATTTTGACGAAAGTCAAATTTAAAAGAAAGTAGGTATTAGTAAAATTTTAGCGAATTTCGCTAAAATGCGAGTATGGTACTTTTGATTTCAAGATCATCTAACGAGGCGACATGATCTTTCTCGTGTTGCCACCAAAACTCTAAAAGATTGAAAAGCAATCCATAGACATCTGTGTTCAAAACCGAAAGTTTCCGAGTTGTCATTTTACAATTATCGCGAAAATTGGCGATCGTCAAAAGATAGCGACCCCGAGTTCCGTACTCACACAATTCGTCAAAATATCACGAATTAGACGATCGCTAAATTTAGCGGAATGAGTTCCGTACGCGGACGAGTTGTGAACTCTCGCGACAGCATACAAAAGGTATTTGGAGAACGGACTCGCATTACTCGGAAACAGTGAGTGCAACTCAGACTCGTTACTAGGTATTTGTAGCGGCGATGAATGAATGAATGGTTGAAAATGCTTTATTGTACACCTTTACTGTACAATGGGCGGTCTTATCGCTATAAAGCGATCTCTTCCTGACAACTTTTGGATGGAGAGGAGCCTATATAAGATGGTTGGTTTGGGTACACCATAAAAATAACATGATATAACAAAAATGATAAAACAACATACCTGCTTAAACTAGCTAAACATACATAAATAAAATAAAATTACATACATATTACATATAAGGCGATAAGGTATTTTGGGTAAAATATTTATTGCTATCTTTGACCCGCATTTAAGTTCGATTAAAAAACCAATATTTTTAAAAGAGAAATCCACTCATTGACACACTTATGACAAAATTTCCGAAACTACAACGCTTATAGATCTGAACTTTGAATGGTTAAGGAGCTCACTAAGAAATTATTATTTGAAAATTGTATGGTTGTCAGACTCTTGAGGTGTCAGTTTTGGTTTAAGCAGTTGTTAAGGCGACGACAAGAGCTAATGTGACTCTCGCTCGCACGTTTCGACATGTTGAAATATATAAAATCATAAAACTCATTTTTGAAAAATCGCAATCAACCATTTTGTGTGCAATGACATTGCATTGCTTTTCGTACATAAGCAAACTTTTAAGTAGGAAAACATGTATCGATCAAAATGAAATTTTTACTAAACTGTGTGCAATGTGATCGCACACAAAATGGTTGATTGTGATTTTTCGAAAATAAGTTTAGTGATTTTATATCTTTCAACATGTCAAAACGTGCGAGCGATAGTCACATTAGCTCTTGTCTTAGCCTTAAGCCATAACGAAGGCCTTAGGGTTGCCTAAAAGTTCCATCACCAGTTGGTTACTACTTCATACGAAGCTACTTACCATTTTCTAATAAACATAATTGAAACAAGATATGTTTTTTTTTAATGAAACAAGCAGATGGCCCACCTGATGTTAAGTGGTAACCATCACCTATAACAAAGCATTGCCTTGTAAGTCACGCACAATAGGAACGTGCCCTACGATGCACTGCCCTGCGTCCATCAACTTGAGGCATACAGATGTTAAGCCTCATGTGCTTGTAATTACACCGGCAACCACACTCTTCAAACCGAAACACAGCAACGCTGCTTTGCGGCAGAAAAAGGCGTGTTGGTTTTACTTCCCCGGACTTAACGTAAGATACATGTTTCAGTGGATATATTTCGAAACAATACATTGAATGTATTATAGAAAGGACAGTGGGTTTGAAGCCGGTTATTAAATACGATTGTATGAAAATGTACAGTCAGCACCAAAAGTAGCTAATAAAAACAGACTTCACAAGGTACTGACTAAAATTTTCACAATAATCTGACTTATTAATTTTTTTATAACAAAGACATGCGTCAAAGTTCCAAAATACTCAATAAAATATTATCTGAATAATAAAATGCTGAATAAAGATCGATGCAATTTTTCAATAACTATGACTGTATTACGACACTGATAAAATCGGCACTCTAAAAATGTTAATGTTCTGCGAAATATTATTGTAAAATAATAATTTATCGTACACTTTTTCAAAGAGGTTTTGTCAGACGTTTGTGAAATTTCAGATGCTAAGCTTCTATTGATGTTTACTGTACTAATATCAAATCATAAGTCCCTTTTACTAAATTAATCAATAGTTTACCTGAGGATTGGTTTCTCAATAGAAATTCTAGGAAACCTTAGCTTGGTGAGGGAGCTTTGTTATATAACATCAAGGCCCCAATTAACTTGGCTATGTTAACGAAATAATTTGCTTTTGTCAGTTTTGTAATCTCATTTATATATTTATATACGCGGTCCCTTTCTCTCTTTACGTGTCACTAGTTTCTTTCGAAACAGTGTGGTGAAAGGTTTTTAAGTGCGCATGAGTGCTCAAGAGGCTCCTTTCGAGCACTTGACACATGTTATAGAGGTAGAAATTTTTAGGTTCTACGACATGCCGGTTTCCTCACGATGTTTTCCTTCGCCGTTTGAGAGTACTGGCATTGTGCACATACATTTTTAAACAGAAAAATTCAATGGTTCACGACCGGTTTCGAACCCACAACCTTAGGATTGGAAGGCGGGGCCGCTACTACAAGACTACCAGTGCTCTCTATATCTCTATATACGCGGTGCTGATAAATTATTAAAACTCATCAAATCTTATTCAACAGCATTTGATCAGTAGAACCTTTGTTCCCTACAATATTCCTCCGTCCAACCGTGAGTTAATGCAATTTTCGAATAAAAAATTCGATTTCTCGCAAAATGGAGTGGGATTGTTCTCGGCGAAATTTGATTTCCATCGTGAGTTCCGTTGAAGTAAGTAATCTTGGGTGTTTCATTGTTACGCTTACATTTCAGAATTTCAGGCGGGGTTTTCAGTTTTCAGAAATGGTTAATTAGATTTGAGACTGACTGTGCAAGGGCATTGCCCTTGTAATGTTGGACTTGTGTCTGGCTACGTTCGTATCAGATTTTTTTTAATATTTTTTTTTATACAACTAGTTGATGGAACAAGCAGATGGCCCACCTGATGTTAAGTGGTAACCATCACCTATAACAAAGCATTGCCTCGTAAGTCACGCACGATAGGAACGTGCCCTACGATGCACTGCCCTGCGTCCATCAACTTGAGGCATACAGATGTTAAGCCTCATGTGCCTGTAATTACACCGGCAACAACACTCTTCAAACCGAAACACAGCAACGCTGCTTTTCGGCAGAAAAAGGCGGTAGTACTTACCGGACGAGCCCTTCACAAAAAGCTCTACTACTCCTAAAATAATATACTTAATATTTATTTATTAAACGATACATATCTTCTAACAACTCAACATTTTTTTTAAAGAAAGATAATATTTTACGAAATATTTTATTCGATAGAAGTATATGTTGTTATGATCTTGAAAACAAATATGAAGATAATAATCTAGCAAGTCTTTTTTGTTTAAGAAGCATTTACCTTGCCTTAACACAGTTTTAACTAGCACGGAAGGCAATGTTCCGAGACCACAGTTAAGCCAGTTTCTTTATACAAGGTGTTCCAATACTTGTGTTTAAAAACTTCAAGGGGACTGAAGTACTCATCAATATGAATAACTTTTTCTAAAGAACCAACACTGTTAATGCGAAAAAAAAACAGCTGTTTCATAAAAACCTACCTGGTTAAAATGTATGAAACAGCTGTTTTTTTTTCGCGTTCACAGTGTTTGCTCCCTAGAAAAAGTTATTCATATTGATGGGTACTTTAGCCCCCTGAAGTTTTGAAACACAAGTATTTGAACACCTTGTTTATACAAATCTTAGGATAAGACCTAAATGTATGGCTCTACATGTTTTTTTTTTGGAAATAAACATACATTATCTTATCTTATTTTTTAAAACTTCACTTGCTACGCCGTAGCATTTGCTACGACGTATTGCTATTTCCGTGTCTATTTTGTAAACTTATCAAAAACAGACACAGATATATTTGTAACTAGATAGTGTTACTCTGTGGATGATAGCGGCCTTTGTCCCAGAAAAATCCTAATATCCATCGGAAATAATACTTAACGCGCGCATTTATCATCTGTTAGTCGATGGAATAAGGTTGTATGGATCCTTATCCAAGACTCGCAAAGGTTTGTCACATCCGCGAATCCATTGAGCCTGTTTGATAGATCACCCCTTTATAGTATACCTTCTCAGTTGGTACTAGCTATAAGTAAATAAAATAAATACCTAACGTGGTTAAAGATGTTTATCATCGCAAAGAATAAAGTTCATTTACAGAGAATAATTCATTTTTTATTTATACAATTAGCTGATGGATCAAGTAGATGGTCCACCTAATGTGTAGAGGTAACCATCACCTATAACAAAGCGTTAACTCGTAAGTCACGTGCCCTACGATGCACTGCCCTGCGTCCATCAACTTGAGGCATACAGATGTTAAGCCTCATGTGCCTGTAATTACAACCGGAACCGGCAACCACACTTCAGACCATATTACAAAAGGTGCACAAACCGTGTACTGGTTTTAATCGAGTGTCATAACAGTGATTGACTGTAGTTATGGTTACTAACAAAATAGCAATGTTTTTTTAAATATGTTCCTTTAATTTGTTTTTTATATATATATACGAGTATTTTTGAGATGAGCAGGGCATGTGGCTCGAATGTCAGACGATATTTGGGTCAAAATAGTAACTAATTGGGTCCCACAAGGTCGATGCCATCGAGGGAGACCTGGGAGAATGCGGCAGCCAATCTTTATTGCCATTTAAAGAACCGGCCTGCTATGACCAAAGATGTCGAAAAGTGTAGAAAGCAAGTGGGAACGAGACAGGTAAAATAAATAAATATATTTTTTATTCGGATAATATTACACACTGAAATAGCCTCAGACTAAGCAAAGCTATGAAAAACTGACACAACTGGGAAATAAGGTTTCTCGAGTGGTGCACACGAAGAGCATAAGGCACCTCTCACCTTAAGATCTGACCACATTAAAAAGATTGCGGGAAGTTGGCGGATGAAGAGGGCTCAGAATCGTTCTTTCTGGTACTGTATAGAGGAGGCTTATATCCACCGGTGACCTTCTGCAGGCTAACTATGATGATAATAGTACATACCTGACTAACTTTTTCCGAGACCTCTATTACTTCTATCCATTAAGGTGAGACAATTACATAACTTTGTTGCAATCAGTTTCAAACGGTTTCTATTTCAAACAGCTTAGGTAAAATAAGCTTTGCGGTTACAGTGTATAGTGTCCAAGTTACTTCTGTAGTTGCTAACAATGTTTAATGGCAACTAGTGTTTGTTATTATAAGATTGTTAATTATATATTTTTTTTATTTACTTACTGGTTCCAAATATATATCTATTTAAACAGGTAATTGGCTGGCAAATCATTCTAACCATCAAAAAATATTTGAAATACACTCAACCAAATTCGTATTATTATGCAAAATTATATTAAATTAGGTAAGTAGATTGAACCTTTGTGAAAATTCAATTCACTTTAAACCCTTTTGAGTGTGTAAGTAATTCTTTTGTAATTGGAAACACTTCGCTGGTCTGAGGCTTCTGTTATTTCGGCATAAAATTTATTAGAAATATAGTTCTCGTCCGTGACTTAGTTTATTTGTTTTTTTTATTTCTCTTAAAAATAGAGAAAAACAGCTTCACAACTATCCCCAGGTATGTCTAGAAATTTTCAAGGATACAGTTTTATTTATTAATTTATTACGGCACACAAAACAGAATACAACCAATAAACATTAAAAAATAATTCATGCACATAGGTTTTAGAACTAGATGGTATTCTAAAGACATGTGTACACATCATGATTAGTTGGTAGCAGTAAGAGAAAAGATAATAAAAGTATTTTTACAGATTTTGCGCATATATTATACTAGCAGCTTCTCGCGGCTTCGCACGCGTTTAAGTGGTGAGCCGTGATTTAGCCATCACACAAATTTTCACATCCCTTTGCACAATAATTAAGGGTAGTTTTAAAAAACTAATAATGCCTTTCCTATTTTTTAGCCTTAGAGTACATGTACTCCAAGTTTGTAGGTTCAAGGAATACTATTTTTCATACAAACGTTTTCAACCCTTTTTACACTGTTAGGGGTTGAATTTCCAAAAATCCCTTCTTAGTACACTTCTACGCCATAAGACCTATGTACTCCTCAAATTTCAAGTCTCTAGAACCAGTGGTTTACGCTGTGCGTTGTCTATATGTCAGTCAGTCAATCAGTCAGGACTTTGATTCTTATAGTATTAGAGATTACATTATGTTATTATTATATTATTTGCACATACATTAGATATTGCACATTTTGAGACATTTACATTTTATTTAATAATAATAATAATAATTTATTCAGAATCTTATAAAGTACACATAACAATACATAGGAGTAAGATTTAACAGGGACAATTAGTTTTAACATTCGTGTCACATGTGGACCGATTTGGATTAAGATCCGATAAGATTTCTTAATATTAGAACACTTATTTCTACTCTTATTCTTGCTCATAAATAAAACTTAAAATCAGGTGGACAAGTCTTTGTTCAGCAAGTAGTGAATGGAAATAAGAAAAAAATCTCAAATGAAGGACCAAAATTGATCATAAAAATTTTTACAATGTACGCCCTACCCTAGTACGAGATAAAATATTAAATTTGTATTTAAAGAAAATGTATGCATACAGTAAACCGTTCCCGTAATTAATCCAAATGTAATTAAAACTAATTACTCGCCATTCATCAAAAATCATTGGTTATTTTCAGATGCTGACAACCGTCAAACAACTTCTCGCTCGCACATTTCAATAATTGAAAGAAATAAAGATATTTCAAGCAGCGTTGCTGTGTTTCGGTTTGAAGAGTTTGGTTGCCGGTGTAATTACAGGCACATAAGGCTTAACATCTGTATGCCTCAAGTTGATGGACGCAGGGCAGTGCATCGTAGGGCACGTTCCTATCGTGCGTGACTTATGAGGCAATGCTTTGTTATAGGTGATGGTTACCACTTAACATCAAGTGGAACATCTGCTTGTTCCATCAACTAGTTGTATTGAAAAAGAAACAATAAACATGTTAGTGTTTCTGAACCTTTTGTATGTTATTCTCCAACACTTACTGAGAAATTATAATTAAGTTCATCAGTTCAAAGTTCATTAGTAAAATCAGTGGTTTTATATTTCCAAAAAGGTTCCAAAAATTTACAAAAAGTTGTTTGTTTGTCTGCATTTAAGGCTAGACACAAGTCCCGCGCGTTTGTACCATAAATATAGATTTATATTTTTATACTGATGTACTGCAAAAACCTACAGAAAGGCAATTTCATATTCCAAGCCTGTACAAAGCTTAGAATATTGTTATTTTTACCAAACCGTAGAAATAAATTCATTCATTGGGTACGGTGTCGGAAAATTTTCACAAAAGCGACACGCGCCTAACGTTTTTATGCATAATACATACGTAACACTCGAAAAAACTGGTAAAAGCATACTTTGACACTGAAATAAGCCACCGCTTATTATTTAAATGGTAAAAAGAAATAACATACAAGGATACTCATGTTTTGTGATGGCGAATAGCAATGTTGAATGAAAATAAGTGTATTACGGAGTAGTAGAGCTCTTTGTGAAGGGCTTGTCCGGGGAAGTACTACCACCACACCTTTTTCTGCTACCAGGCAGCAACGCTGTGTTTAGGTTTGAAGGGTGTGGTTGCCGTTGAAATAACCGGCACATGGGGCTTAACATCTGTATGCCTCAAGTTGACGGACGCAGGCAACGTGACTTGCAAGACAATGCTTTATTATAGGTGATGTTATAGGTGACCACTTAACATCAGGTGGGCCACTTGATTGTTTCATCAGGAAGAAGTATAAAAAAAAGATATTAATCGTAAGTCGTAGCAACAAGGTCGTTCAACCCCATTAGGTTACTGATGATCCTCATACCACACTTCCCCAAAAGACTTGAGTGGTAACAAAGTGGCAATGAATCTGGCGAGCGGTCATTGAACTACGTTTTTAATTCATTACCTACCCCTAAAGGATAATTTGTGTAATTATCACAGTCATTATGGCGTGAGGCTGCGTAGGGTATTAACGTTAATAGCTGTTTTGGTAGCTAGCGTTCTCGTGCGATTTTTACTTTTGGAAGTTGGCAAGTTACAGTTTGTATAAATTTTGCAATGTTGAAAGATATATAATTTTAAATCGATTATTTTAACCATCACCAAAAAAAGGATTACCTCGTAAGTCACGTATATAATATTTTCCTGGGAAATCGTTTTATCGATCACCAAAAATATTGTATCAAATAAAAAAAATAGTTTCTATATTAAATACTAGTTTCTAGTAAACTATTTTAGAAAGAAGTGTATTATAAGTGTAAGTGTATAAGTGGTATTAAAACTTTTTATATGATATTTTTTCATTTGAGGTTTTAGATGATATTTTTGCGGAACCATCGTAATTTTATTTTCCGTAACATGGTTGGCTGAGTTTTGTTATATTATCAGTGACTTATCTATCTAAAAAAGTATATCCAAAATGTTGAAGTTTTCAAACGAGATCGGTTGTCAGCGTCTTTACAAATAAACCTATATTTTTTTTTGTTCTCTCCTAATTCTTTTTTCTTCTTCTGATTGCAAAATTATTTGCTGTATGTTCTTATAGCTAATAAATGTATACATAAGTAGGCAATGCATTTATTTTTCTACTAACAAAGTTAGGTATAGGTTACAGAAGATAGGCACAATATACCATGCATAGAATGTAGGTAACCACTTTGCTTTGGATCTTGAGAGATGTTTATTGAAACCTGTAATATTAAATGATTATTTATAGGAACACAAGAATATTCTTGTGTGTAATATTATAGTGTACAGGCTGATTCATATGCATCATCCTATACACTATACTCTGTTCGATTTTAGGTCCTTGTCGTAAATGCCATTTTTCTTTGTCTTTGTGCAGCTATTTCTAAATGCTATTATATCAAATGAGAGTAGTAGAGCTCTTTGTGAAGGGCTCGTCCGGGGAAGTACTACTACCGCCTTTTTCTGCTGTGTTTCTATTTGAAAAGTGTGGTTGGTGGTGTAATTACAGGCACATGAGGCTTATCATCTGTATGCCTCAAGTTGATGGACGCAGGGCAGTGCATCGTAGGGCACGTTCCTATCGTGCGTGACTTACGGGGCAATGATTTGTTATAGGTGATGGTTACCACTTAACATCAGATGGGCCATTTTTTTTATGCCAAATTTGATTATGTTTACCTTTTTCTGTATGCCTACGCCTCACTAAACTTCAATAATATATTATATTATTACATTGTAAAAGGATCATACAAAAAAACGGTAGGAACCAAGCCGTAAGTTTGTTGCCTGTTCTTCTAATCTTTGGTCGCGTGGAACTGGCACCTAGAGTCACCTAGCTTTAAGACGTTTCAAAGTGATCCTTGTGATTTTATTGAATAAATACATTTTGACTTTGACTTTGACTTTGACCATTTGCTTGTTCCATCAGCTAGTTGTATAAAAAAATACAACATTAATATTTGGATAGGTATTACTGTAGGAGATAGCTCTGCTTGTAGATAAATTTAACAAGACCCTTTGTTTGAAACTAGTCTCAGTGTCGAAAATAGGTTCGTAATTGCGTTTGGTGTTGGTACCGAAGCTCTTGCTATGATTTATGGGTAGCAATCATCTATTAATCAGACCTTCTTGACCGGGTTAAAGTTTGTATTAGATTTACAATAGATAGCAATATTGTTAAAAAAATTAAACCGGATAAGTGCGAGTTGGATTCGCGCACGAAAAGTTCCGTATCATCATCTATAAAAACGACAAAAAAATCGTGTCTGTTGTATGGGAGCCCCCCTTTAATATTTGTATTATTTTAATTTAATTATTTAATTTTAAAGTTAATACAGAGGTATAGGTAACTTAATATTCTGTAAATATTTCTAGCGTCTACCTCTTGCTGTTATCAGACAGACAGACGGACAGCGGAGTTTTAGTAATAGGGTCCCGTTTTACCGTTTGGGTTTGGGTACGGAACCCTAAAAAAGACAGTATTCCGAAAAAAACTCAAATAGCTTCACCTCGAAAATAAGTATAAATAAATATTGGTTGACTATCCACACAGCACTATCTAGCCCCAAACTAAGCTAAAGCTTGTAGTATGGGAACCAGATAGTTGATATAATACATATATACCTTATTTTGTTGTAAAAACATACTTATAATATTATATAACACCCAGACAGAGAACAAACATGAATGTTCATCTTACATAATGTTTGCTCTGTGTGGGGATCGAACCCACGGCCTACGGCGCAGAAGGCAGAGCTACTACTACTACCAACTGAACTGTGAAGGCTGTCAATATATATAAGTATATAAGTGCATCATATGTCTGGTTCCCATAGTTCAAGCTTTACTTAGTTTGAGACTAGATAGTGCTGTGTCGAATATCAACCAATATTTATATATATTTATTATTTAATTAAGCAAGAAAATTATATCCGTCTAGCTTTCATAACACCTATAAAATAATAATCACATAAACAATATCGTGGCGTGATAAAACCCTTATGGTCATACACAGAGAGTAGAGTGCTTTGTCTGTGGTTCGTCCGGAGAAGTACTATCACCATACCTATTTCTGCCGCCAAGCAGCGTTGCTGTGCTTCAGTTTTTGTGCGATTGCCGGTGAAATTACAGGCTTTGCATCTGAATGCCTCGAGTTGATGGACGCAGGGGACGCAAGGAACGTAGAGCACGTTCCTATAGTGCGTGTCTTGCGAGCAATGCTTTATTATATAAGTGATGGTAACTACTTTAAATCAGTTGAGCCATCTGCTTGTTTCATCAGAAAATAGGATAGAAAATTAAAAAATTGAGTAGTCAAATCCATACCGAGATAGTCCGTGTAATGTGACACTCTTGGTTTTCATACAAAACGACGCTCATGCGGTATCCAGTTCAATCTATATCTGTGCTTCAGATAATTCGAGACGTTTAAATATTCATAACGCAAATACCACGTTTCTCGAGACTGCATTACTACTCGTACCTACATGTTAAACGAAGCGTCTGTTTGTCTGCTTGTAAACAAGCAGGGTACTGGTCAATATACTGGTAAATTTCTCGTATGCTACTGTACAATATGTTGAGGAGCGGCCAATTTTATGTCACTTAAATTTCATATCCATTCTTGTATTTATATTTTGTTTATCGGTGGCATAAAGAAGAAGTACTGTATTTGTACTGCATCTGTACTGTATTATGTTACTATTATATTTCATTTTGCTTAGCGCTCAGTTTATATAATGTTTCATGATACCACTTTCGTTATAAGGCGAAGACAAGAGCTAATATTGTGACTCTTGCTTGTACGATTCGACATGTTGAAAGATATAAAATCACTAAATTTATCTACGCATATCACACAATCAACCATTTTGTGTGCAACAACATTGCACACAGTTTAGTAAAAATTTCATTTTAATCGATAAAGGTTTTCCTACTTATAAGTTTGCTTATGTACGAAAACTCATAAAGCAAACTTTTGAGTAGGAAAACATCGTATCGATCAAAATGAATGTGATTGCATACAAAATGATTGGTTGTGATTTTTCGAAAATGAGTTTAGTGATTTTATATCTTTCAACATGTCGAAACGTGCGAGCGAGAGTCACATTAGCTCTTGTATTCGCCTTCACAGGAGGTCAAATCTACAAAACGACAATAAACTCAAAATGCCAATACGAGCTTTTTGTTCATCGTTTTTCAGCCAACACTATTAGGTTAAAAAGATGAGTCAAGAACTAATTACTTTTCGTTTGTTAAAAGATTCCAGATTCTTCTAAAATCAATACAAGGAATTGATTGGATTACTGGGGCATTCAGCCTCTGGCTTTGTTACATTTGAAGGTTTTCAGTCTAAGAAGTGTCCTTCGATATTGGGAGTTCACGTGTACGTAAAAATATTTTCGACTGTTCGCTTATTTTATCAGACATCTGCAACAATTTTTTTGTGAATCAAAGTCAAAGTCAAAAGGTATTTATTCAGTTGAATCAAAAGAATCACTCACGACCAAGTCTAGTACAGGATTTACTTAGTTTGGAGATTGCTGTATAAAAGTCCTGTTTTTACTAGTAGGCAGGTTACTAAATTACAACCCGTTATTTTAACTTTGCTAACGTTATTTTGACTTTTATTTATTTAAATTTTTAATTATTAAAAAAAAAAGCTACAGTACTGTTAAATTAACAAACCACGATCCAAACCGAGGGCCTAAACTAATACTGTATAAGTTACGAAAAGCAAAGCCGAGATGTCACGTCTTGAGAAGTCTGTTTCCACATGTACCGTCTTTTCATTGCAGTGAATCTACGTCATTAATTATTGTAGCATGAATTTCTTGAAGCTCCATTGAGTAAATTATCATCATCGTCACCAGGTTCCGCTTTTTATATTGCTAGAAAATCGGGAAAAAACTTTAAGAGTAAGAAGAGAGAGAGAGAGACTGACAGACCGACAGACCAACATTCTGACTAGTTTTGATATAATGTTTTGTACCTCTATAATTCTAATTCGAATTATAGGGACCTCTATAATTCGTTTGCCAGTGATGTTTTTCGTTTATAAACTAAAAAAATACTCAAAACTCGCAGAACCATTTCCGAGAACCAGTCTCAACAAATCTCGTTCGTCCACATGCTACCAAATGCTAAGTACATCATCTAAAAGCTCTAAATTCAATTCAAAATTTACACAGACATTTCTGATGAATAAAAACACTAGCTTCAAACTTCGCAGACAAGTTTCAACTCTCGTAACTTCGAAATACAATATTTCAACGACAACTTTACTCTGTGGCGGATATTCCAAAATGAGCAAGTCTTACAAGAGCAGTCTGCTAAAGTAATAAAGTTTTTGAGGAAAGGAAACGGGCGCGGTTGGACCAGGGCTGCTCTGCCAGAGATGTGTGTCTTTCTTTCGAATGAGATTTCTAATTTGTTTTGTGTGAGATTGATTTTTATTTGAATAAGGAGGCGGTGCCCAGTCTTCGACGATCTACTGATACTGTTACAAAACATTTTTTTTTAATTACCTATAGTTCATTACCAAATTTAAACAGTGCTCCAAACTTTCTGCGTCACTGTTAGTCATCACTCTTTGAAAAGAGATAGCAAGAGTTGAAACATGTTTATTTTTAAAGAGGCTGACACTCGTCAAACAACCTCTCGCTCGCACATTCCAACATTTTTGAAGAATTAAAATTACTGACTTTTATGAAATTTCGCAAACAATCCAGTTTTGGCTAATAGCATTACATAGGTTCAGCAAAAAAAACATTTTAGTTCAAACAAGTTTTCTTACCTAATTTTTGATAAAGTGCGAAAACTAGTTCAGCATATTTAAGGTAGAAAAACTTATTTGGATCAAAATTATTTTTTTGCTGAACCTTTCATATTATTTACTTTCCAAAACATGATAAATAAATCTTTTTTTATATATTCTAATATTATATATTAGTAATAAATAATAACACTCAGACAGAAAACAAACATCAATATGTTCATCACACAAATGTTTGATCTCGGTGGTGATCGAACTCACGGCCTACAGCGCAAAAGGCAAGGAACTACCACCGACTAAGCTGAATATTATTAAGATTTTTTACAAAGATTATTTTAACTAATATCTCAAAACATTCTATATCCCAAAAATCCTTTCTAATACATTTTCCAAAACTTGGTTTTTCACCAATATTTATTTAAACGGTTGTCTGGTAGAGATCGCTATTTAACGATAAGACCGCCCATTGTACTTTGTAGTTTTATGTCTGTTTTTTTTGTTATATCCGTAAATTGTGTGCAATAAAGTATTTTTTATCTTTCTATCTATTTATTTAATAAAAGTCCACTCCATGCCCATCTTCCTTTTTGTGGAATAAAATGCAAAACCAAGTAGCGGCGTATCATGACCACCTGCAGACGGACCGTTGAAAGGGTTTAACCATAAAATAAGTAAAGTTCTGGGATTCTTTCATTCAATATTATTTGTTTCTAACAAATTCACAGCTAGAATTTTCACGAACAACTATTTTATTTCGACAAAAGATTCTAGAAATAATAATGTTAGGTAAAGTTTTCAAGCTTTAGCTAGCAATATTTGTAGAAATAAATAAGAATACGTAATTTTATTTATCACTAGTGGCTTCCCGCGGCTTCGCACGCGTTGAAGTGGTGAACCGTGATTGAGCCACAAACATCAAAACATCGTAACTTTCGCATTGATTTGTATATTATTAGGGTAAGATTTTAAATACCTACGTAGGTATATGGGATTCCTATAGGCGTACATTACCTATATTAGGTAGGTAGGTATAGGTACTGACTGAGTTTGGCACAAACATGACAAATACAACAAAGACAACCTTACACGGAAAATATGTACTTATTTGTTCCTAGTTTCTACCTCAAAAACAAACGAAACGAAACAGCTTCACGACTTTGATCCCCAGTCACGGTAGATACCCTCATATCTCTTCGTACCAACTCAAGATTCCCGTTTTTAGAATATCCCATATATAACACAGAATATAACATTGACGCTTCGTTGTATCCTTTTTACTCGAGCGCAACGAAGGAGGGTAACGTTTCAGGGGTTGTTTTCGAAAATCAAACTGTTTTTTTGTTATTTATCCACAGAACACATCTTCTTTTAGTTTGAAGTTAATTACACTACGCGTTAAAAATCTCCCATACAAACCTCTTTGACTTTGGCAGTCTTTTGCACCCTTTGCAGGGGTAGTTTTAAAATAGTGAAAACGTGATTTTAATCTATTTATTGTGGAGTATATTTACTTCAAGTTTGAAATCAATCGCACTGTGCGTTAAAAATCTCCCATACTAACTTTTACAGTCATTTGCACCCTTTGCGGGGGTAATTATCAAAACTTCAAAGTGTTATTCTTAATTATTTATTTCTTAGTATATTTACCTCAAGTTTTAAGTCAATCGCACCACGCGTTAAAAAACTCCCATACAAACTTCGACATCCCTTTGCATACTTATTAAGGGTAGTTTTAAAAAACCAAAAATGTTATTCCTATTTTTTTAGCCTTGAAGTAAATCTACTTCAAGTTTCAAGTTTGTAGATTCAAGGAATAAAATTTTTCATACCAACGTTTTCATCCCTTTTTACACCCTTAGTAGTTGAATTTCCAAAAATCCCTTCTTAGTACACCTCTACGCCATAAGACCTATATACTCTTCAAATTTCAAGTCTCTAAGTCCAGTGGTCAAAAAACTCCCATACAAACTTTTACATCCCTTTGCACCCTTATTAAGGGTAGTTTTAAAAAACTAAAAATGTCTTTCCTTTTTTTTTTGCCTTGAAATATATGTACTCCAAGTTTCAAGTTTGTAGGTCCAAGGAATACTATTTTTCATACAAACGTTTTCAACCCTTTTTACACTCTTAGGGGTTGAATTTCCAAAAATCCCTTCTTAGTATACCTCTACGCCATACTACCTATGTACTCCTCAAATTTCAAGTCTCTAGGACCAGCGGTCAAAAAACTCCCATACAAACTTTTACATCCCTTTGCACCCTTATTAAGGGTAGTTTTAAAAAACTAAAAATGCCTTTCCTTTTTTTTTGCCTTGAAGTATATGTACTCCAAGTTTCAAGTTTGTAGGTTCAAGGAATACTATTTTTCATACAAACGTTTTCAACCTTTTTTACACCCTTAGGGGTTGAATTTCCAAAAATCCCTTCTTAGTGTACCTCTACGCCATAAGACCTATGTACTCCTCAAATTTCAAGTCTCTAGGACCAGCGGTCAAAAAACTCCCATACAAACTTTTACATCCCTTTGCACCCTTATTAAGGGTAGTTTTAAAAAACTAAAAATGCCTTTCCTTTTTTTTTGCCTTGAAGTATATGTACTCCAAGTTTCAAGTTTGTAGGTTCAAGGAATACTATTTTTCATACAAACGTTTTCAACCCTTTTTACACCCTTAGGGGTTGAATTTCCAAAAATCCCTTCTTAGTGCACCTCTACGCCATAAGACCTATGTACTCCTCAAATTTCAAGTCTCTAGGACCAGCGGTCAAAAAACTCCCATACAAACTTTTACATCCCTTTGCACCCTTATTAAGGGTAGTTTTAAAAAACTAAAAATGCCTTTCCTTTTTTTTGCCTTGAAGTATATGTACTCCAAGTTTCAAGTTTGTAGGTTCAAGGAATACTATTTTTCATACAAACGTTTTCAACCCTTTTTACACCCTTAGGGGTTGAATTTCCAAAAATCCCTTCTTAGTGCACCTCTACGCCATAAGACCTATGTACTCCTCAAATTTCAAGTCTCTAGGACCAGCGGTCAAAAAACTCCCATACAAACTTTTACATCCCTTTGCACCCTTATTAAGGGTAGTTTTAAAAAACTAAAAATGCCTTTCCTTTTTTTTGCCTTGAAGTATATGTACTCCAAGTTTCAAGTTTGTAGGTTCAAGGAATACTATTTTTCATACAAACGTTTTCAACCCTTTTTACACCCTTAGGGGTTGAATTTCCAAAAATCCCTTCTTAGTGCACCTCTACGCCATAAGACCTATGTACTCCTCAAATTTCAAGTCTCTAGGACCAGCGGTCAAAAAACTCCCATACAAACTTTTACATCCCTTTGCACCCTTATTAAGGGTAGTTTTAAAAAACTAAAAATGCTTTTCCTTTTTTTTTGCCTTGAAGTATATGTACTCCAAGTTTCAAGTTTGTAGGTTCAAGGAATACTATTTTTCATACAAACGTTTTCAACCCTTTTTACACCCTTAGGGGTTGAATATCCAAAAATCCCTTCTTAGTGCACCTCTACGCCATAAGACCTATGTACTCCTCAAATTTCAAGTCTCTAGGACCAGCGGTTTAGGCTGTGCGTTGTCTATATGTCAGTCAGTCAGTCAGTCAGGACTTTGAGTCTTATAGTATTACAGATTGCACAATTTAAAAATAATTTAGAAAATAGGGCCGGCAAAGAATAATATAGGTAGTACGTAGACTAAATTTTTTTCTTAGTCACAGGTTATTTTTAACATCAAAATTCGTTTTGAAAAGAACATCAATTCTCATCATCGTTTTAATCTTTTCTAATGCATTTTATTTCACTGTTATTACTCATACAAAAAAACAAAATACAAAAACTGCTGAAAAAACGAGCTCGCAACGCCAGTGCCCAACATTCAAAATACACATTCAAATGAGAGATGGCAGTCAAACGTCTAATATTATAAATACAAAAGAATTACTTCAATATACTTTTGTTTGAGAGTTTCATTTGTTTTTTTCTACTATAAAAATAAAAAAAATATTATGATGATTCCCGAAAATTCTACAATTTCTACAATTGTTGTCGGTAGATCCACCGACAACAATTGTAGAAATAAATAAATAAAATAAATAAAGAAATATTGATCGACTTTCCACACAGCCCTATGTAGCCCCAAACTAAGCCAACGCTTGTAATATGGGAACCAGATAGCTTATATTACACATTATATTCTTAATTTTTTTTTAAATACTTACCTATAAATATAATAACACCCAGACAGAGAACAAACATCTATGTTCATCACACAAATGTTTTTTCTCGGTGGGGATCGAACCCACGGCCTACGGCGCAAAAGGCAGAGCTCCTACCAACTGACCTGTGAAGGCTGTCGAAGAAGAAACAATGAAATTATTCCCACACCATAGTTAATATCTGAATGAATGATGTGATTGCAATTATTATCATGAAATATTCAGCAGGTAATTTTCAGCTCGATTCAATTCAATTCTCTTCAATTTCAATTCTCTATTCAATTAAAAATTAATTTGGATTATTTTCAACGAAAACAAATCGAACGACGAATTTTTTATTTTGGAATGGTCGCAAAATTGACAGCCTTCACAGCTCAGTTGGTAGTAGCTCTGTCTTCTGTCTTTCCGTGGGTTCGATCCCCACCGAGAACAAATATTTGTGTGCTGAACATAGATGTTTGTTCTCTGTCTTTTTTTTTTTTTTTTTTTTTTTTTTTTTCTTTATACTACCAAGTAAGCAAACAAGCGTACGGCCCACCTGATGGGAAGCGGTTACCGTAGCCTATGGACGTTTGCAACACCAGAGGTGTCACACGCACGTTGCTGACCCTTTAAATGTTTTAGAACGCCTTTTTTGAAGAACCCCATGCTGTACTCTGTCTGGGTGTAATTATATATTATAAGTATGTATTTACAAAAAAAAGTATATAAGTAGTATATTAGCTATCTGGTTCCCATATCACAAGCTTTGGCTTAGTTTGGGGCGAGATAGTGCTTTGTTGAATGTCCCCCAATATTTATTTATTTAAAATTAAATGGCAAACAGTTCAGGGCTGTCACCCGCACATCTTCGCAAAGTCGTCGGGTTCAAATCCCACTTGGATAAAACCTTTTGAGATATTATAAAAATCTTTGTGATTTCCTGAATTGTAAACACTATAAAACAAACAAAAATGTGGTAATCTTGATTGTAAATAAATTTAAAAAGGTAGTTTTCAAGAGCTTAATCGTTCTTCAAAGTTACTATCAGATAGGTGACTGCTCGTGGAATTTTTATGAGCTTATGATCGTAAACAATGTAAAGACGAAATCGGCCCACGAATTTGGTCATCACTGTAGACATCCCCTTAGATTTGTTAGTACTGGTGAGAGTACTGGTGATTTAGTGGGAGTCACTCAGCCTTCATCGTGAGATTGTAAGTTCGAAACCGGTAATGCACTAATGGATTTATCCTAACGAAAAATGTATGTGCGTAATGCCAGACAACCGTATTCTAACAGCGGCTATGGGCTTGCAACCTGTCACGTATAAACTACTAAAAACCACTACTGCAAAATATGTGCCAAATATATTGTTTGGACGTATCTCTGACTACCCACCTTAGAAGTTCTCAAATAATCTGGAGTTCGTACTTGGTACTATGGTATTAAAAGATCTACGGGATATCTACCGTGCCTGGAGATCAAAGTCGTGAAGCTGTTTCCGTTTCAGTTTTTTTAGTAGGAATATCCAAATAATTTTTCAAATTTGATAACTGGCAAGCCCTTTGCCGCTGCTAGAATGCTAAATGGTTTCATAACGATGTTTTCCTTCACCAACTTTGCTTGTTAGAATAATATTGCTCATATAGGGTGAAATCACTAATGAGTCGTACCATGTAAGCCTTGACTACAGCCATTATGTCAACGGATCCAAAGGTTATTAATATAACGACCGTCAGATGCAAAGTTGATGGAGCTTCCACACGTGCTGACAGCACATGTCACCACAGTAATGCAAAAAATAATTTTAAAAATTAAAAAAAAAAACAACCAACGCGTTTAAACTACGTCCGCAATGCACAGGTGATATCGGTTGTTTTGAGGTTACAACAGTCTTGTCGTTCGGTCATCAACTAAGTACTTACAGCTTAAGAAGTGGGGACTTTTTAGAATTAATGGTTTTATGGTTTGGCTTCGCTTAACTCAGCAGCTGCTTTCGGCTATCTTTTTGAATTCGCGTTTATCGCATTTTGTCGTTATTAATATTAATGAAATATGATATTATTAAAATATGAATTAGCTGCTCCATTGGCAAATGTTATTAATAATTGTGTTAACAAAGGGTATTTTCCAGACTTGCTTAAGGTGGCAAAAGTCATCCCTTTGTACAAAAAAGGATCTCACTCAAATTCTAATAATTATAGACCAATCTCCCTTTTGCCAGTTTTTAGTAAAATCTATGAGAAGTTCTTGGCAAATGAGTTATACGAATTTATAGAAAATCATAAAATTATTAACAAAAGGCAGTTTGGTTTTCAAAAAAAAAAAGAGTACTGCTAACGCAATAACCACTCTGCTTGAGAAAGTTCTCTGGGATCTAGACAGCTCCAAAAATACCTACGGTTTGTTTTGTGATCTCTCAAAAGCATTCGACTGTGTCAACCATCAAATTCTGTTGGCAAAATTAAACCATTATGGAGTACGCAATAATGAACTGTCTATTATTATGTCTTACCTACAAAATAGAAAACAGATTACAGAATGCAATAGTCATAGGTCGCCATCTAGTTCAGTAGAAATGGGAGTCCCCCAAGGCTCTATCTTAGGGCCTTTATTATTCCTTATTTACATAAATGACCTCGTCACATGTGTTGAAAACGAAACTGACATAGTACTCTTTGCCGACGACACTACTATTATAATAAGTGACAAAAATAAAACAAATGTATGTGGAAAACTGGATAAATTGATTTTGACAATTAATAATTGGTTTAGAGCAAATAATTTACTATTAAACGTTGATAAAACAAATATTATGAGATTCTTTTTGGGAAATATTTTAAGCATTGATCCAGTACAAAGCACAATTGATAAATATGCAGTAAATTCTATTAATGAAGTGAAATTTTTAGGTGTTAATATTGACAGTAAATTGACATGGAATAATCAAATTGAGAATATCGTGGGTAAACTGAAGTCGGCCGCTTATGCAATAAAAATAATACGACAGATAAGTGATGAACGTGCAGCCAAAGCTGTGTATCATGCTTATTTTCACTCGTTGATGACGTATGGCATACTGGCCTGGGGAAATGCGTCACAGTCCAATAGAGTGTTTATATTGCAGAAGCGGGCGATAAGGTTTATACTTCAAATAAACAAATTAGAATCATGCAGGCGTAGGTTTAAGGAATTGAATATTATGACATTTACAGGTGAATATATTTTTCAAAATTTAATTTATGCTAAATTACATATTGACGATAACAAATTAAAAAGTGACATCCACAATTATAATACACGCAATAAAAGCAATGTAATTGTCCCAAAACGAAGACTCGCTAAAGTTGATAAAAGCTTCCTTTGTAAAAGCATTACTTTTTTTAATAAGTTGACTGAGGATATACGAAATTTACATTTTAAAGAGTTTAGCGCCAAAATACGGACATTTCTATTGTTAAAATCTTTTTATACCATTGACGAAGCCTTGGCTGATAATTTTAGCATGTAACAGTTTTTTATTTTGATTTTTTCTGGTGTAGGTACAATTATGTACAAATATTATTGTGTATTTTTTTTTGTCTACTGAATGTACTCTTTTGTAAAATATGACTTTTCCGAGTGTACAAATTGTATCAAAATGGAATAAAATTGAATTGAATTGAATTGAATTGAATAAAAACAGAAAAGAGAAACCTGAACACTCAAATTTAAAACAAATATTTGCAAATAATACACGTATCTCCCGCTGACAGCAAACCAAACTGCACCTAATGCGTCACAGTCATTAACTTGCAATCTTCTCTATAACATTCAAATAAATTAACTAAACAATCATGAATGTCCTACAATATTTATTTAATAAGTAAGGATTGTTGACTCCACGCTAGAATTCGGAATGTCACTAACATGCAAGTACCAGCATGTGACATTATGTCTAACCAATGGTTATAAACACAGAAAGAAAATAGATTTGTTTGACTTGCGATACACAGAACAGACAGTTAGTAAATAAAAAAGTCGATAAGTACTAGGCTGCAAAAAAAAAGTAGATAGGTAGGTCCTATTGGAAACTGGGTCCAAACGATAAGTTATATTTGACGACCGACTCGCCATTCAAATGAAAATGTTATCAATTTTGTGCCCAACACGGATGGAAGCTCCATAAATAATTAAAACAGTATGAATAATACTCGTAAAGAGAAGATTTGGGCAACGTTTTTGAAATATAATTTGGGGTTTAATGGGTTCTATGATTATTAAATACTTAAAAGGCCTTGAACACAGTAAACTTGCTAGAGCGGAAATAAATGGATAATGTTTGAATAGATAGTATTTTATTTGCTAGATAGGAGGTCTATCAGGTTAACCTATCCGTCAGATAAAAATATTTGAATAAATAAATTTTGCTCGAAATAAATATTAGTGGTCATACCTTATTTACCATAAATACATTTTATAAACCTTGCTTAGTTACATGGAGGAAAATTGTAATAAATAGTCACTTTAAATTTGTGGACATTATAAATTTTATGTGAACCCAAAATCTGATAGAATACTTATATACTTTCTTATTAATTTGCAAATACAATATAGAAATATAAATGACAAATACAGTCCTAATGTTTTCTGTTTTAATTGTTGTAGCGTTTTTGATAAGTTATTGTTAACTTAAGATTTTTGTGTTCCTAATAATTTAATGATAGAAATTGCCTAGAACGCTAATTTATATTATCTCGTTATTTTTATTTTTTGTAACCATAATTATGGATATCGAAGAGCGAGGTTCCCTAACACAAGTATTTCATACTTATACGAGGGTCTCAACACTGTAAATTTACACTTAGATTGGCTACAGAAATAAAATATTTTTCTTTTTCATTTCCACGCAGCATTATCTGACTCTAAACTAAGCAAATCTTGTGCTATGGGAACCAGATACAATATATTTTTTTTTTGTAAGTACTTACTTATAAAACAATATCACACTCAGATAGGAACAAGGAGATGTGTTGTGTGGAATATCCACCAATAATATTAAAATAATTACGAGAAGAGTGTTAGGTATGGATGTGGATGGTTTTAAAAAAGAGGTAGGTCAAAGAAAAAATGGATGGACTGTGTGAAAGATGATATGAGTGAAAAAGGGTGAGCACCAAAATGACGAATGATAGAGGAGAGTGGAAGAAGAAAACCTGTTGTACCGACCCCACTTAGCGTGGGATAAGGGCAGGAAGATGATGATGAATTTTCAAATTATTATTATTGAATCATTAGGGTACGTTAACGTGACATAATAAATTCCTGCTAGCATAAAAAAACCAGCCAAGTGCGGGTCGGACTCGCACACGAAGGGTTCCGTACCATTATCTATAAAAACGGCAAAAAATCACGTTTGTTGTATGGGAGCCCCCTTAAATATATATTTTATTCTGTTTTTTAGTATTTGTTGTTATAGCGGCAACAGAAATACATCATTTGTGAAAATTTCAACTGTCTAACTATCACGGTTCATGAGATACAGCCTGGTGACAGACGGCCAGACAGACGGACGGACAGCAGGGTCTTAGCAATAGGGTCCCGCTTTACTTTTTGGGTACGGACCCTAAAAAACTTTCCCAAGCATACCAGAATGAAGATAGCGCAAACTCCAACATAAGGGTACGCTTTAACATATTAATGCAAACGTTTTGAAACGCGTCGCGTCGCCATTCGGCAGTTATGCAAATAAAATGTGCAGTAGACGTCGCCGGATTCACTAGTCTTATGCTAATCGAACGACACTGGCTTGGCGAGATTTGTGCTTATGACAAAGTGAAATTACATTTTATTATAGCAGCGTTATAGTTTATTGTTTCTACCGCCACTTACTACATCATCATCCACAGCCCGACTTCACTTACTGCTGGGTATAGGCCTCTCTCTGTAATCGACATCGTTGACGGTCCTGCGCTTGTCTCATCCAGCTCTGGCCCACGATGTTTGTAAGGTCATCTGCCCATCTCGCCGCTGGATGACCGACGCTTCTACCCACGCTTGGACCTCGCACTCAGTTCTTGGACGTAATTCAGTTAGCGCCTTACTCCAACTGTCATCACCTCGCCTTGCCAGATGTCCTGCTCAGCTCCATTTTAGTTCCGTTATACGATTCCCAACGTCTTACTACACACTTACTATACTCTTGATGAATACTTTCCTATTATACAATACATACTCAATTACTATTACGTATTCTGACAAAATACGTAACGAAATTACATGTGTTAACAAAATTACGTATTTTGTCGTATCTACTGTGACTGGAGATCAAAGCTAGTTTTTTTAAACAGATGGTGGCAATATGTTATATTATAATACATCAATTTTTTATTTACATCCTCGATTTAATCATTACGTAGTACGAAAACGTAGTTTTTATAATCTGAAACAAGAAAAACCATTTTAGTTAGAATCTGACCTGAAAGTCCAAGACAAAAGGTATTGAATTAGGTACAAGTATGAGTTTGAAACGCTAGCTTTTTAGTTGCGTAATTTTAAGTAGTCAGCCATATCTTTTTCTACTTTTTAAGAAGTTAGCTCATTTCTGTGAAAATGTGCAGGGACATGGGCAGGGGCATGGGCAATTCGAGAATGTAAACAGGCCACTTCCATGTCCGCTCGCGTTGACGTTTGCGTTGACGATCGCGCTCGCTAAGTGTCCGGGCTAAATATGAACACACATTGCCGGCGACGCTGCCGCGGACATATGGCCAGCCCCATTTTCGTCCACGCGAATGGCAGCGCCAACGTCTAAATGCAAACGTGGTATAAGAGCCCCCACGAAACGCAGACTTTCGACCGACCGATACTTTGGTCGGGTGGGGCTGTTAGTGCATAATGCGGTCAAAAGGGTTTTTTTATACAACTAGCTTATGGAATAAGCAATGGGCGACCTGATGTGTTAACCATTACCCATAACAAAGCATTGCCTCGTAAGTCACGCACGATAGGTGCTCTACGATGCACTGCCCTGCGCCCATCAACTTGAGGCATACATTATGTTAAGCCTCATATGCCTGTAATTTTGAAAGACAGCAACGTTTGGCGACAGTAATCGACATGGTGGTAGAACTTCCCCGAACGAGCCCATTACAAAGAGCTCTACTCAAAAAATCTACTTGAAATTTATTTTGTATCTTATGTGGGTTGGATGTCCGTGACATTACTGCACGGCCCTGACGGAAGACTAGCGTTAGTTGCTGGCCAACTAACTTTATGCTGAGTGAGGGACTCATTTGGAATTCTAGGCTTCTTATTTTAGTTTTAGTATTATCATTAGACTGTATTATAATTGGAGCAATATTATATTATTTGTATTATACAACGTGTTGATGAAGTTATGTAGGGAAACAAAGAGCGTGTATTTAGACCAAGCACTGGAATACTTTGACGTGTGCAACGGTTGAATACATCGTTTTCGAAATTCCCATAGAAAAGTAAAATTAATATTTTCTCAGAAATTTGCAACAGCCCTGTCTGTGTACGTGTCAAGGTCACACGCACGCGCGATTCTATCTAGGAAAGAGAAAAACAACGATAACCTACGAGATAATTTGAAATACTTACCTTTCGGTAGGTAGGTAGGTACGCCGCCAATCCCCTGACACGATATTTTTACTGGTTCCTATGGATTTTGTCATTATTTACTGGCTATAATAACACTGGATAAAACTGGATTTTGGTAAGTTTGCGAGATTTCGCACGACACAGGCTTCAAACTTCACACTAAACCATTACCTCGTAGGCACTGCTCATACACACACTGACTGACGACGGCTTTTTACATAACAATCACCATTTTATCACGTTTGATGACATTTTCTCAACAAAACAATGTACAACAACGCATGTAAACACAAACAAGGTGACCATCTCAAAAGTGGCGGTTCTACCACACACCTGCCAAAAAATCTGTCAAAATCTACCAAGCTTGACGATAAAAATACCAAAAATATGACTTCATACCATCTCCTTCGTGGCTACGGAATAAATTAAATACCTACATTACATTCAGTTACTATCTTTTGATCGTTTGTAACGGTTTGCAGTTATCTAAAACGAGATAGAAGTTGTTTAGAAACCAAATCAATAAAGGTAAAAAAAAAAAAAGAAGTTTCCAGTTCGGTAAAAAATAAATAAATTATAAATATTATTTCATTAAAAATTCAAACTAATAAGATTTTTCTTGAAATATTTAAAACCTGCCAAATGGCAGAAATCTGCCACAAATGGTAACACTGATCGGCGGCCGTCGGCCGTCCTGATTGGATATGCGTTTTTAAATGCAACCAATGACAGACAGGTTAGTCAAAGATTAAATAGGACAGACTAGACACTTCCCAAAATTGCAGTTGAATAATTTTGTCGTGTCAATGAACCATGGTGGTAAAGTAACATGTTACAATTTAAAGAACTATGAATATCATAAACATTGGTTTACGACATCTAGTAATTAAACAAAAATAAATATTCTATTAAATATTGAGTACGTAGCCACGTAGGTACCTAGTTACTGAATAGGTATTAGTACCAAAGATCTCAGAGAATATTTACCGTGACTAGGGATTACAGTCGCGAAAATATTTCTTTTACATACCAAGATCTTTAAAAACAGCAACATCATTATTAGGTAGGCACATTACTAGGTAATTGGTGGCAGTTCTGTTACCTATTTTATCTAAGGTTAACAACTAGAGGTCAAAGAACAGCTGTAAATAGGGCTGCCTCATGATGCGTTTAGATTCATTTTAGATAAAAGTTTAAGAGGCATTTCATGAATGAAAAACTTTGAAATTTTAAAAGTCGTAGAACAAAAGTTGTTCGTTAAGACCGGTAGAATATCCTGCTTTCGGATCCCTACAATTCTTAATAAACACGTTGTATAATAATACATTACTATACATGCAAATATATGTTTTCTTAGTTTACTACTCTTTCTTTGTTGTTTTACTTTGTAGTTTCAGAAGAGGTTGACTCACGTTAACAGCAGGTTGGACTCCGGTCTTGGCGCTGAGCGCTGCCCGCAGCTCCAGCGCAGGTTGCACTTGGAACAGTATCATAAGCACCAGTTTTTGGTTGGAAATTGACATTTCTTCCCAGCGTAGGTTGTATACGAGCGCAGGTATTTCATTAGCCTGAAAATTGAAATTAGGTGTAAAAGATTAAAATTTCGATTGAGAATCAAAATCATAGTTTGTGAAGTGCTCAAAAGGAGCCTCTATGAGGCGCACCTTTTTTCACCACACTGTTTCGGAAGAAGGAGAAGTTCGTAAGTAAGTTTTTTTAATATGTACAGTCGGCTGCACCTCATATTGCACATTTTTTTGCCCTAATAGCTGTTTGCACTTTGCGGTCTTGTGGTAGCGGCCCTGCCTTCCGATCCTAAGGTGGTCTAATTAGTTTTTCTGTTCAAAAATGTATGTGCACAATGTCGGTACCCTCAAACGGTGAAGGAAAACATAATGAGGGATTACGTCATGTCGTAGAACTTAAAAAGTTCTTACATGTGTTTAGTGCCCGAAAAGAGCCTGTTTAAGGCGCACCTAAAATCATGTCACCTCACTCTTTCGAAAGAAATTAGTGACATGAAAAGCAGAAGAAGCTGTTGGGTACATACCTATACTAATTATTAAAACCATCTAGTATTGAAAAAACAAGAGTTCAATTATTCTTACTTGTATCCGTATGTTTTCCAACACGAATGACAGGATGATAAGTTCTCCCATGTAAATTGGTATCATCAATCCATAAGACAACAATGTCTCGGTATTCTGTAAGTAAAATGGGATAACTGAGTGTTTGTTCTGACTTTGGACAACTTGTATTTTCAAATTAAGGTTTCATTTTCCAGCGGGTTTTGTATGCAGATGCAATAAGCGCCCCTATCCGGATTTTGAAATGACGATTATACGATTATTTAACATGCTCTTTATAAGGAACGCAGAACAGAGAAGATAACTAGATAAATTATAAATCAAGATAAAAAGAAAGACGTAACAAAAATAAACAAGTCAACCGATAAACTATGCTTAAACTATTGCCATCTTTTACCAATACGTAATATCAAACAGTGCCAGCGCTAATTTTAAGCGTTATTTAAGTTTTAGCACCATTTTATAGTATGAGAATATGTCAATAATTAGTCCCGCTCTGTGCCTGGTGAGGTTAAATTAAAACGAAATTAAACATTCGAAAATACAAGTTATTAAATGTCAGAATAGACACTCTGAGACATGACGACAGTTAGTGGTCTAAAGTCTGTTGTTTGGTTTTGGCAAAATCACCGCAATTTTAAAATTAAATATGAAATACTATACATTATCAAACAAGTTATATAACTTTGTCTTCAAGGGACACCATGCTGGGAGAGCCTATGCTGAGTGACAATACAGCAAACTAGAGTTAGCTAGTGCTAAATAAAAAAAATAGAACGAAGAAACACATCCTGAAAAGAGTTAAGTGTACGAATAGGTCGACGTGTCAATGTCCCACAGATAAGTGTTAAGGTATTTATTCAATTGCATCACCAGAATCACTTTGAAACGTCTGATAGCAAGGATAGGTGGATCTACTTACAGTTCCTGCCGTCATGATCTGGTATATCAAGATCCCTCCTCCAAATAGGTTATGCAAGTAAATTCCGATAATGTTCGCTCCAAATGCATTTTGAACATCTTTGAATATTCTGTGGAAAGCAATGACAATGAAATAGGTTTACGATTCAGATTTACATACATGGGAAAATTTCAAATTTGTAGTAATCTTCTTCTAGCGTAGATTAAATAATGTCCCCTAAGGTATTTTTCCAAGTTGGTTTTGTTGGGGGTGAGTTTGAAATCACTTTACTACTTCTACTATACTACTACTACTTCACGGTACTTTCTTCTTAATACACCTAACTATAACCAAGTGCACCATCAGATCCGAATCTCACAACTATTAGCTCATATGGATTTGTTTAATACGGTACGATTTTAAAAGTAGTATATAGCTGTTTGTGTGTGGCTCGTCCGGGGAAGAACTACCACCACTCCTTTTTCTGCCGCCAAACAGCGTTGAAGTGTTTTGGTTTGAAGAGTATGGTTTCCGGTGAAATTACCAACCGGTGGGCCATCTGCTTCTTCCATCAGCTAGTTGTATGAAAAAAAAACCCATGCAGAGTCCGAGGCGTATCCCATTCTCTAGTTGCACATCCGTTTTATTCTAGTATTACCTAATTGAATTTCTGTACATAGAAGGAGAGACTGATAAAGGCCTCGTCATCCACGGTGGACTAACATGAAAAAAGACCTCATGGACTAACATGAAGAAGACAGAAGCCCAACTTGTTAAAGGTGATGGTTACCACTCAACATCAAGCGATCCATCTGCTTGTTCCATCAGCATTTGAAATAAGTAGTGTATAAAATAAAAATAAATTCCGAGCCGACACCCAAAAACAGGGATGGATAAAAAAAGAAGAGAAAATATTTTTTTGTTCAAAAAACTGATTCACTTTAACTTCATGTAATGTTCTCAATTCTTTGAAAAACAAGCTCTCTCATAAATACATAATTAAATAAGCAACGAAACCAATCTTAAACTCACCCTCTTAAAAAGGCGTAGTACCGAGTGACTTGAATAAGTTTATTTTTTATATCGTCATGCGTCATTTTCTCATTGAATTCCTCCTTCAAAACATGCTTCAATATCTTGACATGGCCAGTAAGATGATACAGAAAGGACAAATTCGTCATATCAAAAAGTACTATTATTGTTACGCAAAGCACAGTGCAGTAAAGTGTCAATACTTGTATGATCACCCAGTTAAAGAAATTGAACTCATAGTCGATGGGCAGCCAAAAATGAACCATAATTTCTAAGCGCGAAGTTATGTTGTAGATTGACTCGTTGTTTTGGAAATTGTGTATGATAGGAACCACAAAGAAAGCTAGAGAGCATACGAAACATAGTGTTGATATGACGTAGATTGACAAGCGGGTGTATTTTTCTGCTTTCATCAGTATCTGAAAAATTATATTACATAATAGTTAGTAATCCCGATATCATTTGTACTATCCTCATCATTATCATCCTCCTCCTCCTCCTCCTCCTCCTCATCAACATCATCATCATAATCATCAACATCATCATCATCATCATAATCAGCCTCTTCCTCAATCATCAATATCAATTCCTTATTGGCGAAGTAATCACATAACAAACATCGGTTTAAAATAATTAAATCAACTTCCACGTAAGGTGGTGGACGGGTTTTATTGCTGGGAGCACCACGTTCTCTTAAATTCCGACAAAATACGCGAAAACCTCACAAGTATTGCATCATGATATTCCGTTTACGCCTCTGTATCATCAATTCGTTATTATTACTATTATGGAATAAATTGAATATATTTTACCTCTCTGACATGCGGCCGTCCATCAAACTGGTAATAGCTGTAAAGGTGTATTTGATCCATAAACTCTGACATGGCCTTTTTGTAGCCTGGGGTTAGAGCTACGATTTCTTTAACCTGAAGAAAAAAAAATGTAAACGTGTATGTAACTTGAGATTGGTTTTTTACATCATCAGCCTAAAGAAGTCTACTGCTGGACATAGGCCTCCCCTATACATTTCCAGGAAGAACGATTCCGAGCCCTCTCCATCCACCGACTTCCCGCGATCCTGTCAATATCGTCAGTCCATCGGAAAATCGCGTCCCACGCTTCATTTTAATGTTCATGGTCGCCATTCAAGAACCTTTATTCCCCAACGGCTATCAGTCCTTCGAGCTGTATGACCTGCCCATAATCACTTCAATTTGCTGATTCTGCGAGCTATGTCGGCTACCTTGGTTCTCCTACGGATTTCCTCATTTCTGATTCTATCCTGTAGTGAAACTCCCAGCATAGCTCTCTCCATAGCCCCGTTGTGCGACTTTGAGCTTGTTGATGAGGCCAATAGTAAGCTACCACGTCCCAGTTCCATACGTCATCCATTCCATTTATTACATAAGTTCATTAAATTTTTGGATTTTGCAACACTAACATTATTTTACTAAAATACTTTAGTCATTAAAAATTAAAAGTTCTAGTTCCCAAATAAAACAAAGTGCAGCTGCTAGTATTCTCTTATCTGTGGCAAAGCTGACCCGTAGCTTGCATTGATCGATAGTTGAGCGTTCCTTTTTTTGATTTGCAGCTCAGTTGGTAGTAACTCTGCCTTCTGTGCCGTAGGTCGTGGGTTCGATCCCCACCGAGAACAAACATTTGTGTGATCAACATAGATGTTTGTTCTCTATCTGGGTGTTATATAATATTCTAAGTAGGTATGTATTTACAAAAAAAAGTATATAAGTAGTATATCAGCTATCTGGTTCCCATATCACAAGCTTTGGCTTAGTTTGGGGCGAGATAGTGCCGTGTGGAATGTCCACCAATATTTATTATTATTATTTATTATTTTGATATGAGCATTGAAACTTTTGTGATTGGCCGATGCGTGATGCATCCGCAGCCAATCACCAACTAATAAAAATATATGGAACCTTACATATATTTCTAAATATTTTTTTAAATACATAATACATTTATTGCTTATATGTACTGTACATAAAGTTCACTGAAATGGAAAAATACAGCGACCCAGTGGGCTAATTATTTAAAAAGAAGTTGTAGCGACAGCAGTTAGCAATAAAATTGGTTGTTCCTTGTTGCTGTTCGTCTTATAAGACAATCGTCGTGTTAAGAGTAGTAGAGATCTTTGTGAAGGGCTCGTCCGGGGAAATACTACCACCACGCCTTATTCTGCCGCCAAGCAGCGTTGCTGTGTTTCGGTTTGAAGAGTGGTGTTGCCGGTGTAATTACAGGCACATGAGGCTTAACATCTGTATGCCTCTAGTTGATGGACACAGGGCAGTGCATCGTAGGGCACGTTCCTATCGTGCGTGACGTAAAAAGGTAATGCTTTGTAATAGGTGATGGTTACCACTTTACATCAGGTGGGTCATCTGATTGTTCCATCATTTAATTGTATAAAAAAAAAACATGAAAGGTTTTTTTTTATTACATCGATTTTCTTACAAACTTATTTGATTTGTTTATTAAACAATCAAAAACTCATTTTTCTGCTATTGTATGCTATGTAGCTATGTAGTAAGTTTTTTTTATTTGTGTCTACTATTTAAAGCCGTAAAACATCTTACCGACATTACAAATGTCACTGGCAACACGGTGTATATCATTGCCAAAGTGGTAAAATCGTGTTGACTGTAATTCAAAGCTAGGTACAGGATTTGGGAGACCAAAGCGAAATGTCCGGCAAGCTGAGCGACGAGCCTTTGCATGTGGTACAGAATGCGGTCAGGCATGTTGTAGAACGACCAAAATCCAGAGTTGAGCGCTGTGATGGACAGCAGGAAGGCCATTATAGTGTAGAATTGCTGTTTGCTTGGTGGGTTTCTGAAAGAAAAATAGCTTTAAAAAAAACAAGTAAGCTGTTTGTTTTCACTAAAATAAATAATAAAGTAAAATAAGAACTTTATTGAAGACAGCATGGATGAGGTTGTACACAGTGAAAGTACATTATGTTTATCCTACAATCGGCGGTCTTATTGCAAGTAGCATCTCTTCCAGACAACCGTTTAACTTCCACATAAAATGAGATACATTTTAAAATAATTAAATTACCTATTTAAATTAAATTACAATTGAATGTACAAATTACACAATACATATACAATTCTCAAGTAACGTCATTCAGGAAAACTTTTAAGAAAAAAAATACTGGAATCGATTGTGCAAAAATACCTAATAGGTACAAAGAACTTTTGAAATATTTTTAATGCGAAATTATTTTCTATAACATAACTCATAGCTGAGTTGTTACGCTCTCTGTGGTTATAGATTCGATCCCCACCGAGAATAAGCTATTGTGTGATGAGCAATAGATGTTTGTTTTGTATATGGGTAAATACAACGTGTAACATAATACCCCTATAACTCCGGAAGCAGGGTATTCTACAGGTCATGGCAAACACCTTTTGTTTTACGACTTTTGAAATTTTATTGTTTTTCATTCATGAAATGCCTCTTAGATGTTCCTCCAACATAAAACTAAACACACCATGAGGCAGCCCTATTCACAGTTGTTTGTACGTTCCGTGCATAACTGACCTTGGTAATTACGTAAACAGAATCAGGGGTGTTGCAAATTTCAGAGGCAGTATTAATTTTACCTTTGTATTGAAATTTCGAAAACGATATATTCAACTTTTGCACACGTCAAATTATTCTAGTGCTTGGTCTGATCACATGATCTTTAGCCTTATGGGGGTATTATGTTACAAGTTGTATAGAACCTAAATGACTTGTACTTAGATAACGTTGTGTGATAATTTTCACTTATATTTTTTTTATTTTAATGTACCATATAGTTAATCTATATATACTTACAAATAATATTCGTTTGGCATTTTGCTTGTTTTCTTGATTGTAGGGATACTTTTCGTTTAGTGGTCAGTAATTCTCACGCATAAAGTATTCCAATATGATAATGTGAGCAGAAAAATATTAAAAATTAAATAAAAAAATTATAATATTAATAATCTTGAATCCATCTTCTTTGGTCACTGCCTGTAATGCTATACCGTAAACTATACTATACGTGGTGTTGTTGGTGTCTATGAGTGACTGTGACCGCTTACCATCAGGTGGGCCATCTGCTTGTTCAATAAGCGAGTTGTAAATAAAAAGTTATTAGAAGCTATCAATCAAAAACATTACAAATTGGGAGCTTGATAGCTAAGAGTACCCGTTTAATGTTTACTTGTCATTTCAGTATCAAACGTTTTAATTTGGCTTCATTGAAGCCGAAACAGTCTTCGGACTAATTATTATACAAATTAATCAATTCATTGGAGGATTGTACTTTCATCAAAATTGTATTAATTGTAAACAAACACAGCCATTAATAATAAATACATTCATAATTAGCTGCCGCCTGCATGTTCGCTCGCGTATAACTAGTGATTGGTAATATATGAGGCGTTATCCCGTTTTTTAAGTTCGTTCATGTTTTCTACCGTGAATTTTACGTAACAAAATGCACTGAAAATCAAATTACACAAAAATATGTGCTTTGTAAAACAATAGTATTTTTTGGATAGGCCCTGACTACCCTTGTTAGGCATCTTGTCTAGATCACTACTTGAGTGCCGAGATCTTTGAGATTATGTCTACCATGCTTCTTTTTTTTGTCGTGTTACTAGTTTCTTTCGAAACAGTGTGGTGAAAGGATTTTAAGAACGCCTCAAGAGGCTCCTTTCGAGCACTTGACACATGTTATAGAACTTTTTTAGGTTCTACGACATGCCGGTTTCCTCACGATGTTTTCCTTCACCGTTTGAGAGTACTGGCACTGTGCACATATTTTTTTTAACAGAAAAACTCATTGGTACACGACTTGTCGAACCCACGACCTTAGGATCGGAAGGCGGGACCGATACCAACCACCAGTGCTCTCTCTATACCATGCTTAAAATTACAGTCATTGTAGTATATTTTTTATAACAAAAGAGAATGCTTGTCCGAAGGCGAAAGAAATATTCTTAAACCCCATATTTATAACGTTGGAAAACCATAAACTTCTAAGTTTTAAGTGGATTGTTGTGGCTTTTCCCACCTTATTCCCTTATGTTATCTTTGGCAAGCTTCCCGGAACTGAACTATATTTTATAACATTTCAAGTATATTTTTAGTATGTCCACACTTGGATTTAAAAAGAAAATAAATCCACCGCGTTTTTATTTTTACGTATCACTCGCAAATGGGTAATATTCAAAAAGTAAGGCTTTGTGCACATAATATTTATTTAATATAGATTTTTGTGGTTCATTTTATTTGCTGGGTCTTCAGAGCTGGTCCCATATTTATCAAAAGAGATTCAGCGCTTTTTAAAAAATGAATATAATTATATATATACAAAATATATACACTGATGATGTTTTTTTTATACAACTAGCTGATGGAACAAGCAGATGGCCCACCTGATGTTAAGTGGTAACCATCTAACCATCACCTATAAAAAAGCATTGCCTCGTAAGTCACGCACGATAGGAACGTGCCCTACGGTGCACTGCCTTGCGTCCATCAACTTGAGGCATACAGATGTTAAACCTCAAGTGCCTGTAATTACACCGGCAACCACACTTTTCAAACCGAAACACAGCAACACTGCTTTGCGGCAGAAAAAGGCTTGGTGGTAGTACTTCCCCGGACGAGCTCTGCACAAAGAACTCTACTACGGTTTCATAAAAAGTTTTGTTTGATGTTTTTCCGTGCATTTGAAGTCCTTTTTTTTGCGAAACAGTTATATTTTCCTTTGGTAAACAATTTTGATAGTTAGATAAGATTCGTGTAGGTAATATTTTTTCCTGAATATAACAGTATCCTGCGTTTTTTGTAAACGGCTTTCTAAATATTCACAAATACGATCCTCGTTGTAGACAATGCCTAAGCTCTGGATATTTATCTACTGGCTGGATTCCTAACCCCGACACAGTAAGTAAAGGCGGAATAATCCCCTTTCACGAGGCTGTTCGCAAACATCTCGTATTTGCCGGTACGCGATAGACTTGTCAGAATCGAGTTCAACCAGCTTTATACACAAAAAACAGGGCATTATTACCATACACCATTTAGTTTTTTTTTTAATACGCTGTATAAAATAAAATGCTTGTTATCGTTCTGATGGTTGCCACATAACATCAGGTGGGCCATCTGCTTGTTCCATCAACAAGTTGTAAACCTAAATCTAGGCATTGGCGTTAATATTAACGTCACAGTTTTAATAACTATTGTAACAATCATCGTTTTGCATTGTGTTACCTACCATAAGTTCAGCAATCAAATATTTTGACTTTATTTTGATATGATGATTAAGGTGCATATTTGGCTGTCGTTTAATAATGGACCTTAATTATAAAGCAATAAGGTATATATAGATAATCAAATCTTTCAAACGAAGTATACTTTAAAACGCAACAACACGGTCAAAATAAAATAACTCGCTATTTTGACATTGGTATTTTTTTATGGTTTTTGGACACAGCTTCCCGCTCTTAAAAATGTTGCTAATGAAATAATAGATGATAAACTTATATTGCTTGCGCAAATAAGTAGGCGAGTTGTTGATTAGCTAATTCAAAAACATAATAAAAAAACTCTTTACAAAAGGTTATAAATATCTGATTATGTAGATGACAAAAAAGCTTGGGACTGAACTATTCTCCAACTCATTACAAAATGAAACAATTAAGTAGGTACCATCATAATACTTGTAAAAAGGATCATGCAAAAAAACGCTAGGAACCAAGTCGTAAGTTTATTGCCTGTTCTTCTAGGCTTTGGTCGCGAGGAACTGGCGGTAGATTCACCTAGTATATAAGACGTATCAAAGTAATCCTTGTGATTGTACTGAATAAAGACCGTTTTGATTTTGATTTTTCATAAAACGTACGTGAGGCAATACAATTGCAGCTCGAAATTGTCACAATAAAGCCTATTTTGAGGAGTGAAACATTTGTTTTAACTGTTTATTGCTACTGCAGCAACGATTGAAAAGGCATGGGTATAAATGTTGCATACGCACTCTTAAATAGTCAGGGAAAACTGAAAAATTGAAACAGCTTCACGACTTTGATCCCCAACACGGTAGATATCTCTTCTCTTAGTACTTAGTACGAACTCCAGGGTCTTTGAGGACGTCTAAGGTGGGTTCGTCAGAGGTACATCCAAATTAATTGCCACATACCCACATATTCATATCCTACGTAAAAAAAAATTGCTGATGCCGGCAGACCATTGTACCCAGTTAACCTGAAGCTGAAAAAGCCAGCTATACACGTAAACAAGTTTTCTCTTGTCAGGATCGAGTTCGTCAGATTTGACGAATTTGTTACGCAACGTTTCAGATTTTGCGTAGCTCGGGGTAAGTAACTCCAATTTGAATTGAATATGACGAAGACTTTTGGTGCCAATTTCGGAAGATGTGCTTTTATTTAAATTAGCTTTGCTGATTGCGAGCGGGTATAGAAGGGTAAGTACACAATTTAGATAAATGTTGAACTTGCGCTGGAAATGCAAAAATTATCGCGACTTGAGATGAGTTCATTCGTATCGAAAATTGAGAGTGGTGAGCTTGACTGGAGCGGAATTCAATTTAATCAATCTTTTGATTGACTAAGACTGGATTTTATTTTATTACTATAAGCGCAGAGCACTCAACGTTACATTTTACGTTTGGCTGACAACCAGTAAGGAATAAAGATTACCAAACATAGACCCGATGGACCAACGATATTGTAAAGATCACTGGAAGTCGGTGGATGTAGAGGGCTCAAGACTCGAAAAAGAACCCTCGAAATGTAATGGGTAGGCTATAAATCCATGAGATTCAGCTGTGGACTTCTTCTGATGATGATGACTTGAACTTAAATGATTTAATAATTGAAAAGAAGTAGACATAAAATTGTTTAGGCATGTTATGCGGGAATAATGTCATGTAAAGAGAAAAACCCTCGAAAAGTAATGGGTAGTCTTCGGCTCATATATAGAATCTAAGGCTAAAGTGGCTGCTAAGAAACTGGGCATCCTTTCTAGGGTCAGACAGTACTTCACACCAAGACAGCTTCTGGACCTTTATCAAGCACAAGTCCGATCGTGCATGGAGTACTGTTGCCACTTGTGGGACGGTTCTGCCAAGTACCAGCTTGAAGCCTTAGATTCTATTGAGCGGCGAGCCAGGAGACTCATTGGCAGTGACCAGCTGTTCGACTCCAGGCTCTATAGCTTCGAACACAGGAGACGAATCGCCTGCCTATCGGTGTTCTATCGAATACATTTTGGTGAGTGTGCGCAGGAACTGCACGATCTTATTCTCCCGTCTCCCTTCTACCTCCGGACAATAAGACGCACGGATAAGTGCCACCCCTTCATGGTGGATATCCTTCACTATCGCACGAAGCGCTTTGCTTCCACTTTCTTAGTGCAAACTGCCAAGGAGTGGAACACTTTACCGTCGTCGGTATTTCCGGAACGATATAACCTTGGAATATTTAAGACAAGAGTGAACAAGTGGATTATAGCTAAGCGTGCTCCACCTTAGACTGCATCTTCACTTACCATCAGGTGAGATGGCAGTCAAACGTTTAGCTATTAACAATAAAAAAAAAAAAAAAAAAAAAAAAAACATCTGTGGACTTCTTCTGATGATGATGGCTTGAACTAAAATGATTAAATAATTGAAAAGAAGTAGACATAAAATTGTTGAGGCATGTTATGCAGGAATAATGTCATTTAAAGAGAACAGGGTATCGATTCGGCAAACAACATTATCACGAGTTTTACTTAGTGGATCCGCACTCACTTCGTTAACAAGCTTCGCCTCAGCCACATTGGCATTTCTATTCAACAAAAAGCTCACACATGCGGCGTTGTTGTGGCGGTATTGTTGGGCGTTATTACAAACCTTAAATTTAGAACTCACTGCGGATTCCGCGGTCACTTGGATGAATGTGGTTAACGGAATTGCACAGCAGTATTAGGTATGAAAGATGGAAAAACTACTATAACTGTGAAAGTTTATACAATCCCATAATATTATCCTTTGCCTTCAACTACTCTACTCTTCTCTCTTCTCTTGTCGTGTCACTAGTTTCTTTCGAAACAGTGTGGTGAAAGGATTTTAAGTGCACCTCAAAAAGCTCCTTTCGAGCACTACTCTACTAACTACTACGATTACTATATCATCCAAATCATACAAAAGAACGGTAGAAACCGAGCCTTAAGTTTAATGCCTGTTCTTCTAGGCTTGATTGCGTGGAACTGACACCTAGATTATCCTACCTTTAAGATGTTTCAAACTGGGGCCTTATGCTCACTTCGAGCGAGATTATCTCACGGTGGAGATGACGTCATATCTCGTTCAATAACTCGTTGACGTTGCGTCTCGCATGAACTTTGAATGAGAAAATTGGGCAGTGCGATGGTGAGAATGGGGATTGAATAGTTATCGAACGAGATATGACGTCATCTCTATCTCGGTCGAAGTGAGCATAAGGCCCCTGATTCTTGTGACTCGAATGAATTCTGACTATACACCTATTATAAAAAACTTGCATGAAATTGGCAGCATTGAACTTCAGAGCATTGAAAACTCAACGCGGAAGTTCCATTAGTTAGTTACGAGTGCGCGTTTGGGAATTTATGTGTTTGTTTCAGAAATTAATTGTGTTTTCAAAAATACGCAAGTAAAATACATAATTTATCACGAGTTTTTTCTTATTGATGGTATCGATGTTTAACTATAGAAGGGTAGTAAGAGGCAAGACCAAAAACGTAAATCTTCAAATAAAAGTAAAAATTAAGTAAATATGATTTGAAAGAAACTGTCACGTGACGTTTCTCAGGATACTTCTTCTTGCCTTGTCACTAGTTACTTTCAAAACCGCGTAGTGAAAGGATTTTAAGTGCGCCTAAAAGATGTTCAGGATACTAATAGAACCACGATATCAGAACTTCTGAGAGGAAAGACCAAATTTAATTTACTAAATATTTTTCCAACAAACCACGTTATTACAAATAAAGAACCGAAATTAACTGAATCATATTGAAATACACAGGAAATTACAATCAAAGTAAGTCACTGTCGTAAATAATATGAAATTATAAAAGTACTGTTTAACCAATTTTCTAAATGGTAGTTTAACCACATAATAACATAATTACGTATTACGTTGAGTCACATATAGTCGCACCCTTCAGCAATCTACTACTAAAAAGTTCTGATAGTTAAAAAAAAAATAACAAAATGTTTATGCTGTGATTTTAAATTGGTAGACCTTTTAGCTGCCATCACACGTTGCCATGCAACAATTTACTTAAGACAATTTTAGATAGTTTTTTTTTTGATATTACGCGTTTTGGAGTGAGCTTAAGCTGGGAGTTTCACTTCGTGATAGAATCAGATATGAAGAAATACGCAGACGAACCAAGGTAATTGACAAGACTAGCAGAATTAGCAACTAGAAGATGCAATGGGCTGGTCATATAACTCGAAGAACCGCTGGGTAATAAAGGATCTTGAATGATGACAACAAGCTGGAAGACAAAGCGTGGGATGCGCCCCAATCCGATGGACCGATGAAATTGTGAGGATCGCGGGAAGTCAGAGAAAGGAGAGGACATAGAATCGACCTTCCTGGAAATGTATAGGGGAAGAATGTATTATGTCTACAATGTCCATATAGTGGACTTCTCGAGCCCATCTTCTTATAATTCAATTCAATTTTATTCCATTTTGATACATTTTGTACACTCAGAAAAGTCACATTTTACAAAAGGAGTTTAGACAAAAAAAATACACAAAAATACTTGTACATAATCGTACCTACACATAAACAAACAAATAAAAAAAACAAATTATCAAAATATGATGATCATGATGATTTATTTTTAATAAGACAGTAGAAGTAACCCATATGATGCTTGGCAGTGCTGTAGAGTGCAAGAAGTGTAGTCCAAAACTAGATTGACTTAATTAGCTGGTAATTTATTAAGCAAAGAAATACTTACTAATTATGTAATATAACAGCTGTTATACAAACAAAATCCTTGGCTCTATGGCATCAGTTTGTGAAGTTATCGAATAACTATAGATAACGTAACTTTTGCACTTTTTGTTTTCAAAAAAAAACCTCAGCCCTCGACATTTTTGGAGCTTTGGCGGTCGCTGCCACAGTTTGACATACATTTATATAGAAAACAAGCTGACCCGACAGACATTGTCCTAAAAAAGCACCTAAAAAAGCATTGCCTCGCAAGTCACGCACTATAGGAACGTGCCCTACGATGCACTGCCCTGCGTGCAGATTTAGAAATAGGCATATAGATGTTAAGCCTCATGTGCCTGTAATTACACCAGCAACCACACTCTTCAAACTGAAACACAGCAACGCTGCTTGGCGGCAGAAAAAGGCGTGGTGGTAGTACTTCCCCGGACGAGCCCTTCACAAAGAGCTTTCCTACTCTTAAAACTGGAAGATAAGCCGTGGGATGCTCCCCAACTCGATGGATTACTATAGTTTTACTTATATTTTATCTTTCTTTTAATTTCTGTAAATAATAGTATTTTTGAGACGCGCATTCATGGTGGCTGATTTAGTATACATTTTAGCCAGGTAGGTATTGAACTTTTGTATAAAGCAGCTGTTTTTTTTCGCGTTCACAGTGTTCTTTAGACAAAGTTATTCATATTGATAGGTATTTTAGGCCCCTGAAGTTTATATACACAATTATTGGAACACCTTGTATAAAGTGTAATATCAAAATGACAAACATATGTGAAAAATAATATGTATCTGAATGAGCGATTATAGTTTTCAAAATCAACATCGACAAATTACCCTTAGTCTTACTATTGATTTTATTACTAATTCACTTGCGCCTTATCAAGCAAGTCCACACAACGTTTCTGTACATGACTGCTTAATTAGTACTTAATCGATTTGAAGCAGTTTTCAAACATGAAAATTACTCCTTTACAAAATAATGTACGTGTTTATGAAATTGAATGAATGAGTAAGAAAACATTGCTTTCATAATAATAATGTCAATTTGTTTTGGACCGTGGCATTTTCGTTAACTTTTGAAGCATTTCGCGTAATATGCTCTATCATTATAGCATAAGGTTGTTTTTCCGGTAGCAAATCTGCAAACGTGTTTGCAGACGCCTTTGCTGAAATTGGTTTTAGAGCATGAATGGGACCTTTGCTCAGTGGTGTTTCCTGAATTTGTTTATCGACTTATGGTGTTACTTTGTGTACCGTGTTGCCACTGCATGACATGGGTGTTACCACTTCACATTATTTGAGGTTTTTCGTATAGCTTCTATTGAACTTGGACCATGGTACAGGTTCAATAAAGGCTATGTATAAGCTATGTATTAGCTTTTATTTACTTATTTGTATTTATTTATTTAATTTAATTAAAACGGCACATACAACGAATTACATTAATTAAAGAACATAAGAATTGAATCATTATAAAACATAATAAATTAAACATTTAAGAAACTAAAACAATTTTCAACAATTAAATTAACAGAAAACAATTAGATAAAAAGGGGAATTGGAAAAGTATATATGTATCTATACTTGTGTTGAATAACCAATATAATATTTAAAAATTTAATATATTATATTATATTTAATTGGAAGGGACGCATTTGTCCTGCAGTGGGACACTACGGGCTCTTAAAAATAATAATAATATTATTAAAAATTTAAAAATTATTTATTAAATTTTACAATGATTTACTTTAAACAGCGTGCAAGTAGTATAAAACGCCAATGCGTACTTAAGTAAGATGATAGGTAAAATCACCTAAAAACAAAACGGTCGGTTTTATCATGTACTGACTTATCTAAAACTATTTTAATTATATAACTATAAATAGATTAACAGCCATACAAAGTTTGATACGACTAAAGAGTAGTAGAGCTCTTTGTGAAGGGATCGTCCGGGGAAGCACTACCACCACGCCTTTTTCTGCCGCCAATCAGCGTTGCTGTGTTTCGGTTTGAAGAGTGTGGTTGCCGGTGTAATTACAGGCACATGAGGCTTAACATCTGTATGCCTCAAGTTGATGGACGCAGGACAGTGCATCGTAGGGCACGTTCTTATCGTGCGTGAGTTACGAGGCAATGCTTTGTTATAGGTGATGGTTACCACTTAACATCAGGTGGGCTATCAGTTTGTTCCATCAGCCAGTTTTATTAAAAAAAACTAAGTTTAAAAAACATCGGAAAATTTTATATAAATATGATTTTTGGGTTTGTTAATACTCAAGTTTACGTACCTACAAATAATTGATAACGAATGGAACGTACCATTCCCTCGTTAAGGCGAGAGAAGCAGTTAATTAAGTATAATAAATCAATTACTATGTGAGTCTCAGAGTAACAGCAGGATATGTCTCTAAAATGGCAACTTAAATTTCAAGGGTCTCACAACCGTTAAACAACTCATTTTTATTATTTTATTTATTTTGCATTTATAAGTGCAGTGGTTTTATATCTTTCAAAATGTTGATATGTGCGAGAGAGAACATTTTACCAGTCCAAGATGTTAAAGAAATATTGGCATAGGAGCTGATTTCACCATGCTCTGTTAGATTAACAAAGGATTAAAGGGCCGTTAAATATGTCAAAATGTACGCGTTTTACATCTAAGGTTAGATTTAACGGCCTGTTAATCCTTGATTAGTAATTAACAGAGCATGGTGAAATCAGCTCTGTCTTGCTATTGTCTTTTTCAAAATAATTGAGAGTATTTTTATAAGACTGAAAATTAAAGCATGAATAGGTTAAAGTTAGGTTAGATACGGCATACGGCCTAGTAACGACCGGTTTCTGAAAGCTCGATCAAAACTAATCGGAAGTCAAGTCACTTGTTATCTCTATCTAATTCGATGTAATAGCTGAAATGACGAATGACTTGAAATCAGATTAGTTTTGATCGAGCTTTCTGAAACCGGCCGTAATTCTCTTATTATTATATGATTATTTTATAGAAATAAGGTGTACTTACCAAATACTCAAGTATTGGTGACACAATGATTAAATTTCATTTAAAAATTATCATGTATCTTATAATTTTGTTTGAGAAAATGAGCAATGTTAGAAATTTTGCTTATGGTTAACTTACCTACTCATAAAGTATGTATCAAGTGCTCGAAAGGAGCCTCTTTGAGGCGTACTTATAATCCTTTCACCATTCTGTTTCGAAAGAGCACGAAGAAAAAGAAGACCAACTCATAGTTTGTAGCTAGCAAATTATTACTCCATGAAACTGTAGACGAAGTAATTAATTTTGGCGGGAAAACGCATCGTCTCTTCCTGGAAGGCAAACTGAATCGTATTTAATATTCATTGTTTGTGTTTGTCATACTACCTCATACTTATACATACCTTGCATACATATATAAGTAAATTATAACTTAAGTAGTCAACATCACCAAGAAGTCCAATAATGGAAAAAAGGCCTTCTCTATACAAGGTGTTCCCATAATTGTGTATATAAACTTCAGGGGGCTAAAGTACAAATCAATATGAATAACTTTTTGTAAGGAACCAACACTGTGAACGCGAAAAAAAAAACAGCTGTTTCATACATTATAGCCAAGTAGGTATTGAACTTTTGTATGAAACAGCTTTTTTTTTTAGCGTTCACAGTGTTGGTTCCTTAGAAAAAGTTATTCATATTGATGGGTACATTAGCCCCATGAAGTTTATATACACAATTAAAGGAACACCTTGTATATTCCCGGACAAACGATTCTGAGCCCTCTCCACCGACTTCTCGCGATGCTTACGATGTCGTCGGTCCATCGAGTCCTACGTCGTCCTACTTTTCGTTTTCCAGTCCGTGGTTGGAACACACACACTCAGAGACACACGCCTTATTCTACCTCCAAGCAGCGCTGGTGTGTTTCGGTTTGAAGAGTGTGGTTGCCGGTGTAATTACAGGCACATGAGGCTTAACATCTGTATGCCTATATCTATATCTGTATGCAGGGCAGTGCATCGTAGGGCACGTTCCTAGCGTGCGTGACTTGCGAGGCAATGCTTTGTTATAGGTGATGGTTACCACTTTATTATGGTGAGCCATCTGCTTGTTCCATCAGCTAATTGTATAAAAAAAACTCGTCTAGGTGTTAAGACTAAACTGTGAATACGTTTATAAAAATAAATCTATCGCAAGTGATAAAAACTTAACTGCTTTGATCCCCAGGCACGGTAGACATCCCTTCAGATATCTTTGTAGCATATGCCATCTCATGAACGAATATATGCATTTCCAAATGAATATCACTACTAACAATAAACACTAACACATCTTTGTGAATTAAACTAAATAAACATTATTATACGTATTAAAATGTTCAAAGCAGTCGTAAAAAGCTCGTTTCAAAGCTATCTACAATAATATCCAATGTTTTTCCTAGAGTATCATTATCTTATTACACTTTGTGCCGTAAATAACGAATACGCAGCAGCATTTGTTTTGTGGAACAAAGGTAGGTATAACATACACTGGTAAACGCAGTATTTCATGAAATACACCAAGGTAGTGGAATTCCACTCAACTTTGCTCACGTGAATCTGTTTCCATAATTAATTTGCAAAGATTTCAGCAAAAATATCGTTTTGTTCCCAAACAAGTTATAATATCCTTCTTAAAATTTTATATCAGTACGAAATCTAGTAAACGAAACTATTTGGTGGGAAAACTTGTTTGGATCAAAATTTTATTTTTGTTTAACAGTGTGAGAGCACTGGTGGTCCAGTGGTAGCGGCCCCGCCTTCCGATCCTAAGGTCGTGTGTTTGAAACCGGTCGAGCACCAATAAATTTTTCTGTTTAAAAGATTTATGTGCACAATGCCAGTACTCTCGAACGGTGAAGGAAAACATCGTGAGGAAACCGGCATGTCGTGGAACCTAAAAAGGTCTATAACATGTTTCAAGTGCTCGAAAGGAGCCTCTTGAGGCACACATGAAATCCTTTCACCACACTGTTTCGAAAGAAACTTGTGACGCGACAATTGAGAGAGTGTGCAATGTGATTGCACATCACTTGGTTGATTTCGATTTTTCATAAATATTTATAGTATTTTTTTATTCATATATTTCTGTTTCAAACATTTGCGGTAATAATCGCCCTGATTCTTCCATCGCCTTTCTATTTCCGGATAGCTAAACGCACGGAATATCACCCCTTCGTGGTTTGATATCCCACACTTTTGCACAAAGCACTTTGCTTCACTTTTCTAGTGATAACTTCCAAGGAGTGGAACTCTTTACTGTCTTCGGTATTTCCGGAACGTTACAACTGAAATATTCAAGACAGGAGTGAACATGTGGATTATAGCTGAGCGTGCTTCACCTTAGACTGCATCCTCACTTCTCAGCTTCAAACTGTAATAAGTAATCTCTAATACTATAAGAATCAAAGTCCTGACTGACTTGGAGTACATGTACTTCAAGGCTAAAAAATAGGAAAGGCATTTTTAGTTTTTTAAAAATACCCTTAAAAAGTATGCAAATTACTGTAAAAGTTAGTATGGGAGATCTTTAACGCATAGTGCGATTGATTGCAAACTTGAAGTAAATAATATACTCCATAATAAATAATTTAAAATCACGTTTTCAATATTTTAAAACTACCCCTGCAAAGGGTGCAAAAGACTGCCAAAGTTTCAAGGTTTGTGTGGGAGATTTTTAACGCGTAGTGTAATTAACTTTAAACTAAAAGAAAATGTGTACTGTGGATAAATAACAAAAAGACAGTTTGATTTTAGAAAACAACCCCTAAAAAGTTACCCTCCTTCGTTGCGCTCGAGTAAAAAGGATACAACGTGGCGTCAATGTTTGTCAGGGACATTCTAAAAACGGGAATCTTGAGTTGGTACGAAGAGATCTAAGGGTATCTACCGTGCCTGGGGATCAAAGTCTTGAAGCTGTTTCGTTTCGTTTGTTTTTGGGGTAGAAACTAAGAACAAATAAGTACATATTTTCCGTGTAAGGTTGTCTTCGTTGTATTTGTCATGTTTGTGCTAAGCTCAGTACCTATACATACCTACCTAATATAGGTAATGTACGCCTATAGGTATCTCTTATACCTACATAGGTATTTAAAATCCTACCCTAATAATATACAAATTAATGCGAAAGTTACGATGTTTGGATGTTTGTGGCTCAATCACGGCTCACCACTTCAACGCGTGCGAAGCCGCGGGAAGCCACTAGTAAAATATAAATCCTTTTGTTATGAATTTTCTTAAATCAATTCTTGGTGAGCGCCTATACCTTTCAAAGATTGTGTAGGTGCTCACTAAGACCTCTAAATTCTAGACTAGAATATCCTCTTGAGAGGTAGACCTCTAGTTCAGAATTTTGTGATGAGTGAGTCAGTCAGTGAGTGATTGAACTTCTCGTTTATAAATACACAAGATAATACTAGTACTCTTTGTGATATTGTGGCGTAGTTTTCGCCAGTTTTCGTTTTGTGCCAGATTTGAGTGCCTCGTTACAAGCTTGATACATTCGTTTACTGTATATTGTTACAAATAAAAAACCTTTTTATATAAGCTAGGCTTTAAGTATTATTTGAAGAGAATCAACCGGTATGACATTATGAACAAAATAATATAGAAAACATTACATTTTTACAAAAATATGATATATTTTTTATGATAAAAGTGATGTTTTGTTTCAAGTAGAAAACCTTTAATTGAAGAACAAACACAAAAGAAAAACCTTTACGTTCGTGTACTTTTTTGAAACCTTAAAACTATTAGTAGAAAGTAGGTATTAGTAAGTAGGTAGGTAGGTATTACCTACATAACATAAATAGCACCAAAAAAGAAGGAAATAAAAATAAAAAAGTAAAAACACTACCACGAAATGGAAGACAAGGTAAGCTTGCAAAAAAAAATACGTAAGCAACAATTCGTTAATTTTAAGACGGACAGTTTTCACCCAAGCAAACATTTAGACAAACTTATTGTACATGTAAATCATAATAACGACATACTTATACGAATCCCTGTTTCATCCAAAGTAGCTACTTTGTATCCTAATCTCCAGGAGGCTATAACACCCAGCAAGTTATAAGCCTCAATCTCCCACCGCTGAAATATTCCTACAAAATCGCCACTTTGCATACAAAACAAGTTTTCAGTTAAGACAACAGTAATCGCCAGGGTCAGATCTAGCTAACTAACAATGGGACTAGAAAAACTACTCTTGAATAGAATAGAATATGATTATTTCAGCCTTCACAGCTCAGTTTGTAGTAGCTCTGCCTTCTGCGTAGGCCGTGGGTTCGATCCCCACCGACAACAAACATTTGTGTGATGAACATTGATATTTGTTCTCAGTCTGGGTGTATACTATTATAAGTATGTATTTACAAAAAAAGAATATATGTATTATATCAGTTAACAGGTTCCCATATTACAAGCTTCGGCTTAGATAGTGCTGTGTGGAAAGTCCACCAATATTTATTTATTTTATTAATTTATTGTACTTATATAGATCTTATAGTAAGTATATAGTGTCTGGAATCGTTCGACAAAATTTCATTCAAAAATAAAATGAAATAAAGAGACAGCGTCGTAATGTTGTAGAATGTAGTCCAACAGCAACATTTCACTTGTTTGATTGATTGATTCATCCACAACATTGATTTTCATAGTTTTTGTCATTTTTTTCTTCTATTTCACCAGCATCAGTCTGAAGATGTCAAATAAACACAATTATGAGCCCTTGTATTTATGTTTACTTGTCATAGAGGCTTTCAGAACGATTTTAAGCTTTCTCAATCCACCAATATTCCACAAATTTCCCTACTGTTTAAGCAACATTTTAATCCTGGCTAAAATTTGTGCAAAATCTGTAAATGGGTTGTTTCTATTTTACGGCTTTCGTTGTACAAAACTGTATATCGTAATGCTATATTTCTGTAATTCTAAACATATTTGGTCTAAGGTTGTAATCTAAATAAAAACTAACGAACGATTTGGCCCAACATCCCATCAATTTAATTAATGAGACACACGACGCTTATATACGCCAATCTGTTGTTGCCAAGTGCGGAAATACCATTAACATAGGCATGTGTGTCCCGGGGTAACCACTCCAAGGGTCGACCACTGATAACATAAAGGCGGTGCACACAAGAGCGTCATAACGTGAACTGCCGCCTTTATCTCCTCAAATCGTTGACAACGTTCCAACTCGTTTGGGCACAATGCTATTTTGAGGGTAGTTGTGGAACTTCTGGTTTATTTTCATTCTACAAGACTTCTGTACAAAGTTGTGGTATTACCGCACAGGAAAGGAATCCGGCTGTAAAATTCATGCCTGTAAAGAGCTGAAACAAGGAAAACACGTGTTATGTCAGACATAAGTACCTTCCAAAATTTTATGTAGAAAAGTTTTGAGAACTCACATAGACATCATTTTATCCATGGGATGCCCCACGTTATGAATATCGCGGGAAGTGAATACAGAAGGCTCGAAATCGTTCATTCTGAATGTCGAGAGGCCTAGTGTTCGACATAAGTAGACTTCTTCAGGTTCATGATGCCGATATACTTCTTAATTTGATGAGTAGGTAACTCAACCAACACAAGATGCCTGAAGATTTAATATTGCAAATTCATTCACTATGTTTTTGAATGAAATCATTAAAAACTTTGATTATTGTAAATAAAACATAATTATTATTGTTATACGCAACCAAACACTAAGGATTAATTTCTAACCCAAATAATATACAAAAACTTCCCAGTAAACTTCAAAATAATACTTTTTTATTACGACATTCGTAAGATATAAAAATGTTATAAAATTCAAATCAAAATCCAAACTTAAATTGAGTGAGAACACCTTAAATAACTGGGTTATTCTGAAGTCGGTTCAAGTAGGAGTATGTGGTAAAGTTTCCAACTACTTTCCAAGATTCAAATCTAAGGTTAGTCGTCCTCATGCAGGAAAACTTATACTAAACTTACGTTGCTGCGAAGCTCATGAAATTTTATTTGAGGTAAGGTATTGTGTTACTATTGCAACGCATTATATTCATTTACCCTCATACTTAGACGCTTCATAAAATTGGTTGTTTTTAGGTAGGTAATTTTTGTAAAAACAGCTAGAAGTAAAAACAATATTTTCTCTCTTAGATAATTTTTTAGGCCAACATTCTGTTACCACCTTTGTCCATCTCCCGTCATCCAGTTTTCGAAAGTATCGTGACTGAAATGTAATGCCACTTTAGTTTTAAAGAAATAAAAACTGTTTTATGTAAATTTATGTATATAATAAAAATATGACTGTTCCCAGACATAGTAGTCAAATAAATTGAACATTAAAAACAAGTTTGAAAACTCTTTCAATGAAACAGAGCTCAATAGTTTGAAGTTAATGCTTCATTCTCGACGCTCGACAAATAAGCGCTCTCCAAGTTATAGGAAGGGCTGTAAGTACGCGATAAAATCTTATATTTATGACTGCACCCGCTCTAGGTAAATCTGAATTTGTAACAGTAAAAAGACAAGAGATAAGGTCCAAGATCTTTTGACATACTGATGACGTACAATATCACTACAAATAATTATTAGAAAGAGAATAAAAACAGCCTGCGTAGTTTTCGCGCGAAAAGAGTTTATCTTAGAAGTACTCGTAGGATTAGGTTTTCTAGTCAACTAAAACCTTGCTTGAAATTAAAAATTCGAAAGAAAAAAATTTGAGGTGTCTTTCAACGCCAAGCTGTAATTCCCAGACGTTCTACTGAGTCTAATAAAGATAAAAGATAATTTCATAAAAAAACTAGATTTCTTCCACACTTTCGAACACATTTCCACTCTTTTATGAGCTTTTGCCCGATTACCGAAGCAAGGTTATAAAGTTCAAGACCATTTTGTGCATTTGTTTTGAAGACAAAAACACGTCCCTTCCCCAAGAAAATAAGGTAACAATATAGTCATATTTTCCAAGAGATAAGAAAGGCCGTAGTCGTTTTGGTAATAAATTGAACCTCAATTTTAGTGAAATGAAATTCTTTCTGAAATGCTTTTTGGGGGGATGATGTAAATTCTAAATTCTTTATTGTCCTACAAAGACATTGTCCTGGGTATTTGTGTCCTATATTACAAGGGTATGGTTATTACTTAGGCTGAAGTTCGCCAATATTTAGACCGTTAATCATTGGTTAAAATTACTGGTGTATGAAAATCAATCTTTTACGTAAACTTTTGATTTATGTTCAATTATACCCTCAACTTTTAAAGCAATTATTTACTTTTTTGTGAATCTTGTGCACATCGACAAAAGGTTCTCGAGTGGAGACTTTTATGAGTAGTAGAGCTCTTTGTGAAGGGCTCGTCCGGGGAAGTACTACCACCACGCCTTTCTCTGTCGCCAAGCAGCTTTGGTATGTTTCGGTTTGAAGAGTGTGGTTGCCGGTGTTATTACAGGCACAATATGAGGCTTAACATCTGTATCCCTCAAATTGATGGACGCAGGGCAGTGCATCGTAGGGCACGTTCCTATCGTGCGTAACTTACGAATCCTTTGTTATCAGCTTGTTCCATCAGCTAGCTGTATAAAAAAAAAACTACAAAACGCAGCGCGAGAACTAACTTCCTTCCACTCACTGGGGTAGAATTAATATCTAATAATGTTATTTGGAATCGTAAGGGTATGTTGCATGAGAACGGTCGCTCTAAAAACAAGGGAGCAAAGAAAAAATCCCCTATGCTTTCCAATGGATGTCGTACTTCTGAGAATACTGAAATAATAATGATAAACTTCAGTAACATCATGCGATGAAAATATATTAACCGTAAAAAGGCGCACTAAACTACCCAACATCACATATTTCAAATTTCATTAAAATTACTCACGCGCTAATAATAAACTCTACTTATTACCCTATAAAACTCAAAATTCATAAACCTAATAGATAACCGAAAAGTTTCACAACATAAATTAGAAATTTGGAACGCGTTAAAATGTAGCAATTTGAACAACAGAATCTGCTGAAAATTCGCGGCTCAGGCGCGCTGGTGAATATAAAAGTTTCGCGGGCTTTTTACTGCATGATTGCTTCGACGGTCAGCTGAGCAAATAAAATAGCAAGCAAGTTCGGTGAGCTCTGGACGTTGTTCTTAAAGGATTTCATTCGGCAAAGTTTAGACAAAAGAGCTTCGTACGCTGGTTTTTTTTGTAAACGTTTGGGACACCTGGTAGGCTACTGTTCGTCCGCACATTTCAACATTTTTGAAGATAAGATCACTGAATGTATTTATGAAAAATCGCCAATCATGTTTCTGATACCAAATGAAATGTTTTCAAGCAGAGGATTTCTTCAGCCTGATGTTGTTGAAAAACAAGTTTATCAACAACATCAGGCTGAAGAATTAAGTCAACAGCGATTTATGTATAATTTGTACTTATTTTTCAATTACAATATATAATAGTTTATTAATAAATAATTAATTATGATAATGATCTTTCTCATAACTTATTTAAATTTATTTCCAATAGATATTAATATATAAAAATTATATATTGTTTTTCAATATATAATTATTAAGGTTATATCTAAAGTTTGGTCAGAAGACTATTCTTTTCTGAAAACTGAAAAACTGAAACAGCTTCACGACTTTGATTCCCAGGCACGGTAGATATCCTCTCTGATCTCTGAGTACCAACAACTAACTCCATATTATTTGAGGACGTCTAAGGGGGTTGTCAGAGGTATGTCGAAATATTACATTTGGCACATACCCACATTTTGCAGTAGTTGGTATCCCATACGTCACAGGTTGCAAGCCCATCGATAGATAGAAAAATTCATTGCTGCACGACCGGATTCAAACCTATGACATTACGATCGGAAGGCGGGGTCCCACTAGACCACCGGCGCTCTCTATAAAATACTATATTCTTTTCTATAAAATACTAAAACAATTTTCCCCTTTGAAGTCTGTTTAACAATCCCAAATCGTTAGATAAATGTGAACGATAAAGACAGCGCTCCAATTTGGCAAACAACGTGAACAATCCTTTGAAATCAGATTTGAAATAAACAAACCAGAAGCAATGCTACCCAAAAAACGGGGCCGTCGAAAACCGAATAACGCTGTGCGCCAGTTAGAGAATATTTAAAGCCAACCTGCTGCCAATATATTTCATAAATGGAAGCTATTTTGCTGGATGAATGAAAATAACCGAAAAAAAATAAAACATCCGTTATAGCTTTTATTCGAAGTGGCCAAAATCAATAACGCTCCGGCCTAAACGGGATGAATAACCACAGAATTGCCATTTTAGAAATATCATCATTATCATCACTAGTAAATAAATAAATAAATATTGATGGACTTTCCACACAGCACTATCTAGCCAAACTAAGCCAAAGCTTGTAATATGGGATCCAGATAGCTGATATAACATATATGTACAAACATCACTGTTCATCACACAAATGTTTGTTCTCGGTGGGGATCGAACCCACGGCGCAGAAGGCAGAGCTACTACCAACTGAGCTGTGAAGGCTGTCGAACACTTTAACGCTTTAACAGTTTAACACAAGCAGTGTTGTTGATTGTTGTTGTTGAGAGAAATTACAGGCACATGAGGCACATCTGTATGCCTAAAGTTGATGGACGCAGGTCAGTGCATCGTAAGGTACGTTCCTTCAGGGAAGGCAACGCAACGACAACGCCCCTGGTGTTATTGGTGTCTATGGGAGAGTTACTTACCATCAGGTAAGCCGCCCTTTTGTCTGTCACTTACATCATCATTTACTTGCCCTTATTTCACTTCATGTGGGGTCAGTACACCAGGCTCTTTCTCTCCACTCTCCTCTATCAGCCGTCATCTCTTAACTTCTGTTTACAAATAGTTATACGTATACAAGGTGTTCCAATACTGTGTTTAAAACATCAGGGAGCTAAAGTACCCATCAAAATAAATAACTTTTTCTATGGAACCAACACTGTAAACGCGAAAAAAAAACAGCTGTTTCATACATTTTAGCCAGGTAGGTATTGAACTTTTGTATGAAGTTTCAACAAAAGTATTGGAACACCTGGTAAACTCATCGTTTGAAATAGTTATATTAACAAACAAAAGTTGTTTTTTCTTTGCTAGATCCAGAAAAAAATAACATTGAATTACTCTATCTTGTCGTGTCACTAGTTTCTTTCGAAACATTGTAGTGAAAGGATTTTAAGTGCGCCTCAAGAGGCTCCTTGAAAGCACTTGACACATGTTATAGAACTTTTTAGGTTCCACGACATGCCGGTTTCTTCACGATGTTTTCTTTCACCGTTTGAGAGTACTGGCATTGTGCACATACATTTTTTAACAGAAAAACTCATTGGTGCATGACGAGTTTCGAACGCACAACCTTAGTTTCGGAAGGCAGGACCAGTGCTCACTCACATTGAATTAATCTAATTGTTATGTTACTTATGTCGCTGACTGTACCGAATGCTTCTACTAGTGAAACAGCAAATTCGCAATGACAAAACGTAACGTGATGGCGGTAACGTGGCGTGTCCAAACGTTATGCAATCACCACGCAGGTCGTAGGCACGTTGCTTCTGTGTTGCATTTGCATGTGTAATGTCCCTAATTAGAATGCCGAAGCGAAATGGGAAAACCTTAATTAATTGTTCTTTGTCTAGCTGACTGTGCGTCATTAGAGTATTCTCACCGATTTGGGATGTGACTTTTTCTATTTTTCTATTTGCGTAAACCCTCGACCATTTTAAAATTTTCTATTAATCTTCTCCATCTTAAGTTTACTGAGCGATAAGGCCACCAATTGTGCTTTTCATGGATAAATGTGTTTTTAGATGATGATGGGATACAAATATTAAGTTTTATCTAAAAATGCCAGCTTCATACTTACTAACAAGAGTACTAACTAAATATTGGTCTTGAAAATGTTATCCTACTAGGTATAATATTTTAAACGCGAAAGTTTGTAACTGTTTCACGTAAAAACTACTGAATGTATTTTAATGAAACTTTACAATAACATAGCTTATACACATAGGCTACCATTTATAAAGATATTGTGTGACTAATCCTGCGCGGATGAAGTCGCGGGCACCAGCTTGTAAATTATAAAGAAACAATTTTTTTGTATTTATTTTTGCTCTTCGTGTAGAAGTATGGTCTAAAGACACATTTCAGTTTTTGGGTGGAAATCTTATCATCTTATCATCTTATCACCCGCAATTTAACTTTGGAAAATACACACTACCTATTATTAGTAGAAACTAATAATAGGTAGTGTGTATTTTCCAAAGTTAAATTGCGGGTACACTCATAACAAACAGGGTAGGTATTGCAACTTGTTTCATTACAACCCCTTTGAGAAGACAAACACACTTATTATAATGAGCTCATCTGTAGCGTAAATATGGTGAACTGGTGCGAGCCTGCGACTTTGTTTGCGTGGTTTTATTTTAAACAATCTTCAACATCCGCCGGACCCACTTAAAAGTTTAGTTTTGTGAATATTTTTTTGGACTCCTGGACGAAAAATCAAATTTTCAAACCTTTTTTATAAATTCCTTAGCTGGCTTATAAGCGGGGGCAAGCGGACAACCTGATGGAAAGTGGCCATTGTCACATGGATACCTTTGCCTATGCAACACCAGACACGATGCAGGCTTTTCAAAAAAATATGAACTGGTCTTTTGAAGGACATTAATATTCGAAATTAATTTATAACATTTTCTGAGCGTTGCTTGCAGTATAATTGCACTTTGGTAGTATATTTTTACAAGTAACTATACAAAAAAAAAACAGTCACTCATTTTTAAACGTAGATGTCGTAAGTGGTACAGAGCGCATGTTGTTTTGAACTCTATATCAATGGAACAGCGTATCAAATCATGCAATTTCAAGTTTTGAGTTACATCAAATTGCATACGACATGAGTAAGAAAGGAGTGAACAGCGAGATGACGAATGATAGAGGAGAGTGGAAGAGGAGAACCTGTTGTTGCCGACCCCACTTAGCGTGGGATAATGGCAGGAAGATGATGACGAGTGATAATAATAAAAAAACTTGTTCCTTTTTTATATTTACTATTGCGGTCTACCTGTACTCGCATGACTGACACGACCACTTTTTACTATAGTAGAGAATACAACTTGCGGTCGTAAATTCAAATTTAAGTAAACAGTTGTTTCAGGGAGATACTCCCACATCTCTGTTTTAAACAACGGTTACGTTACATCTTACCGAGATTTACTAAGTGTTTATTATGTCGACCGAATTTGGAGTGTGACAAATGTTTTTGAAAATAACTGATGATTCTCACCATATATTTGTTTCTACTATCCTTTAAAATTGCCTATAATTTCATAATACCTTATAGTTTAGACTTTTCTGACTCAAATACGCAATAACAGCCGAACTGATTTCCATGAACCTCTATATTTATTATAGTTAGAGACGGTTTTTTTTTTGTTTTTTATACTATTAGCTGATAGAACAAGCAGATGGCCCACCTGATTGGAAGTGGTAACCATCACCAATAACAAAGCAATACCTCGTAAGTCACGCACGTAAGGAACGTGCCCTACGATGCACTGCCCTGTGTCCATCAACTTGAGGCGTAAAGATGTTAAGGCTCATGTGCCTGTAATTTCACCGGCAACCACACTCTTCAAACCGAAACACAGCAACGCTGCTTGGCGGCAGAAAAAGGCGTGGTGGTAGTACTTCCCCGGACGAGCCCTCCACAAAGAGCTCTACTACTCTTAAATAATTATAAGCTTGATTAAAATCAACACATCAGTTTTCATTTATGAAGGTTTTGCAGAAGAGAACTACAGTGTGATACAATGGCATATGAGCAAATCTCAAGGACTGAAATATGCTTCGTATATTTCCTCCTTACCGCACCGTGTGTACCCTGTGACTTTACTCCCGTTTGTGTTTCAGCTAGTATTTGACAAATGTTCTATTCTAGTTTTCCCACCTGCCGTTCGGCTTGTGTCGCGCACCTTCGCGGATCGCGTGATTCTCGTGGCATTTTGTACGTTGAATTTTGCCGACTCATTCTCGTATTTGGAGTTTCAATTCTCGGATTATTTAAACGTTCATTCAAAGCTTAGCTTTGATATCTTTGATAGCCCTCACAGATCAGGAGGTAGTAGCTCTGCCTTCTGTGCTACAGGGCATGGGTTCGATCCCCACCGAGAACAAACATGTGATTAACACCGATGTTTGTTCTCTGTCTGGGTGTTATTGTATATTAGTATATAAGTATTATAAAAGTTTATGATAGTATTATGAAAGTTTTCCTACCTTTCGGACAGTCACGATCGTAATTTAAGGTCTTCAGACACTCTCTGCATATCAACTCCCAGACATTCCTCTGGCTATCGAGGAAATTCGTTCGAGGTGGTGGCTGTGGGTTTGTGGAATGCACTTCCCCTAAGTATTAAAAAAACGTCTTTAAAACCCGCTTTCAAACGCCTTGTCCATGATCACTACTTTAATTCTACCACGTGATACTATAATATATATATATATATATATATATATATATATATATATACATACATATATATTTATATAATACATATATATTTATTTTTATTATTTTGTAGTTTGTATAGTATTTTTATTTATTATGTATTTAGTAGTATAAAGTTTTGTGTTAGTAAATGTAATACCAAATTGTCTCCTTTAGTTTTAAGCACGCCATCCTCTTTGTTTTTCACCTGTCAAGGTTGGCTGGTAGAAAATGCTGTCTAGCATTAAGCTCTCCTTTTGTACAAACTTTGTTTGGTGCAATAAAGAATTAAATAAATAATAAATAATAATTATATCAGCTATCTGGTTCCCATATTACAAACTTTGCTTAGTTTGGGGCTAGATAGTGCTATGTGAAAAAGTCTACCAATATTTCATATGATTTAATATTTAATTAATAGAAGAAATGGATTGGGAGCAACTGCTTACCTAAAACACAGGGGTTTTAAGTCTATTACAGGCGCTAGTCACTCGCATTACAGGATTTATATTATATTGTGCATTTTTTTGTATAATGTGAAAGGTTTTAAATAGATTGTCTTTTGACTACAATCTGAATGATCTAAAAGACACCTATTCACTCTTACCGTCACAGCTCAGTTGGTAATAGCTCGCTGCCTTCTGCGCCATAGGCCGAGGGTTCGATCCCCACCGAGTACAAACATTTTGTGTGATGAACATAGATGTTTGTTCTGTGTCTGGGTGATATTATAATTATAAGTATGTATTTACAAAAACAAGTATATACAACGTGTAACATAATACCCCAACCACGCCAAGCAGCGTTGCTGTATTTCGGTTTGAACAGTGTGGTTGCCGGTGTAATTACAGGCACATGAGGCCTAACATCTGTATGCCTCAAGTTGATGGACGCAGGGCAGTGCATCGTAGGGCACGTTCCTATCGTGTGTCACTTACGAGGCAATACTTTGTTATAGGTGATGATTACCACTTAACATCAGGTGGGCTATCTGCTTTTTCCGTCTTGTATAAAAAAGGTTTTTTTTTTTAAATTTATGTTCAACGTTTACAACGTAAATTACTTAAATAGTTATTTAACTGTGGTTTTTATAGTTATCTGTTTTAGTGGAGAAAAATAAACATTTTCTAGTTTCTCTAAAATATGTTGTCTCGTTTTTTTCATAGTCATTGCGAAAACAGTTCCAAAGCTTTTAGCTGGTTCACAAAATTGCACAATTCCGAACGGAATTCAGTTTATAGAAATCTAAGTACAAATGAAACTTTTGAAGGTACTTACGGTAGCAATTTGGGTGTAGCACTTTGTTATAGAGCATTTGAACAGTAATGAATAAAGCTTCTGTATTTTTTCTGAAAAAACAAAAATGGAACCAGCAGTTGATCCGACTGATGAGGGGCTACCTCTAACTAATCTGTCTCTCTCTTGTCGTGTCACAGTTTCTTTCGAAACAGTGTGGTGTAAGGAATTTAAGTGCGCCTCAAGACGCTCTTACGAGCACTTAACACATATTATAGAACTTTGGAGGTTCTACGACATGCCGGTTTCCTGACGAGTTTTTCCTTCGCCTTTTGAGAGTACTGGCATTGTGTACCTCTAAGTAATAACAATTCAAAGAACGTGTCATAGCACGTCACACGTCAACATGAAGTTATTTTATTTAAATCACAAGGATCACTTTTAACTTCTAAAAGCTAGGTGCAAGTTCCACGTGACCAACCTTAGAAGATTAGTACCCGAAGTCTGAGTTTAATTTTTTGTTTTCTGTATCGTCAGGCTGTTTTTGTATGGAGACTCGAAAGTTCGGGTTATTATCGCTGGTCTCCAGTAGGGACGAGCGGACGATTGTATGCCCTCTCGTTTGGTAATAATTGCCAAATAACGAAATACACTGTTTTATTAAATATTGATAAAAAAACAAAATAAATCAAGAACATGCTTTGATTTTACTATAAAAGGGCTTCTATTAAAGAGCACGTTCTTTACGACTTACTTACTTTGCGTGACTTACGAGGCAATGCTTTGTTATAGGTGATGTACCACTTAACATTAGGTGGGCCACCTGCTTGTTCCATCAGCTAGTTGTATTAAAAAAAACTGAAATCAAGACATGCCAATGTCAAAACGGTAATCGCACAGAAGACAGATACAGTAATCGTTCGTATTATATGTATGACTTTTTTTCTACAAAATAGTATTTCATTGCATAAGATTCAGCACAATAATGCTGACATTTTAACCTCGTACTACAAAACTTTGTGAGAAATTCGTTCATAATGTTAGCTTTCAGGAAAGCTACGGATCTTATAAGTTCGTTCTACACTGAAGTCGTTTATTCTTTCACTTTACAAAATCATTCTTACCGCTTCACAAGTATTTTCACGAGTGGAATCCCCGCGACTTTGTCCGCGTGGCCATATTTTCTCACTTTGTGTGTAACTATCTCAAGCAACTGTTTGACAACCCTAATACCTAATGCTACCTTGGTTTGCCTTCTGCGTTGTAGGCCGTGGACTCGATCCCCACCGAGAACAAACATTTGTGTGATGAACATAATTGTTTGATCTCTGTTGTATTTTTATACAACATGTTGGTTGCTGGTTGCTAGGTTGCCTGGAAGAGATAGCTGTTAACGATAAGGCCGCATTATATTACTAAAATTGATCGTTTTTTAGTAAAAATGTGTATCTTTATTTGTTGTGGTAATCACAAGAGTTATCTAACTATCTATGCTGTTGGAACAAGATGGCACCTGATGATAAGTGGTAACCATCACATTTAAAAAAGCATTGCCACGAAAGTCTCGCACGATAGGCACGGGCCCTACGATACAATACCCTGCGTTCAATAACTTGTATCATACAAATGTTAAGCTGCATGTGGCTGTAATTTCACCGGCAACCACACCCGTTAGCCAAAACACAGCAACGCTGCTTGGCGGGAGATATAGGCATGGTGGTTGTTCTTCCCCGGACGAGTCCCTCACAAGAACTGTAGCATTACTTCCTTTATTGTTTTCGAATGTCCAAACAAAGCCCTTTCATATGACATGTAACTTGATTTTTTTATCTAACTTTTTTATTTTTGCCCCTATAAAAAACTCCATATTTCAAAAACCCTTCATCCAATTTTACTCATATACTTACCAGTTAATTTCTCAAGTACAAGCTATCGACTTATTAAATTTTATGCAGATCGGATCAACGGTTCGAAAGTTATGGCGTGACGTGGCGTGGCGTGGCATATACATACATACATAAAATGCCAAATCGCCCAAGTTGATTGTAAGATCTTCGTTCGCTTCGCTCACTCGAGCAATTATAATTATAATATAACACCCACAGTGTTGTATTATATAATTATAAGTATGTTTTTTAGGGTTGTCAAATATACAACAGATTCAAAAACCTGAATACTTTTAGTAGAACCACGCAGAACTATCTACGTACTAACTCTACGGCCATGTGAAAGCATAATGCAAACAAAGATGCAAGCGCGCGCTAGTCAAATATATTTAAACAAACAGTAGATTAAACAAAGCGAGGGAAATGACTCCGTTTCAGTGATCTCACTTCCTGTTATCAAAAGAGCTGATTGTATGAAACGGTTTCATCGCAAATGGCTTGGACTCAATGTTCCCAAATTGGGGTCTGTTTGCTAAATAAAGGAAGAATACGTTTTAAGTTTACGGACGCTGTTTGGGACTTTGAAGTCGTTTCATATTTTACCTCTATTTGGGTCTTTGCAGTGTATTTAAGAGTAGTAGAGCTCTTTGTGAAGGACTCGTCCGGGGAAGTACTACCACCACGCCTTTTTCTACCGCCAAGCAGCGTTGCTGTGTTTCGGTTTGAAGAGTGTGGTTGCCGGTGTAATTACAGGCACATGAGGCTTAACATCTGTATGCCTCAAGTTGATGGATGCAGGGCAGTGCATCGTAGGGCACGTTCCTATCGTACGTGACTTGCGAGGCAATGCTTTGTTATAGGTGATGGTTACCACTTAACATCAGGTGGGCCATCTGCTTGTTCCATCATCTAGTTGTATTAAAAAAAAAGAAAAAATTAGCAGCAGCTCCGAATACTCCGAATACAGAAAAGGCGATAAACAAAGTTACAAAGAATATGATGGTGGTGTGTGTGGAAGACCAGCGTTGTAGTAGTGCATCAAACACTATTACAGTATAAAGCTCAAATATAGTATAGTCCAGTCAAATTAGACATAACAACTAAAACTCTGACAGTTTCATTTTGCTAGAGACCTTGGGTACACCAGTAAATATAAAGTCCCCATCAATCCCATGTGTGCTAAAAAAGTTATTCAAGCTCAAAAGTCAACATTTCCGGTTGTTCGGCTTTTTGGATTTTTCTCAGAAACGGTAAGTTTCGTTAAAATATAGCCACCATATTAGTGACGACTGATTTTGTTATCCTAACCAATATTGTTATTTATATTTTGCCTATGTTTTTGTGACACAAAATAAACGATATTTGATTTGTTTTTTTGATTTGATCAACAAAGTTACGTAATTGGCTGGCTGAAATACAAACAAACTAATTGGAGAACCGTGAGTAAAAAAATTCATAACCGACCGACGTATAATATTTTTTAAACAATATTTGTTTTAAGGAGAGTTTGAATTAAATAAGTTTTTTTATTTTTTTTTATTTAACTAACTGATGGAAAAAGCAGATGGCCCCTGATGTTAAGTAAATATTTAAATATTATAAATATTAGTGGACTGTCCACACTGCACTATCTAGCCCCAAACGAAGCCAAAGCTTGTAATATGAGAACTAGATAGCTGATATAATACATATACAAGGTGTTCCATAAGTTGTGTATATAAACTTCAGGGGGCTAAAGTACCCATCAATATGAACAACTTTTTCTAAGGAACCAACACTGTAAACGCGAAAAAAAAACCCAGCTGTTTCATACATTTTAGCCTGGTAGGTATTGAACTTTTGTATGAAACAGCTGTTTTTTTTTCGCGTTCACAGTGTTGGTTCCTTAGAAAAAGTTGTTCATATTGATGGGTACTTTAGCCCCCTGAAGTTTATATACACAACTTATGGAACACCTTGTATAGGTACTTTTTTTTTGTAAATACATAATTATAATATTATATAACACCCAGACAGAGAACAAACATCAATGTTCATCACACAAATGTTTGTTCTCGGTGGGGATCGAACCCACGGCCTACGGTGCAGAAGGCAGAGCTACTACCAACTGAGCTGTGAAGGCTGTAAGTGGCCCTGCGATGCACCGCCCTGCGTCCCTCAACTTGAGGCATACATCTTTTTTTATTGTACTTGCTGGTGGTGCTAGAAGATGGCCTACCTGATGTTTAATGGCAACTATCACATATATTATGTTTACCTTTTCTGTATGCCTACGCCTCACTAAACTTCAATAATATATTATATTATTACATTGTAAAAGGATCATACAAAAGAACGGTAGGAACCAAGCCGTAAGTTTCTTGCCTGTTCTTCTAGGCTTTGGTCGCGTGGAACTGGCACCTAGAGTCACCTAGCTTTAAGACGTTTCAAAGTGATCCTTGTGATTTTATTGAATAAATACATTTTGACTTTGACTTTGACTTTATAAAAAGCATTACCTCGCAAAAAACGAACGGTAGAAACGTGTCCTACGATGCACTGCCCTGCATGCATGAGCTTGAGGCATACAGTTAAGCCTCATGTGCCTGTAATTTCACCGGCAACCACACCATTTAAGCCGAAACACTGCAACGCAAACGGCAAACGGCATGGTGGTACTTCAGAAAGAGGTCTACTACTATTATCAGCGTCTTATCGAAAAGTAATTTATGCTTGAGTCTTGGTTCAGCCTTGATCATCTATGATCCTCAGATTTAAGTGTCTATTGGATTTTAATTTATGCAAAACGGTAACGGTATTTTCATTATACCTAACTCGGTAAAATTTGGAACAAGGAGCCATAATCATTTTCAAGGTTATAAATTAACTTAGAATTATCCAAAGTAAACCATTAACTAAAACCGTTTAATAAAACTATATTGTATTATAATAATTATGTTACTACCTCTATCCTCCTGCCTACCAGAGATACTTTTTGTTTAGTATGTTGCTGTTTAGTATTGTATTCCTAACTGGTTAAAATGTATCCGAAAAATAGTGAAAAAAATCTCACCTCTCGGAAAATGGTTTTTCACTATGTCCTTTATAAAGGTCAAAGTGACGATATTACTATGTCATTTATGTAGGACATAGAAAAGTTTTGGAATATAAATTGAAATTAAAATAGGATTATAATCTAAAAAGAGAAACAATCTTTTATATTATGGTTTTTTATTAGAAAATATAAAAAAAGAAACATAAATAAACGTTTTCTCAGACTAAACTATCAAAATTAAACATTATTCTCAAAAAATAAACATAAATGAACTAAAAATCAACATTATTTACTAATTAGTCGTAAATTTGGAGCATAAGTAGAGATAAAAAATGTAGGAATTAAACTTATATGCTAAGACTACTCATTACCCTCATGAAAATTGGAATAACATTTCCGATTTGGCGTAAAACAAAGGTAAATATCACATTTTTTACAAAAAAACTGTTGTTTTCTTGCCCTACAACTAACAGTGTTTAAAACAGAGTAGTGTGGTGGAAGGATTTATTGTGGTTAAGTATACCTAAATAAGGCAGATAACACATGATTTTACATTTTAGGTTCGACGACATGCCGGTTTCTTCACGATGTTTTCCTTCTCCGTTTGAGAGTACTAGCGCTGTGCACATAAATTGTTTGAACAGAAAAACTCAATGATGCACGACGCACGACCGGGTTTGAAACCACGACCTTAGGATCGGAAGGCGGGGCCGCTACCACTTAGCCACCAGTGTTCTCATCTTGCACGAAAAGAGCCTCCTTGCAGAACGTAAAATTTCAATCTTTTTTTTTATAGGTACATCTAGTTGATGGAATAAGCAGATGGCCCACCTGATGAGTGCTAACCATCACCTATAACAAAGCATTGCCTCGTAAGTCACACACGATAGGAACGCGCCCTACGATGCACTGCCCTGCGTCCATCAACTTGAGGCATACAGATGTTAAGCCTCATGTGCCTGTAATCACACTGGCAACTACACTCTTCACATCGAAACACAGCAGCGCTGACGCCAACGGCAGAAAAAGGCGTGGTGGTAGTACTTCCCTGGACGAGCCCTTCACAAAGAGCTCTACTACTCTTAAATTCAACCCGTTTCACCAAACAGCTGGTTTCAGGTGAAAATCAGTACATCCATAACTCCAATAAAATATGTTTTTAGGATGTGTAATTTTATTACTTCTCAAATTGTAATTCAACTCAAAGCTGCATTCAAACATAGTGGTTAATTTAAATCCAGTCTTTGTGTATGTTAGGTTAGGTACACACGTAAAAGTTTTAGCAATCTAAAACTTCCTCCATCTAAATTTGGTTTTAAGCATTGCATCAAAATTGAAATTGAAAAAGTATTGCATCAAAATTGAAATTGAAAAATAGAAGAACCTCAATACTGCAGCATATATGGGTTCCTGTGTTTCGGTTCGAAGAGTGTTGAAATTACAGAAACATGAAACTTAACATCTGTATTCATGAAGTTGATGGACGCAGGGCAGTGCATCGTAGGGCACATTCCTATCGTGCGTGACTTACGAGGTAATGCTTTGTAGATGATGTCAAAGTCAAAGTCAAAGTCAAAGTCAATAGGTATTTATTCAATAAAATCACAAGGATCACTTTGAAACGTCTTAAAGCTAGGTGACTCTAGGTGCCAGTTCCACGCGACCAAAGCCTAGAAGAACAGGCAACAAACTTACGGCTTGGTTCCTACCGTTCTTTTGTATGATCCTTTTACAATGTAATAATATAATATATTATTAAAGTTTAGTGAGGCGTAGGCATACAGAAAAAGGTAAACAAATTTATAAGACAGCACACGCTACGCCTCAAACTAATAATACCTAATGCATAAATACAATCTATTAAATCAGAGAAAAATAAAAAAAACACACAATAGTAGGTACAGTACAGACATTGCAGACATGTTAGCTGCCGATGGGCAGAGCGACCGGGACATCGGGCCACGCATTTTTATCAACAATATAGCTATCTAAAGTATAATAAGCTTTCCTTATTAGATTATTCTTAATGTACACTTGAAATTTTCTAATAGGAAGCCCAGTGGCACCTTCTGGAAGTTTATTATAGAAGCGTATACCGTTCCCCATAAACGAGCCATTTACCTTTTGAAGTCGAAATTTAGGTATACATAATTTGTTTTTATTTCTAGTGTTAACTTATGTGCATCACTCTTTTTCTTAAAGCTATCTATGTGTTTATGAGTGTATAATAGATTTTCATAAATATACTGTGAAATGACTGTGACCTGAGTACCAAGTCCTAACTTAAAATAATTTGATACGTCCCAATATTCCATTTGGTATACATACCCACATTCTGCAGTATTTAGTATTCCATACCTGACAGGTTGCAAGCCCATCGCCACTGCTAGAATACTAACAAGTTTCCTAAGTGTTTTCCTTCATCGTTTGAGAACACTGGTTTTTGTGTTGAAGTTTAAACAAAACGCACAGTACTAAAATTTTCAGAGCAATCCATTTCGCGTTTCCGATTTCTCTCGCTGAAACTTGCTCGGAATTTTTTGCTTTTCTTTAATGTATTGTTATTTTTTGTCAATCTCCTTTATTACACATTCCCGCTTGTGTAATGTAACTGTGCCATTAGGAAATAGCTTGATATGAAAATAAAAGCATTGAAATGACGCCACAGAAGATAAAATAATGTTATTGTTTGGTAAAGTTTCACTCCATTTAGATAAATCGATTGAAAATACTTTTGTAGCACCCGGCATGGAGGACTACCTACTCTATACCCTACTATTTTCTTTTTAAGCTTATATGTATACTTCTATATGTTTTTCTAATTGTTCTATCTGGATATTCCATATATGTAAATATTATTTCTTTAGCTATACTATGTCTTAAGTTTAAACTTTTTTTTTTACAACTTATAGGTAAAACGTTTGACCGCAAATTCACCTGATGTTAAGTGAAGATGCGGTTGACGATGTGGCACGTTTACCTAGAAAATACTTATTCACTCTTCTCTAAATATCCAAATTATAGGCATTCGGAAAAACGGACGCCGGCGCCGGTAAGGAATTCCATTCTTTGGCCGAACGCATGATGAATGTTGAAGCAAAGCGCTTGGTGCGAGCAGTTGGTTTATAAACAAAAAAAAAATCGTACTGCATTATTACTTAGCATCAGGTGAGATTGAGGTCACTGTTGCTGGTGTTTGTCACTTGAGCAGAAGTCGAAGAAGAAGCTGGAAATGCATTTTCGATCAACATCATTCACCGACCACAATTACCTATTGAATGTAGACAACTGAAACTCAAGCAATTTTAAATCAATAGTCAACGCGCTAGGGTATATTTTTCACTGAAGGCCACGAGTGGCACAGGTCTTGAAAATTTCAGAATACCCGGGACCCATCCGGGAACGTCTAAATATTTGACGTGGATATTAAAAGCGAATATTTGTGTGGGATTTTTGGAAAAGCTTTAGACGAATACAACACAATAGGGAGTTACAGTGATCTTCAGTTTCTGGACTAACCTTTAGGGGCCAGCAATGCTGTTTTTTTTCCCTTAAGAGTAGTAAAAAATATATATAAAACGAATAAAAAAACTGTTTTCATTTTGTTCCGGACGACTCTGCGTTATATAGCATTTTAAATAGATAGATATCGATAATAGCATTTAAATAGATAGATATCGATAATAGCGTTAAAATAGAATCAATAGCATACATAGAAATAGGTAGGAAACCCCTTTTATCCTTATTAAAAATCCCGAAAGGTACTGTTTTTGAATTGTAGGCACACTGACTCAACACTTACACCCCCCGCGGGGGACGAGGTATAAAATAGTATAGGTGGGTAAATGTAATCGGCTTGGCACCTCTGCCAATACCATAGTTAAATAAACAGAGTTAGGAATAACATAAACACTACTTTTCCGGTAAGTGGCCCTCGAGCCACAAGGTAACAGGTATAAGGTAAAGGTAACTGGAGGTAATAGAGATCTAGCGTAGCATCCTGTCTACGTCTAGACCACTTAGGTACCAATGTACCCGGGCGTACAGAGAACTGTATGTGTACGCCCGTAATATAATACAGACCATAGGCTATACATATGTATACGCGCTATGCTAGGTTAAGGTAAAAACAGGCTCAGCCCGGGTGTACAGAGAACTGTATGTGTACACCTGTAACTTAATACAGAAACATGGGCGTTATAAACGCGCTATGTATAAAAAGTAGGTCTTAGATAGAGCGTGCGGAGAACTATATACGCACGCTCGGATATTTCATATAGAATAGACTCCGAACGTAGCACACTGTCTACGTTCGAGATGATAGGAATTTATAGCAGGGCATACAGAGAACTGTATGTGTATGTCCTTATCTTTATACAGAAATTGTCATTAAAGTCACTCTGACAACTGTCCGAAACCTACATAGTGATAGGCACTCTGAAAAACCTAGGTAATGAATAATAACAGCTTTGAGGATAGAGAAAGTCAAGTACCTACCTTACACGTGTCAGGTTTCGGACAAGTTGTAACCTGTTCAAGGTCATTTGCAAAAGAAAGTAAAGGATAGTAATACTGTTGGAAAGTGATAGATAAAAAATACAGCTTTTTATTGAATAAATGAGACTGCGCGCTCGCCGGGCCTAGCACTAGGTGAGGGATCTGAGCACATATAAGTATAGTTGAAAATTAGTGAAATAGAGTTCGTTTTTATACACAGAAGAAATAATAGTAAAATAGTTTAACAGAGGGAACTTACTCCAAGTCCTAGGCGGTTGCCGGTGCATGCTCAGATCGGACCTATCTCCCCGAATGCTACTCCCGACCCTCGCGAACCTAGTCAATTACCGTATACACCGTTGTTATTTTTCAACCCGACTGAAATCCGGCGAACTCTAGTGCATCACTGGGACCCTAAGCGGAGGCGGCTTTGAGCTGATAGATTATTTTGAATTAGATACAGTCCACTTTTTGCCGTAAGCTCGCCCCTCTGCTTATCGTCCGGTCCCGGTCCTGTACATTGTGGTCCTTCGAGTCGGGATAACCGTAAACTTAACAACGCGTGATGGTTCTGACTAGGTCTCAAAAGGGATCCGGAAGCCGGCATTCGGGCGTGCCCGATGAGAGCACGGCAACCGCCGCCCCGGTCGCGTCCGCGTCCTCTGCGCCCGTGCCGCCGATAGAGCTGACTACTCCGCCAGTAGATCAGCAACAGGCACTGGGCTCCGCGTATAAAGGCGGAAAGTCGCCACCGGTTGCGTTCTTTATTAGTGGAAAGTCGAATACCACCGCTAACGTAATAGAAAGTGCGCACACGTCTAGTGAATCCGGTACGAATATACTAACATCAAATACGCCGACGCCGACCACAACAGAACGGACGAGCGGAACGTCCGAATCTTCCGCCGCAAGCAAACGCGGTGAGAAGACACAGAAGTCGAAGAAACGAAGCAAGATCCTCAAGGCGGAAATAGAACTGCTACGTATCAAGGAACAGATCGCAGCAGCCGAGTTAAGCAGGGTTCAAGAGGAGCCTGACTCGGACGAGGATAGCGACGTCGACACAGTAATAGATAGCCCCGAGGACCCCTCAAGGGTTAGCGAGTGGGTCCAGGACACAACCATCCTGGCCATCGCAAATGAACCTCACATAGAAGCCGCTGGGCAGCAACAGGAGCCGCCCGCGGAGATGCAGCCACAATCGTCGGGAGGCCAACCTGCGCCATTCAACTTATCGGCCTCATTGCCTTTCCCCGGGTCAATAGCGAGGGAGGCGATGGGGATCCCGTCGGAGAAGAATGGAAACACGCTAACTCTTGATAGTGCCCCGATCGAGGGTCTGCATGAAAGTGAGAACAGTAACAGTAAAAACAAAAACAGAGCCAATAACAGTGGTGATAAAAATAATAAAAACAGTAATATCAATAACAGTGGTAATAGAAACAGTGACAGTAAAAATATAAACAGTGCGTATATCACCGGGGAACACCCCCCGGGATACCCTTTTGGATGAAGTGATTTTGGACGCCATACAGGCGAAGTGCATAACGGACAATCCAGGTATGAGGGTTTATTCACTACCCCCCATGTTCATAACCCGGTTGTTCAGGCACCGGCGGGAGTCGTAGCACAGCATCCGAGATCTGAGGTGTCAGAGCTGGCCGCAGCCTTGGCGGAGGCTATTCGGACTGGCACCCAGGCTACCCCCCGCCGGTTCACAGAACTGCCCGCCTACAGCGGATCCCACCAGGAGTGGCTGGCGTTCAAAGCTGCATATGAAGAAACCGTTGCCGCATATAGCGAAACAGAGAATGTGGCACGGTTGAGAAAGTGCTTGAAAGGTAAGGCTAGAGAAGCCGTAGAGTCGTTACTTATTTTTAATATAGAATCGCGAACGATCATGAAAGCGCTAGAGTCGCGTTTCGGTCGGCCAGACACGATAGCCATGGCCGAGCTAGAGAGATTGAGGGCCCTGCCCCGACCGACCGACAGCCCGCGTGAGATATGTGTGTTCGCCAGCCGAGTGGCCAACATTGTAGCGACACTTCAAGCACTACAGAAAATATATTATTTGTATAATCCAGAAATAGCTAAGGCAACGATAGAGAAGTTATCCCCGGCGATGCGGTACCGCTGGTATGACTTCGCGGCTGACCAGACCACCTCACACGAGCCAGACCTCATAAGGATGGCTCGATTTCTAGATAGAGAGGCGGCTAGGTGTAGTCCGTACGCGCAGCCGGAGGCGGATGCGGCGACATCCACCGGTGCGAAGAATAACAGAAATAGAACCTTCACAGTAAACGAAGATATAGATAAACAGATAGCAAAGGTATGTCCAATTTGCAACAGCACAGGGCACGCGGTATCAAATTGCAGGAAGTTTGCAAAGGCGTCCTCACAAGATAGGTGGGATCTAGCGAAGAAGCATAACTTATGTTTCCGATGTCTTCACAATCGAACAAGAAATCACTCCTGTAAGATGATCAAATGCGACCAAGAGGGATGCAAGTATATGCACCATAAATTGCTACATTTCCGTCGGCAAGAAACAACAGAAACAGTTATAGAGTCGATCACCTCTACGAATGCAGGCAATAACACTAGAACTTTTCTTAAAATTATTCCAGTGACAGCATCTGGTCCTGAGGGAGAGGTAACAACGTACGCGCTTCTTGACGACGGATCTACAGTGACGTTGGTGGACGAAGACGTCGCCACCGTAATAGGGGCTCAGGGACCCCACGACCCCCTCCGCATCGAAGCAATTGCGAACACTACCGTACAAGAGGTAAGGTCGCGGAGGATCACCCTGACGCTCAGAGGCTTGGAAACCCATGAGATACAAGCGCGAACCATCCAAGGGCTGAAGCTATCACCTCAAACGGTGACGTACGAAGACATAAGAGGTAGTCAACACCTTAGAGACATAGAAAGGTACCTGATTCATACTAATGCTAAACCCAGAATTCTGATAGGTCAAGACAACTGGCATCTGCTCGTGGCGAATGACATGAGGACGGGAGGAGCGTCACAGCCAGTGGCGTCCCTCACTCCCCTCGGATGGGTTCTACACGGGTCGCGGTCCCGATCGCTCGGTCAGAGAGTCAACTACGTGAGCTATCCTGAAGCCGATAGAGGCATGGATGAAGAGCTACGCCGACACTTCGCCATCGAATCCCTCATGATAACACCTAAACGTCCAGATAGTGATCCTGACAGTCAAGCTCTGAAGATATTACAGAAGGAGACTAGCCAGCGGAAGGACGGCTTCTACGAGACCGCGCTATTATGGAGGGAAGAGAAGATCAAGATGCCGGACAATAGAGACAACGCTCTGAAGAGGCTTATCAGTACGGAGAAGAAAATAGACAGAAACCCTGACATGAAAGCGAAGTATGAATCACAAATGGCAAACTTAATAGAGAAGGGTTACGCGGAGGAGGCGCCACCAGCAACAGGCGACAGGACCTGGTACCTGCCCCACTTCGCGGTCATCAATCCGATGAAACCCGACAAGCTTCGTGTGGTACACGACGCTGCCGCCACTACCAAAGGTACATCACTAAACAGCTGTCTTTTAACAGGTCCTGACCTCCTTCAGTCCTTGCCAGGGGTACTGATGCGCTTCAGGCAGCATCCCAAGGCTGTGTCCGCCGATATAGCTGAAATGTTCATGAGAATACAGATCAAACCTACAGACAGGGACGCGCTGCGTTACCTATGGCGCGGCGGAAAGCGCGACGGAACGCCGCCGACCGAGTACAGGATGACCTCGCTAATCTTTGGAGCGACGTCATCACCCGCAACAGCTATATTCATCAAAAACCTGAACGCAAGTAAGTACAGCCAAGAGTACCCAGATGGAGCAACAGCAATAGTAAAAAATCATTATATGGATGACTATCTCCAAAGTTTTCAGTCAACAGAGCAAGCAATAGAGATTGCTACGCAAGTAAAATCGATTCACAGAAAAGCTAACTTTGAACTTCGTCAATGGACGTCTAATGATTACAGTATTATAGAAGCGCTCGAGCCTGGACAGAGACAGCAGCCGCCGCGACAGCTCGACGACGGCACGAAGGCCGAGCGCACCCTGGGCCTCATGTGGAGGCCCGACACCGATGAGCTTGCCTTCAACCTGGAGATGGCAAGGCTACCGGATAACATTTTGAAAAAGGGAAACCCGACAAAGCGGGAGATGCTCAAGGTAGTCATGTCGTTATTTGATCCCTTAGGTTTCGCGTCACCGATAACCACACGTGCTAAACAGATCCTCCAAGAGACGTGGCGGCGCGGAACGGGATGGGACGACCCCGTGCCGAAGGATCTAGTCCCGCAGTGGCTAGAATCGCTGGACCACCTTGAAAACCTTAAGAATATTGCTATACCAAGATGTTACCACAGTTACAGCGACGCGTCGAGGGTAGAACTTCACACCTTCGTCGACGCGTCAGAAGCAGCATACGCTGCGGTCCTCTACTGGCGCGTCATCAGCCCTGATCACAGAGTAAAAATATCCCTCATTACAGCCAAGGCACGAGTGGCACCGTTGAAGCTATTGTCAATACCACGATTAGAACTCCAAGCAGCAGTCATGGGAAGCCGCATGGCAGAGGCCGTCGTAGAAGAACACGATCGGAAGCCCGACGAGAGGTTCTTCTGGACCGACAGCAAGACGGTCCTCACCTGGCTGAAGACCGGAGCAAGGTCATATAGGCCCTTCGTCGCACATCGGATAGCCGCCATCGAGGACAGCAGTTGCCTCAAGGAGTGGCGCTGGGTGCCAACCAAGCTGAACGTGGCGGACGATGCGACGAGAGATGTGCCAGCCGATATGACCCGACAGCACAGGTGGTACAGCGGGCCAGACTTCCTGCTACAAGATCCAGCAGCCTGGCCTACCGACATACCTACAACGACGGAAGTCACGGGCGAAGAGCGCACTAACGTAACAACAGAAAAGGTAAAACCGAATTTATGTGCAGCTTTGCCTGATCCTGAGAGATTTTCAAAGTTCGAGAGGCTAGTTAGATCAGCGGCCAGAGTCCTACAGTTTATAGATAACCTCAAAAGTAAAGAACGAGTACAGTTTAAAAGGACACAGCGGAACGCGTTACCAGACGAGGACTGGCATAGAAAATCGAAACAGGTCAACGCCCCCAAGATTAGGGACAATGATAAAACTTATGACAAGTTTCAGATAGTAACTACAGATACCCTGAGGCGTGCGGAGACACTCCTGGTTCGAGCAAGCCAAGAAAGCAGCTTCAGAGACGAGCTGACTGCGCTGCGCGCAGAGAACAGCATATCCAAGAGTAGCAGACTCCACAACTTGAAGATAAAACTAGTAAATGATATCATAGTAATAAACTCAAGAATAGACGCCACAGAGGGCATAACAGAAACAGTAAAATCGCCACCCGTACTCGATGGGGGCAGTAGGCTCGCTAATCTCTTTTTAGATAGTATTCACAGAAAGCTCCATCATGCCGGCGTAGAGACCACCATAAACGAGTGCCGCCAGCATTACTGGATCCTGAGACTGCGGGCCATGGCCCGCATGGCCATACACCGATGCCTGACCTGTCGCATACGGAAGGCATCAGCTCCGGAGCCGCCGACGGGCAACCACACGCCCGCTCGGCTGGCTCACCACTGCCGCCCGTTCTCCTACACGGGAGTGGACTACTTCGGCCCCATAGTCGTCACCGTCGGGCGTACCACTCCCAAGCGGTACGTCGCGCTCTTCACCTGCCTGACGACCCGGGCGATCCACCTCGAGCTGGCCTCCGACCTGTCTACTGGGGCCGCCGTGAGGGCCTTGCGGCGCATGATAGCGCGCCGCGGCTGTCCCACCGAGATATGGTCGGACAACGGGAGCAACCTCCGCGGCGCGGACAAGGAGCTCCGCGCCGCCCTTGATCGAGCCAACACAGACGAGGCGACCGCTCGGGGGATATCCTGGCGTTTTATCCCCCCGGGCGCACCATTCATGGGAGGCGCGTGGGAGCGCCTCGTGAGGAGCGCCAAGACCGCTCTCGCGGCCACCCTGCACGAGCGCCGTCCGAGGGAAGAAGTCCTGCTAACTCTGCTCGCCGAAGCAGAGTTCACCATCAACAGCCGGCCGTTGACTCATGTGTCGGTCGACCCGGCCGACCCCGAGGCTCTCACACCCAACCACTTCCTGCTGCTGGGGCCTGCTCGGACGCCGCACTTCGGTCCTTTCACCGACGGGGACCTCATCGGGCGCACGCACTGGCGTGCAGCACAACGCTTGGCGGACATTTTCTGGGCCCGGTGGCTCAGGGAATACCTTCCCGAACTCCAGAACCGCCGCAATCCACACGGCAGCGGTCCAGCACTGCGATTGGGGGACGTAGTCCTCATAGCGGACCCCAACTTGCCCCGCAACGTATGGCCCAAGGGGGTCATCATCGCTACGTATCCGGGCCCTGATAACATCGTACGCGCTGTGGACGTCCGCACCAAGGGAGGCGTTCTCAGAAGACCGACCAAGAAGCTGATAGTCCTGCCGACGGGCGAGTCTTCCTCCACGGCGGGAGTCCCAGCGTCGGGAGTCACTGGACGGCGGGAGGATGTTCCGGACGACTCTGCGTTATATAGCATTTTAAATAGATAGATATCGATAATAGCATTTAAATAGATAGATATCGATAATAGCGTTAAAATAGAATCAATAGCATACATAGAAATAGGTAGGAAACCCCTTTTATCCTTATTAAAAATCCCGAAAGGTACTGTTTTTGAATTGTAGGCACACTGACTCAACACTTACACCCCCCGCGGGGGACGAGGTATAAAATAGTATAGGTGGGTAAATGTAATCGGCTTGGCACCTCTGCCAATACCATAGTTAAATAAACAGAGTTAGGAATAACATAAACACTACTTTTCCGGTAAGTGGCCCTCGAGCCACAAGGTAACAGGTATAAGGTAAAGGTAACTGGAGGTAATAGAGATCTAGCGTAGCATCCTGTCTACGTCTAGACCACTTAGGTATCAATGTACCCGGGCGTACAGAGAACTGTATGTGTACGCCCGTAATATAATACAGACCATAGGCTATACATATGTATACGCGCTATGCTAGGTTAAGGTAAAAACAGGCTCAGCCCGGGTGTACAGAGAACTGTATGTGTACACCTGTAACTTAATACATACAGAAACATGGGCGTTATAAACGCGCTATGTATAAAAAGTAGGTCTTAGATAGAGCGTGCGGAGAACTATATACGCACGCTCGGATATTTCATATAGAATAGACTCCGAACGTAGCACACTGTCTACGTTCGAGATGATAGGAATTTATAGCAGGGCATACAGAGAACTGTATGTGTATGTCCTTATCTTTATACAGAAATTGTCATTAAAGTCACTCTGACAACTGTCCGAAACCTACATAGTGATAGGCACTCTGAAAAACCTAGGTAATGAATAATAACAGCTTTGAGGATAGAGAAAGTCAAGTACCTACCTTACACGTGTCAGGTTTCGGACAAGTTGTAACCTGTTCAAGGTCATTTGCAAAAGAAAGTAAAGGATAGTAATACTGTTGGAAAGTGATAGATAAAAAATACAGCTTTTTATTGAATAAATGAGACTGCGCGCTCGCCGGGCCTAGCACTAGGTGAGGGATCTGAGCACATATAAGTATAGTTGAAAATTAGTGAAATAGAGTTCGTTTTTATACACAGAAGAAATAATAGTAAAATAGTTTAACAGAGGGAACTTACTCCAAGTCCTAGGCGGTTGCCGGTGCATGCTCAGATCGGACCTATCTCCCCGAATGCTACTCCCGACCCTCGCGAACCTAGTCAATTACCGTATACACCGTTGTTATTTTTCAACCCGACTGAAATCCGGCGAACTCTAGTGCATCACTGGGACCCTAAGCGGAGGCGGCTTTGAGCTGATAGATTATTTTGAATTAGATACAGTCCACTTTTTGCCGTAAGCTCGCCCCTCTGCTTATCGTCCGGTCCCGGTCCTGTACACATTTTCAATATCAAAGAAATGGTGAAAAATTATTACTTACAGCAAATATATAGCAATCATATCTTATCCTATTTTACTTAGGTAATATATAAATGCAAAATTTTCGATGTTTGTATGGTTGTGCCTCAATCCGCAGTAACCACTGAACCGATCGGGATGAAACTTAGAAAAAATATAGTTCATAATGTAATTTAACACATAGGCCACTTTATATCCCGACCACTTTAAATGCCGGGAACGGGGTAGAAAACATGAACAAAGTCAAAGTCAAAAGGTATTTATTCAATAAAATCGCTAGGATCACTTTGAAACGTCTTAAAGCTAGGTGACTCTAGGTGCTAGTTCCACGCGACCAAAGCCTAGAAGAACAGGCAACAAACTTACGGTTCTTTTGTATGATCTTTGTTACAATGTTGAAATACAATATTGAAGCTCAAAAAAGGGAAAACTACTTAAATTTTAATGTTAACAATTACTAATATCTAGCGAGTTCATCGCTAATTACGTAATTACTAATATCGATTAGAAAAATAATCGTTTATTTCAAATCGATAACTACGTCAGCATTCTATGATTTTGTTTCAAAAACCTCCACCTTACGAAGGTCATCAAAAATCTGATGACGTAAGAACCAACGTCATGAAGTAATATCTATGCGATAACCGTTGATCCCCACAATCCAATTTCTAGATCTGATGGCAGGGTCTTTATATCGTGGCGTGGATTATTGCGCCTGTCTTTTGTACACAGTCACATTTTGCAGTAGGCTAAGTTAGAATGCGGTCTTGTTTTTTTTATTTATTTATTTATTTTTAGTCTTAAAATATTTTATGAAGCGGAAATTTTTATTTTAAATTTGCGGTTAGCGCTTGAAACACTTCAGCTAACTGTAAGTTATCTAGGCGATTGAGATCTTGTGTACTATGCTATGTTTTAGTATCTTGGATTCTTCTCTTTTTTTTTGTCGTGTCACTACCTAGTTCATTCGAAACAGTGTGGTGAAAGGATTTTAAGTGCGCCTCAAAGAGGCTCCTCTCGAGCGCTTGACACATGTCTTAGAACTTTTTAGGTTCTACGACATGCTGGTTTCCTCACGATGTTTTCCTTCACCGTTTGAGAGTACTGACGCTGTGCACATTAATTTTTAAACAGAAAAAAGGAATTGGTGCACCACTGGTATTGAACACAAAGCTTTAGGATCGGTAGGCTACCGCTAGACCACCAGTGCTCTCTTCTTGGATTAGTAACCATGCTAATCCAAGATATAAACTTTATTTGTTCTAAGATAATTTCGATCAGTTGGTGTTTAGTTATCTCTTGTACATTTAAAATTTTTTGAATAGGTATTTGTATTTCTACACTAAAAGAGAAAAGATTTGTATTTTTGTTGTTTTGTATGTAACGAATAGGCTCAAAAACTACTGGTCCGATTTCAAAAATTCTTTCACCATTAGAATGCAACATTATCCCTGAGTAATATAGGCTATATTATATTTTCAAAAAATCAGGGATCCTTACTAAAACTCTAATAATGTAACCCAAGGTGGAAAAAGAAAACCTTACATCGCGTGCGCTGCGAAAACTATTGATGATAGAACAAAATAATGTACTACGATTTTGTAGAACACGTCATCATCTACAAAAAATGTCGCAACAGCATATGTCTAACTATTATAGTTATGTCACAATAAGTGTTCTTTTATTATAAAAGTTTAATTGAAATGCCGCCGCTAGAATAGGGTCTTTATTTGTACCTTGGTATTAATCCTTATCCAAATAAATCTTTTCATATTCAAGACTGGTTCAATACCTATACATTACTTCTTGAATTTTTGAAATCAGACATTCCATTCAAAAGATTTAAATATATAAGGTCACGGGGCGCGTTCTCACCCAGCGCGGGCCCGGGCAAGGCGCGAGTTAGAAGTGACTCGAACCTACCACGGTCTAAGTTTATCCTAAAACGTTGAAAAAAATTGTGTCCACCCATGCGAAGCTGGGACAGGCCGCTAGTATTATATAAAATTACCGATTTAAGATAACATACTGAGTTGTAGTGCGCTGTGCCTCTATCGCCGCCAGATGACGGCAGGAGCGTAAACAGAACACTTTATTAGCTCCGCTTCAAACTATCCTCGCCTACAATATTGGAGACGCAGTAATGCCGGCCCAAAATTAATCAAACTAATTGTTTGGAAATGAAAATTGGAACCTGTACCCTAAGCCTGAGTTTTGTTTACCATTTTCGATTTTCGTAACGTCAGGCCTTTTTTGTATGGAGATTCGATAAACGTTCTATCGGGCGTGCTGAGAACTCACGAGTCTCAAAAAAAACCTTTTTTTTATACCACTAACTGATGGTACAAGCAGATGGCCCACCTGATGTTAAGTGGTAACCATCACCTATAACATAGCATTGCCTCACAAGTCATGCACGATAGGAACGTGCCCCACGATGCACTGCCCTGCGTCCATCAACTTGAGGCATACCGATGTTAAGCCTCATATGCCTGTAATTACACCGGCAACCACACTCTTCAAACCGAAACACAGCAACGTTGGTTGGCGGCAAAAAAGGCGTGGTGGTAGTACTTCCCCGGCCGAGCCCTTCACAAAGAGCTCTACTACTCTTAAAAACCTGACGTTACGAAAACGAAATATGAATAATGGAATTTAAAACTCAGACTTGTGGTACTGGTGGAATTGCGGGCTTAGTAACGAATTCCCTATGTTGTTTTAATTTGAATATAATAGGGTTTGATAGGTTTGTTATTTTGGTTAATGGATTTTTGGTAATGGCAATTACTTGGAATTGTTTTCATTATTATAAACCAAATTATTCACTGCAGGTTTAAAACTAGGGTACTTACTTATTTCAAAAAACAATTTGGAGGCTGACGATCATCAAACGACTACTCACTACTCACTTGCATATTTCATCATTTTTTAGAATAAAAAACCACCATTACTGGGTGTTATTATACAAGGTGTTTTTTTTCGCGTTCACAGTGTTGGTTTCTTAGAAAAAGTTATTCATATTGATGGGTACTTTAGCCCCCTGAAGTTTTAAATACAAGTATTGGAACATCTTGTATATTATAAGTATGTATTTACAAAAAAAAGTCTATATGTATTACATCAGCTATCTGGTTCCCATATTACAAGCTTTGGCTTAGTTTGGGGCTAGATAGTGCTGTGTGGATAGTCCATCAATATTTATATTCATTTATTTGTATCAAAATTCTATTTATGCTGAACTTTTAAAATGTTAATTTTTTATTCGTTTGATAGTGTTATTAATATTTATCATAAAGATTTTTAAGAAGTGAAAAGTTAATACTAGCCTTTTTTATATTGATGGACATTTTACACAGCTCTTTCTAAACTTAAGCAAAGCGTGTGCTATTGGAAACAGATAGCTGAAAAAATAATAATAATAAATATTGGTGGACTTTTCACACAGCACTATATAGCCCCAAACTAAGCCAAAGCTTATAATATGGGAACCAGATTGCTGATATAATACAATTTATCCTTCATTTTTGTAAGTACATACTTTTAATAAAGGGTGTCTCAAAAGAAAGTTCACATTTGTTTTGGTTATTGCGTGAACGCAACTATTCTGAGGGGCGCGGGGGGGATGTCAATCGGTAGCCTGGCTTTTGGGAATTTAGTCGCTATGGAGCGTTTCTCGGGAGCGGACCGTGCGTTGTGCGTACGCGAGTTTTATAAAAATGGTAATTCGGCGACTGTAGCGCGTAGAAAATTCTGCAGCATTCGACATATTCGTCACTTGAATGATGCGCCAACCACTCGACTCATTGCAAGATGGGTCGAGAAGTTTGAAGAGACCGGTTCAACACTGGACAAACCAAAATCCGGGCGTCCAAGATCTTCTAGAACGGTCGAAAACGTAGACAGTGTCGCCCAGTCTATTCGGGACGATCCGAACCTTTCAATTCGGAAGCGTGCTGTGGCCTTAAACGTGCACAGATCGTCAATAAGCCGCATTATGCATAAAGATTTAAAACTGCACCCGTACAAAATTCAGTTGGTGCAAGAATTAAAGCCTCAAGATGCTGGTCAGAGGCTTGCCTACGTAAATTTTTCCTGGAAAATTGATCTCCAGAAGAGGTGACATAAGTTGGCCTCCACCCAGTCCCGATTTGACACCTATGGACGTTTTCCTGTGGGGTTACGTCAAATCCAAAGTTTACGCCAACAAACCGACTTCCCTGGCACAATTAAAAGAAAATATCCGTCACGAAATCGCATCCATCACGGAGAATACCTGCCGAGCCGTCATAGGCAATTTTAGTGTTTGATTAAACGAATGCCGTGAACGCAACGGCTTACATTTGGACGATGTAATTTTTAAATAATAAATTCCCAAACAGCGTACTTTAATATGTAATAAACATTTTTTCAATAAACTCCTTACTTTTTTTAAAATTATGGTTTTAAATATGACATTTCTTTTGAGACACCTTGTATTATTATAATAACACCCAGACAAAGAACAAATAACTATGTACCCACGGCCTACAGCACAGAAGGCAGAGCTACTACCAACTGCAGCGCAAGTACCGATCTTTTTACGAACTATGCGATCGTCAAATTTGACATTTCTATTCGTGATATTTTGACGAATTGTGCGAGTACGGAACTCGGGGTCGCTATCTTTTGACGATCGCATGCGATCGTCAATTTTCGCGATAGTTGTAAAATGTCAACTCGGAAACTATCGGTTTTGAACACAGTCTATAGATTCGTGAAAATGATTCGTCTAATTCGCTTATTTGACAACACGATCGTTAAATCAAAAGTACCATCCATACCCGCATTTTAACGAAATTCGCTAAATTTTAACGAACATTACGACTTTCGTCAAAATCGCCAAACAATCGCTAAAACCCGTTTTCACGAATAGAAATGTCAAATTTGACGATCGAATAGTTCGTAAAAAGATCGGTACTTGCGCTGCAGAGCTGTGAAGGTTGTCAATACTTTCATATTTTAAATTTACTTAGGTATTTACGAGTTATTTACGTAGATAGGACAAAGTCTGTTAAGTTTCAAAGTTCAAAATCATGTCTTAAAATAAACTTAGCAACTATTATTATACATGAAAGATTAAACAATTTCGCAATAATAATTTTAATCATATGCCTAAATAATTGCACCGGTGGTCTAGTGGGAGTGACCCCGCCTTCCGATCGTAAGGTTGCAAGATCGAATCCGGTCGTGCACCAATGGATTTTTCCTATCGAAAAATTGATGTGCGCAATGCTAGTGCTCTTAAACAGTGAAGGAAAACATCGTGAGGAAACCAGTTAGTACTCTGCGGCGATGGGCTTGCAACCTGTCACGTATAGAATACCAACTACTGCAAAATGTGGGTATGTGCCAAATTTAATGTTTGGACGTATCTCTGACTACCCCCCTTAGACATCCTCAAAAGAATCTGGCGTTAGTACTTGGTACTAAGAGATCTGAGGGGATATCTACCGTGCCTGGGGATCAAAGTCGTGAAGCTGTTTCAGTTTTTCAGTTTCCTATTGAATCGTTATAGGTGCATCTACACTAATATTATAAAGAGGAAAGATTTGTATTTTTGTTGTTTTGTTATTTTGTATGTAACGAATAGGCTCAAAAACCACTGATCCGATTTCAAAAATTCTTTCACTATTAGAATTCTACATTATCCTTGAGTAACATAGGCTATAGCTTATAGCTTGAGTAACATTGACTATATTATAGCTTCAAAAAAATCAAGGATCCATACTAAAACTCTAATAATGTAACCCAAGGTGGAAAAAGAAAACCTTACATCGCGTGCGCTGCGAAAACTATTGATGATAGAACAAAATAATGTACTACGATTTTGTAGGACACGTCACCATCTACAAAAAATGTCACGACAGCATGTGTCTAACTATTGTAGTTATGTCACAATAAGTGTTCTTTTATTATAAAACTTTAATTGAAATGCCGTCGATTGAAAAGGGTCTTTATTTGTACCTTGGTATTAATCTTTATCCAAATAAATCTTTTCATATTCAAGACTGGTTCAATACCTATACATTGCTTCTTGAATTTTTCAAATCGGACATTCCATTCAAAAGATTTTAAAAATATAAGGTCACGGGGCGCGTTCTCACCCAGCGCGGACCCGGGCAAGGCGCGAGTTAGAAGTGACTCGAACCCACCACCACGGTCTAAGTTTATCCTAAAACGTTGAAAAAAATTATGTCCACCCATGCGAAGCTGGGACAGGCCGCTAGTATTTTATAAGACTTGAAGACTTTAAGACTTGACAAAGTCAAAGTAAAAAGGTAAATCACAAGGATCACTTTGAAAACTAATATAACGGTTACAAACTTATAAATGGGTGTCTTGGAAGGTTGCAGAGTTTTATAAAATTTACCAAGTGGGAGTAATACAAAAACTTGGTTAGAAATGTTTTGGATTAAATAAAGTAGGTAAAGTAGTTGGCCGACAAGATTGATCAATAGAAAAAGTTATTTTTTATCGCTAAAAAAATTGGTTGTCTCCTTAAATTTTCTATGAAATAGATTCTGACATACATATATAACATAGCTCGCAGAATCAGCAAGTTGAAGTGGCAATTCATATAGTTCGAAGGACTGGTAACCGTTGGGGAATAAAGGTTCTCGAATGGCGACCACGAACAGGAAAACGAAGCATGGGACGCCCTCCTACCCGATGGACTGACGACATTGTCAGGATCGCGGGTAGTCGGTGGATGGAGAGGGCTCGGAATCGTTCTTCCTGGAAATGTATAGGAGAGGCAGGCAGCAGTGGACTTCTTTAGGCTGATGATGATGATGATGATGAGATTCTCATAGTTTTCTTTTTAAATTAATTAGTTATGTCATAGATAATTAATGTTTAAACAATTAACGGAATATTTTAATGCGAACGAAAAATACTTTTTTTATTGATTTTCTTCTTACTTTATCTATGATATAGATTCTCATTGTTTTCTCTTTATTAATTATCTTTAAAAAAAAAAAGGACATTTCACACAGCATTATCTCGCCCCAAACTAAGCCAAAGCTTGTGATATGGGAACCAGATAGCTTTTATACTACTTATATACTTTTTTTTTGTAAATAAATACTTATAATATTATATAACACCCAGACAGAGAACAAACATCTATGTTCATCACACAAATGTCTGTTCACGGTGGGGATCGAACCCACGGCCTACGGCGCAGAAGGCAGAGCTACTACCAACTGAGCTGTCAAGCCACCTTTGTCATAAATAATTAATGTTTAGACAATTAACGGAATTTTTATTGCGAACAAAATATGCTTTTTAATTGATTGTAAGTATCTTACAATAGAGGTATAATTATGCCTAAAAAAACCAAAAACCAGTTCTCACATAAATTAATGAAAAAGAAAATGAAAAATGTTTATTGGCAATAATAAAATCAACAGTAAAGTAGTGAGGATGTTGCTTGTATATTTATAGTAGGAGATTTTAATGCTCACCCACATGAACCGTTTTATGACGAACTCCTCAGCTTCTACTCAGATCAGTTCTGGACTTGTGCGGATATAGAAAAATTAGGGCTACAGTCTAGTGTATATACGTACGTTAGTGAGGCTCACGGCTGCCGGCGATGGCTGGATCACCGTGTAGTGTCTGCATCGGCTTTGCAAACAGTGACCAAGGTGGATGTTTTGGAGGATGTTTTCGTGTCTGATCACCTGCCGCTGGTCATTGAGTGCAATATAAGCCTTGTAAGACCAAAATGTATGATCCGCGACCTACAACCCAACCAAGTAATTTGGGGAGAAAGGGACGAGAGTCAAATAGCAAAATATCATGAACTATGTCATGAGGGGCTACGGAACATTGATTTTCCGTCTGAATTTATAGAGTGTGGTCGTGGATCATGCAATTTGGAAGAGCATAAGCTTGTGCTAAATAATCTTTACCATGGCATAGTAAGTGTATTATGTGAAGCAGCGACTAAGACTAGTGAGCGGCGCATGTAAAACAAAAGTAGGCATCTCTGTGGATGGAATAAGCATGTCTCTGATGCTCATAGGGTGGCCAGGCTTAACTTCAAAATTTGGATTATGCATAATAGACCGTAATCTGGTAAAATTTTTGCACAAATGGATGAAACGCGTAAAATATTTAAAAGTCGTTTAAAATGGTGCCAAAATAATCAGGAACAACTTAAAATGGATATACTAGCAAAACACAGGGCTGCGAAAAACTTTGGGAAATTCTGGAAGTCGACGGGGAAGTATGATGTTAAGCCTGGCCTCCCGGTGAGTGTGGGTGGAAAAAGTGAGCCGGAGCAGATCTCCAACTTGTTTAGAGACCATTTTAGGGTACTTTCTCCACTGGGTCCTTCGTCTGCGCTCCCTACCTCTGCTGACCCGGATCGTCAGGGAGATGCGCTGCAAGTATGCTTTACTGCAAAGCAAGTACAAAAAGCCCTGAGTAGAATGAGCGGCGGCAAATCTCCTGGGCATGATGGTATCAGTGTGGAGCTTCTGAGACATGCGGGTTTTCACTTACCGAGGGTGCTGGCTCTGTTCTTCTCAATGTGTATCAGTCACTCCTATCTACCTTATGACTTAATGAAAACCATCGTGGTACCCATTGTGAAGGACAGAACCGGTGATATCTCGGATAAGGGGAATTACCGCCCTATCTCGTTAGCAACAACGATAGCTAAAGTGCTGGACAGTCTGCTTAACACTTACTTGGAAGAATTCTCTCATCTACATGACGCGCAGTTCGGATTTCGATCCGGACTTTCTACTGAAAGCGCCATAGTAAGTCTTAAGCATACTGTTAGGTACTATACTGATCGTAAAACGTCGGTACATGCCTGTTTTCTTGACCTATCCAAAGCCTTTGACCTAGTGTCCTACGACGTGCTCTGGAGAAAGTTGAGAGACAGGGGTGTGCCGGAGGAAATGCTCAGTATATTTAGATATTGGTATGCTAACCAAACGAATTTTGTGAAGTGGGCTGACTCACTATCTGAAGCATATATGTTGGAGAGTGGGGTAAGACAAGGAGGGTTGACGTCTCCTCTGCTCTTCAACATATATGTGAATGATCTCATCGTGGGGCTGAGCAGCATGGGTGTCGGATGTCGGATAGATGGCGTAAGCATCAATAACATTAGTTACGCGGACGACATGGTGCTGCTCTGCCCGACGGCGGGTGGCCTGCAAGAACTGCTGAAAGTCTGTGAGGTTTACGCTGCTGATCATGGACTTCTATACAATGCAGGAAAACGGAGTACATGGTCTTTGAGGCTGCCGGCAAAGGTCTGGATAAGAGCACCCATAATATTACCCTTAATGGCATGAACATAAGAAAGGTTAAGAAATTTAAATATCTTGGACATATCATTGCCGACGATCTCAAAGACGATGCTGATATTGAGAGGGAGCGTAGGGCGCTGGCAGTAAGAGGTAATATGCTGGCCCGCAGGTTTTCCCGGTGTACTGAGCAAGTGAAGATAACGCTTTTCAAAGCTTACTGCCAAAACATGTACACGGGAAGCTTGTGGGTTAGACACACCAAAAACTCGCTAGCGACTCTGCGCATCCAATATAATAATATATTCAGGATGGTGTTGGGTCTACCTCGCTTCTGTAGTGCATCGGGGATGTTTGCTGAATATCAAACTGATGGCTTCGATGCCATCATTCGCAAAAAAACTACATCCCTGATCCACAGAATGCGTGACAGTCAAAACAGCATCCTGAAAACCATAGCGAATAGATACTCTTCGCCGCTGTGGGCAAGCCTGATACGCAGAGTGATCCCGGGAATAGTCCCGCTTCTCTGGTGAGATCACTCTGGGAATGAGGCCGGCGTTTATTTTATTTTGTGTCTAGAATAGCTTACTAACCTTTTATTGTATTTTATTGTGTAACTAACAACCTATGGATCTATGTTGTCCGAATTAAAAGGATTTTATTTTATTTATTTATTTATTTAAAGTGTGAGCCTCTGTCTCCTGGAATAGCGTTAGCTGTGACCCAAGAAACAGTACTCTCCCGAATGACATAGTAGGATTGATAGTATAGTTCTGAGTTATTTGTATTTATTCATGGTACTCAGAGTTTAAACTATTGCCATCCCTTGCCAATGGGTAATGACAGACAGTGACAGGGCTAACTTAGAGCAATATTTTAACTCGAGTAACGTTTATAAGTAAGAGCATAAAAGATATTACTCCCACGATCTTTTTTCTTTGTCATAAAAAGTATCTAAATTCATAGAACCTTCAGTACTATTCCCGGGGGAAATCTGGGAAAAACTTGATATCGGCAGGTAGATATTTATTTACATAAATTGAATATTCACCATTAATCATTAAGACGCAGACAACCGTCAAAAGACTTATCGCTTGCACGTTTTAATATTTTTGAAGATATAAAATTATCGGAGGTAGGAAGTTTTAGAGAAATCTATTTAGAGAACGACAGCCTTCACAGCTCAGTTGGTAGTAGCTCTGCCTTCTGTGCCGTAGGCCGTAGGTTCGATCCCCACCAAGAACAAATCTTTTGTGTGATGAACATAGATGTTTGTTCTCTGTCTGCGTGTGATATAATATTATAAGTATGTATTTATAAAAATAAGTATATCTGTATTATATTAGCTATCTAGTTCACATATAGTTAGCTTTGGCTTTGTTTGGGGCTAGATAGTGCTGTGTGGAAAGTCCACCAATATATTTTTAATTTTTTTTAATTCAAATAGCATTCACTAAAAATAATCAATAACATTAGCTAAAATAATAATCTTTTTTCTTTTCATTTAATAAAGTCTGTATTAAGTAAAGTTTTATAAGATACAATTTCATTTCTAAGAAATTAAATAGATAGATAGATAACTCTTCATTTATTACCACGACAAAATAAGGTAAGATACTCACTCTTCTCTTGTCGTGTCACTAGTTTCTTTCGGAACAGTGTGGTGAAAGGATTTTAAGTGCGCCTCAAGAAGCTCCTTTCGAGCGCTTGACACATGTTATAGAACTTTTTAGGTTCTACGACATGCCGGTTTCTTCACGATGTTTTCCATCACCGTTTGAGAATACTGGCGTTGCGCACATAGATTTTTGAACAGAAAAACTCATTGGTGCACGACCGGTTTCGAACCCACGACCTTAGGATCGGAAGGCGGGTCGCTACCACTAGACCACCAGTGCTCTCAATACTCACTTAAAAACAATATATTCTAAGCAATCTTGATAAAATCTTGAGTTCCATCCATTCTAGAATTATCCAGGACCTTTCAACTTTTCAAGTGCTACAAAAATTATAAATTAAAGCAATCACGACTGCGGAACATAACTTGCTAAAAACTCTTCAAAATAAATTTAAATACGTCAGCGGTTCAAAATTCATTTCAGAATTTCGTTGAATAATTTTCTTGGCGCTTTGAGATAGCCTCTCAGTGCGGTTACGAATTGTCTTCGGCTAATTAAAGTGGTATAATCAAAACGCTTCGATAAGTTTCATTTGTTTAATAACTATTATATAAATACTTTATTTTATTTTTAAAAGTTGAAAGAATGTTGAGATATATGTGTAAATGTATGTATAATGTATGTATGACGAGAATGGATAAGATAAGGAATTATTTTATTAGAAGCAGTTTGAAAGTGACTGAAAAGATGAGGAGTAATAGGTTAGCGTGGTACGGGCATGTTATGCGAAGGGAAGAATGTCATGTAACGAAAAGAATGCTAGGGATGAATGTGGATGGATATAGGAGTAGAGGTAGGCCAAAGAAAAGATGGGGTGCTAGGTCGGGTAACCTCCTCGTGGTGCACCCTGGTAACACCATGAAACACGCCTGCAGAGTACTGCGGACGTGTTTCATGGTGGCTAATAACCCGACACGGTGGGCCTCTCCGCGTGTCCCTCTGACTAGCAGAGGGCACAGCGTGATGGGGCAGGGTAGACCTACGGGTCTACCCAGGCGGTAGAGCGCGCGCGAGAGACGCGGAACTTCTCGCGCCGCTCATGGTGGTGAATAGCGGGAGAAGACCTGGAGGGGCCTTCTCCCGCATTGCACTTATTCACCACCCCGTCGGGCGGGAACGGCCGGGCACTCACGGTCGTTCCCGGGCCCCCCCTCTGCAAAGGGGGGGCGTGCGGGCCCCGCCGTAAAGGCGGGGGCGTTGCGGGGGCCCCGCTGTCATGGCGGGCCAATCGCCGGCGGGGGACTGGAAGAAAAGGCTCTGCCAGATTCCCAGTTCCCCTCCATATAGGCGACGCGGGAGTGTCGCTGGGTTGTTTAGTGGGTATACCGGGAGCGGAAAACCGGGGAGTCCCACATATCCCCTCCATCCTCCACTGGGGGGGAATGCGTAACGCATTTTTCCCAGCGTCAAAAAAAAAAAAAAAAACAAAAGGCCAAAGAAAAGATGGATGGACTTTGTGAAAGATGACATGAGTAAGAAAGGAGTGACTGCTGTGATGACGGCTGATAGAGGAGAGTGGAGGGAAAAAACCTGTTGTGCCGACCCCACATGAAGTGGGTTATGGGCAGGAAAATGACGATTTTATTTTTAAAAGTAGCAGAGCTCTTTGTAAAGGTCTCCTCCGGATATTAACTACCACTATCCTTATTTCTGCCGTCAAGCAGCGTTGTTGTTTCTAGTAAAATCACAAAGATCACTTTGAAACGCCTCATACATTTAATTTGTTTTAAACTTAGTGGCGTGGAACGGTAATTATATAAGTATTCACCTTGCTGGAAGACGTTTCAAAGTGATCCCTGTGTTTTAAGCTTAGTGGCGTGGAACGGTAATTATACTTAATTATAATTATATTCACCTTGTTTGAAGACGTTTCAAAGTGATCCCTGTTTCAACTGAATAAATATATTTTGACCTGAACTTTGATTTATACCTAGAATGAGATCATACTATATTTGTGTATAATTCTTAATATAAAATAATAATAATATACCTAATTAAAGCCTTAGTACCGTATCTCTGAATGCCTAAAAAAGTCAACATTCATTTAGTCAACTAAAACTAGAACTAAAACTATAATAGATTATCAGTAATTATTTATTGACAGCCTTCACAGCTCAGTTGGTAGTAACTCTGCCTTCTGAGCCGCAGGCCGTGGGTTCGATCCCCACCGAGAACAAACATTTGTGTGATGAACATAGATGTTTGTTCTCTGTCTGGGTGTTATATAATATTATAAGTATGTATTAAAAAAAAATATTATATAAGTAGTGTATCAGATATCTGGTTCCCATATCACAAGCTTTGGCTTAGTTTGGGGCTAGGTAGTGATGTGTGGAATATCCACCGATATTTATTATTATTATTATTTTAATTACTTCCTGTTGATTCATGATAAAACAATACCTATTAAAATTAACTTTACAAACAAAATGTGTAGTTTGTTGTTCGGAAACTAACGTATAATTTTAACACAAATACTCATAAAACGCCAAGGTGTAGCAATTATTGTAATTACTGATTTTATGGTGGCCGTCAAAGTTAAAACAAGGTAGTGGTCACTGGTAGGAAATTAATTTGATAACTAAAAAAGGTCACAATACCAAAATAGTTTTCCTACTTATAAGTTTGCATAAGTACAAAAAGTAGTAAAGCAACAAGTCGAAACGTGCGAGTGAGAGGTACATTCGCTCTTGCCTTAAGGGGCTGACAACTATCAAACCACTTCTCGCTCGCTCGTTTCGACATGTTGAAAGATATAAAATAACTAAACTCATTTTCGAAAAATCGCAATCAACCATTTTGTGTGCAATCACATTGCACACAGTTTAGTAAAAATTTCATTTTGATCTGTAGGTACATGTTTTCCTACTCAAAAGTTTGCCTTTCTAGTTTTCGTACATAAGCAAACTTTTAAGTAGGAAAACTTGTATCGATCAAAATGATTTTTTTACTAAACTGTGTGCAATGTGATTGCACACAAAATGGTTGGTTGCGATTTTTCGAAAACGAGTTTAGTGATTTTATATCTTTCAATATGTCGAAACGTGCGAGCGAGAGTCACATTAGCTCTTGTCTTCGCCTTAAGAACAATTTAAAAAGATGACTGCTGTAGAGAGGAAATAAAACGCTGACGATTATAATGACATCCCCTTAGTTAGTAGCTTAGCCTAGTAGTAGTAGATAATAAACATTTGAGTAATGAACGCAGATATTTGTTTTGTCTGGGTGGTATATTATATATATATATTATACAACTAGCTGAAAAAACCAACAGAAGGTCCACCTGATGTTAAGTGGTAACCACCACAAAGCATTGCCTCGTAAGTCACACACAATAGGAACGTGCCTTACGATGCACTGCCCTGCGTCCATCAACTTGAGGCATACAGATGTTAAGCCTCATGTGCCTGTAAGTACACCCGCAACCACATTCTTCAAACCGCAACACAGCAACGCTGCTTGGCGGCAGAAAAAGGCGTGGTGGTAGTACTTCCCCGGACGAGCCCTTCACAAGGAGCTCTACTACTCATAAAAGATGTTTAGAACAATTGCTTTGTGCCTTGTCTTGCCTTGTCATTGCATTATCCTACTAATATAATTAACGGGAAAGTTTGTATGGATGGATGGATAGATGGATGTTTGTTACTCTTTCACGTATAAACTACTGAATGGATTTTAATGAAACTTTACAATTATTTACAAAATATGTCGATAAGTGAAAAAATGAGAAATATGACAAATATGAGAAAAATATACCATCAAGCTATTCTGGCGTGCGCTGCCAAAACCGCTAGAGTTACATATAATGTATTACGCCACGCTAATATAAGCTACTCAAAATACTAATCCTGCGCAGCCGAAGTCGCGGGAACCAGCTAGTCATTAATAATTTTATTTGAAGAGTGAAATCTCACGAAATAAGTTGTTTCCAGGGGCCTTATGCTCACTTCGAACGAGATTATCTCACTGTGGAGATGACGTCATATCTCTATCAATAACTCGTTGACGTTGCGTCTCGCATGAACTTTGAATGAGGAAATTGGGGAGTGAAATGGTGAGAATGGGGATAAATAGTTATCGGACGAGATATGACGTCATCTCCACCGTGAGATAATCTCGCTCGAAGTGAGCATAAGGCCAGATCTTGCAACTATAAAAAGTTGTTTTAGTAGGTATACGTTTGGACAGCTTTCAATTTGTTTTCCTCAAATAACCACAGTAACTTCCCCTTACATTTAATAAGATGATGATCAACCCTAAGCCTGGGCGCCATTAAATGTGAAATACTACTCATTAAGAGAAGGAAAGGGGCTAGGACAGCGTTTCTCAAACGCTGGTCTACCATCTCTCTCTTGTCGTATCACTAGTTTCTTTCGAAACAGTGTGGTGAAAAGATTTTAAGTGCGCCTTTAGAGGCTCCTTTCGAGCACTTGACACATGTTATAGAACTTTTTAGATTCTACAACATGCCGGTTTCCTCACGATGTTTTCCTTCACCGTTTGAGAGTACTGACATTGTGCACATACATTTTTGAACAGAAAAACTCATTGGTGCACGACCGGTTTCGAAGCCACGACCTTTGGTTTGGAAAGCGGGGCCGCTACCACTAGACCACCAGTGCTCTCCCAGTGGTCTACCATAGAAAGCGATGAATGAAGTTTAGTGTTGATCTTTTCAGTTCTATTGCAGAGCAGCTCAGTCAGTTTCAGTTTGAGTTGCGAACTCAAAACGTTAAGGGGCTGACAACCGTCAAACTCGCAGTCGCACATTTTTTTTCATACAACTAGCTGATGGAACAAGAAGGCTCACCTGATGCTTAGTGATGTGATAACCATCTCCTATACAAATCATTGCCTCGTAAGTCACGCACGATAGCAACGTGCCCTGCGATGCAATGCCCTGCGTCAATCGACTTGAGGTATACAGATGTTAAGCCTGATGTGCCTGTAATTACACCGGCAACCACACTCACACTTATTAAATGTATGCCTCAAGGTAATGGACGCAGGGCAGTGCATATTAGGGCACGTTGTTATAGCGCGTTTACATTTGACATTCGCGCTGCCATTCGCGTGGACGGAAATGTTGCCGTCCCATTCTCGCATTGCCCAAGTCCCTGCGCCTGTCTCTGCATGTCTCTGCACATTTCCACGGACATGAGCTAGCTATAGGTGATGGTTACCACTTAACATCAAGAGGGCTATACGCCTGTTCCATCAGTAAGAAAGTACGTATAAAAAAGCTGATTTTTTCGGCTAGAAATTCATAATAAAGATATTAAATAGCTTCTAAAACGAATCAAAATTCTCCAGAAACGGAGACTCAAAGTTTGGAAAACGTAGGGCTAGAGAGCTTATGGCCATTGAAAATAAATAGCAACAAGGAAAGCGCCTTTCGCCAGATGAATTCTTTTCCGAGCAAGTGTTTGCTCTTAGAATGTGCGGTGCAAAATGAAAGTTTATTGTGTAAATGTGGTCTACATTTTTGAGGTGTGCTCAATGCTTTTTTTTTATACAACTAGCTGATGGAACAAGCGAATGGCCCACCCATTATTATATACCCATGTTATAGTGAGTTATTTAAAAAAACCGGTCAAGTGCGAGTCGGACTCGCGCACGAAGGGTTTTGTACCATCATCTATAAAAACGGCAAAAAAAACACGTTTGTTGTATGGAAGCCCCCTTAAATATTTATTTTAATCTGTTTTTAGTATTTGTTTTTAAAGTGGCAACAGAAATACATCATCTGTGAAAATTTCAACTGTCTATCACGGTTCATGAGATACAGCCTGGTGACAGATGGACAGACAGACAGACAACGGAGTCTTAGTTTTACCCTTTTGGGTACGGAACCCAACAAATCATTCTGCTGGTATAAATAAATCATAATATCTTATTTATATCATAAATGCAAAATTTACGATTTTTGGATGCTCTTCTTCTTTTTCTCTTTGTAGTATCACTAGCTCTTTCGAAACTGTGGTGAAATGATTTAAGTGCGCCTCAAACGGCTCGTTTGGAGCACTTTCTTTTTCATGTTAGGTTAGCTCAATCTCGCACTCATTACTAATATAAAACAATATACAACAACATACAACCTACAACGTACAACATTACCGACCGCATCGAATGCGTTATACTAGTTAAGTTAAAACATTTTTTTTATTTTAGTTATACAACGAGCTGATAGAACAAGCCGATCGTCCATCTGATGTTATGTGGTAAACATCACCTATAACAAAGCATTTCCTCGTAAGTCACGCACAATAGGAACATGCCCTACGATGCACTGCCCTGCGTCCATCAACTTGAGGCATATAGATGTTAAGCCTCATGTGCCTGTAACTACACCGGCAACCACACTCTTCAAACCGAAACACAGCGTTGCTGCTTGACGGCAGAAAAAGGCGCGGCGGTAGTACTTCCCCGGACGATCCCTTCACAAAGAGCTCTATTTCCACTCATAAAACAATTAACATATATTTAATTATTGAGATCAAATATACTAAAAACAAACAAATGTGAAATTTGCAGCTTAATCACGCTGTTTCAGACAGACCGATTTTAATCAAACTGATAACAAATATAGATTGGTACCTAGAAAAGCTTATTAAGTTTACTTTTATTAACACAGTAACCTAACTTTATAATTCAAATATAAGAAAGGGAGCTGTCAAACAAAAAGTACATTTTTTTAATAATTATTTACAATTATCAATACATTTTACAATAATAATTAAGAAAAATTTTACCGAGAAACATAGACTTTATAACTACCTATCCTCACACTGCGTAGCCGCAGGCGGTGGCTAGATCAAATGAAAATAACTCAATAAGAAAGATTTCAATAAGATTTCAATAAGATAAGAAAATAACTCAATAAGATAATTTCAATAAGATTTATTATAACAAATGCTTCTAGGAATAAGGATCCCCACAAAGATTATAAAGGTCTGTCATTTCTGAGAATAAAAATTATTTGGATTTCTTAATACTTTCTGATTTAGCTATTATTATTATTACCTCTCATTATTTGTGAATAGATTAGACATTCTTAGAACTGTTTTCTTTTGATTTTTTTATATGTTAGTGCTTAAGGTTTCCCGTCTGCGTTCAGGAAAAAACTACTTGAATTTTTTTTTTTTTTTAAATGCAACTACTTGATGGAACAAGCAGATGGCCCCTCTGATGTTAAGTGGTAACCATCACCTATAACAAAGCATTGCTTCGTAAGTCACGCACGATACCAACGTGCCCTACGATGCTGCCCCGCGTCCATCAACTTGAGGCATACAGATCTTAAGCCTCGTGTGCCTGTTATTACACCGGTAACCACATTCTTCAAACCGAAATACAGCAACGCTGCTTGGCGGCGGAAAAAGGCGTGGTGGTAGTACTTCCCCGGACGAGCCCTTCACAAAGAGCTCTACTACTCTTAAAAAATCCTAACTCTCAAGTCACGGACGATATGAATGTCCCCTAAGATGCAATTTCCTACGTGCAACTTGAGGCATACAGATAATTCGATTTATTTAGAAAAAGTTTTGATGTATCTTTCAAAATGTAATAATATCCATAGAAAGTACGAGCTAAATAATACGGGAAATAGAAATTTGCTTCATTTTTCGAGGTAAAACAAATATATCCCGTTACTTTGTGTTTTTGACCTTATCACATTTTGAGAGCATAAGGGAACATCGAGCAATCAAAACATAACGGAATGAGATAAAAGTACAGTTACAAGGAGAAATATCTGTTCAGATGTAAGGATTGCAAGCAAAATTCTATTACTTTTATTTTTTATTCTACTTGCTGATCAAACAAACATATTGCTAACCTGATGGTAAGTAAGCACCTATAACAAAAAATTGCTTGCAAGTCACACACAATATTATGCCATGCGTCCATCAACTTGAGGCATAGTACATCTGTCAAGCCTCATGTGCCTGTAATGTGCCTGTAATGTGCCTGTAATGTGCCTGTAGTGTTATCCATAACGGTAGATAAGCCACAAATATTACGAAAATGAAATGTTTTATCAAAAAATTGGAACTTTATTCTCACGCTATGTATTTGTGGCAACGACTGTACAGGAAAATAAATAATTTTGCGATGAAGCCTATTTTCATAACGCGTTCCTGAGTTTTATTGTTTCAAATATTTGCATGGAAATAAGAGGACGCAGTATTTTAGTGCGCGAATAAAAACACTTTATTTACTTGTTTTGTTTTATGGATGAATAAAGTGAAACTTTTGTTTTTGTGTACCCGGTTAAGTACTGTGATTGTGGAAGTCGCTGAATCGACTTCGCACTCAAGTGGGCCGGGGGTCCAAAGATCCTTTTTTTTTAGTTTGACGCTGGTTATGATACAATAAAAATAATAATGCGTTACGCATTCCCCCCCATTGGAGGATGGGGGGGATATGTGGGACTCCCCGGTTTTCCACTCCCGGAATACCCACTAAACAACCCAGCGACACTCCCGCGTCGCCTATATGGAGGGGGACTGGGAATCCGGCAGAGCCTTCCCTTCCAGTCCCCCACCGGCCCGCCATGACAGCGGGGCCCCCGCTATGCCCCTACCTTTACGGAGGTGCCCGCACGCCCCCCTTTTTGCAGGGAGGGGCCCGGGAACGACCGTGAGTGCCCGGCCGTTCCCGCCCGACGGGGTGGTGAATAAGTGCAATGCGGGAGACGACCCCTCCGGGTCTTCTATCGCTATTTACCATGTAGCGGCGCGAGAAGTTCCGCGTCTCTCGCACGCGCCTACCGCCTCGTCCGTCCGGGCTGCCCATACAGCCCAGACCCTCCTGGGTAGACCGGGTCCAGAGATCCTAGCCTAACAGACTGTGACTGGTGGTTAAGCATCAACACGATAATAAGAAGAAGAAGAACTGTGATTGTGCCAATACTGGGCAAAGTTGTGTTTTTTTTCCAAATTCCTTATTTTTTAGTCATCTTTACCTACTCACTGATGTCTTGATAAAGGTAGGGGTAGAGGTTACCACTTGACCGTAGATCTGACGATCTCCGGAAGAAACTAAGACTTGAGTAAAGACAGTATTGGAACTTGGTAAGTGTAGTGTAGGATATAGCGACGATAAGCCAATGTAGTTGACAAAACCTGTCAAAGTCATAGTCAAAAGATTTTTATTCAAAAGATATAAGATTGTGATTCAATAAAATCACAAGGATCACTTTGAAACGTCTTAAAGCTAGGTGAATCTAGGTGCCAGTTCCACGCGACCAAAGCCTAGAAGAACAGGCAACAACCTGGATGAGAAGAGCCGAAGACCGGGCCTAGTAATGCGTCTTTGGAGACTCCTACGTTCAGAAGTGGACTAATATAGGTTAATAAATAAATAAATATTGGTGGACTTTCCACACAGCACTATCTAGCCCCAAACTAAGCCAAAGCTTGTAATATGGGAACCAGATAGCTGATATTACTTTTTTTTTGTAAATAATTACATTCAATATATTGTTGCGCCGGACGCCTAGCAACTTGTTTCGTTATATATCCTGACGTACAGGTGTTTTCAGAAGGCTGAAATATGTTTTCAGCCGTTGCCAGAAGAGGCTCTGTCACCTCCCAGTTGATTACAATTTCGACCAAGTTGCCGTGGTTTTCAGGCGCCTGAAACATGTTTTCAGTCCGTTTCAGGCTACTACCCATCGATCCATGCAATATCCTGAAAACCCGTTTTCAGGCGTTTTCAGGACCCCTTATGGACCTTTGAAGGACATTTCACTATAGAGCCATATTTGCATAGGAGTGAAAGAGATAGCACTACTAGAAAGAGATAGCAGACGTTCGAATATTCTAGACTACTGTTCTAGAATCAATCGAAGGAAAAGCACTACTAGAAAGAGATAGCAGACCTTCGAATATTCTAGGCTACTGTTCTAGAATCAATCGAATGAAATGAACGAGAGCTATTACTGTAGAAAGAGATGCAAGTATGGTCTAGTATGATCCAGAACATTCTCGGGTTAGCTGCGTCGTATATAAGACCAGTCGGCGAGGGCGAAGTTAGTCAGTCAGTTTGTGGAGAGGACTCGAGAAGAAAGTGAGTTAGTGAAAACGGTTCGAGGAGTCAGTTCGGTGAGATGGCTCGAGAAGGGAGTCAGTTCGTTTTGTGGAGAGGACTCGAGAAGAGAGTCACTTCGAGGGAATGGCTCAGGGAAGAAGTCAGTTGGTGAAGATGACTCGAGGAAGAAGTCAGTTCCAGGGAATGGCTCAGGAAGAAGTGAGTTGGAAGAAGTGGATAAAGGAAGAGAACTTTTGTTAAGTGATAGTTGAGTGATAATTAAGTGTGTTAAGTAGTGTTAAGTAGTGTTAAGTAGTGTTTTAGTTATGTAGTGTTAGTGTAAATAAATAAGTCATCTCTTGGATTATTATTGTGCATTTTCTATCCATACGAACCCCGAGCTCGTAACAATATAATAACACCCAGACAGAGAACAAAACATTTGTGTGGTGAACATAGATGTTCACCACACAAACACCACACTTTTCGCCGTGTGGCAACACTGGCGGTCTGACGTAAAAATCAGCTGCTCTTATTTATTTTAGATTTTAATTAAGTTTTATCGTGAACTATCAATCTATTAGCCAGTGTAACAGTTATAAATAGTATAAATAGTTTGTGTAATTGTTTGTGAACTATTTGGACAAGTGAAAATACATAAAAAGCGTTAGAAAGAATCCTGTGTGGCGAATGGCGATTTGAATGTTTACAAAGACTAGCTGTTAGAAGCGGATCTCTGCCTGTGAACTAGATCTACTGCATTTGAAGCTGCAGATAAACCTGGGGAGTATTGTGTTTATTTTATTCACATTCACTAACCATAAACACAACACAAGCGCATCAATTTCAAATTTACTTGCTCACCGGCCGGCACATAACCGTCTGATGAGTCACGTCACAATTCACAACACAGGCACCGTTTAATCTCTCTCAGCTTGACAATTTTAGTGGAAGCTCGAATTGACGACCAAAACATTTGCCTCACACAATTATAAACTACACCTAGGTACACAAAACACAAGGCAAATTAGCCTATTAACAATTCCTTCCAACCTAGTCCCTTACTAGTATCTACAGAACAGCCAAACTAACAAACTGTAGATAACTACAACAACTACTCATATGTATATTAGAATTACTACTACCACTTGTGCATACTGAAATTAAAAATAATATCTACTTATTGTTTTTTAACTATTCATTGTTTCTAAAGATTAATATGTATGTACTTGTAAAAATCTAAGTGCCTGCAGTGTTATTTGTGTAAAATTATAGTATTATTCCCTTTTATTTTTATTAAAATTAGTGAGAGAATTAGAATTTTATCTGTTTTGCTCAGCAATAGTAACTTTATTTTAACTTGTATTTCCATTTCCTATCTAATCTAAACACTAATTTGCTACCTACTATCCCACATTCCATTCTCACGTGCTGACCACTGTGTTTCAGACTATAAACCATGACCATGACTCGGAGGGCACGTGACTTTGAGGCAAGGCTAAAGGTTGCTACTGCGGAGCTCAAAGAGTCAAATAAGATTCAAGAGCAACTTCTGCAAGAACGGGATGAGAGTGAGGCTGAAATGCTGGGGATTTTGGGCCAGAATAAAACCCTCAAAAAGCAATTAGCCGAGCTATCCACCCAATATGAAGACAGTCGCGACCAAATGGAAGGCCTACAGTCAAGGCTCGAATGTATGAACCAGTGTCATGAGACTTATGAATTGGCGATGCAAAAAATCCAGGACTTAAAACAAGAGTTATATGAGTGTAGATTAAGAAATGAACAGAATGAATCAGTGCACATATCTATTTCAAACGATTACAGTAGTCTGGACTTACAAACGGAACTGATCAACGGTGACCCCAACTACTCATTAGTCAACTTCAATACACCTAAGTGCCAAGGTGTATCTCCATTAATAAAAGGGAGTAACAAAATAAAAAAATATGTAAAATTAAGTAGCTTCTTAAAAAAATCAGAAAAAAAAATAAAAAGACAAAAAAATGTATTTGTACAGGCAAAGCTTTGCAAGGAAAAATGTAAGTTGAATGAAGAATTGAATTCCTGCTACAAATTACTTGGGCGGAATTCCGTAGAACAGGAAAACATGTCTGCAAAAATTATACAGTTAGAAAAATCACTTCATGATATAACAGAGAAATATAAAAAGGCAGAGCAAAATATGTCAGAATTAATTAGTGATGACAGTACATATGTACAAGTATGTAATAGCAGCTCACAGACAGATCCACCCATGTTTGAACAAACGCTCACTGGCACAGCATTGGTTACGGAACAGGTGATTGAACAGGTGGCATCACTTTCGCCACTTGTGCCGCTGACAGGTGCTGTGACCAATGAGCCCATTAAAGTATGTGTATCACAGTCTCTTGTTAGACTAGACAGTTGTCTAAAGACCCGGAAGACTGTAATATATTCGGACAGGATAGGAATAGGGATGGGACTGTTACTTAGCGATCAACTAGGTCAGGTAGTAACAAACAACTGCTTCCCAGATGCTCCCATTAGCTACTTTATAAATAGCATAAAAAGTGACAGTTCTCTTGACAAAGACACCACCTTGATCGTGCAATTAGGTGAGAGCAGTGTAATCAAGCATTTAGAATTAATTAAACTGGTGGAAGCTTTGTTAGGAAAGTTAGAATTAGGACTTCGAAAACTCATTTTATGTGCGTTTCCCTATTCTAATTCATTGAGTACTCAAGAAAATAAGAATATCTTTAAACTTAATTTAATGTTTTATAATTTGACATGTCGTCATAGTGACGTTTTGTATTTCGACACTAATAATTTTATTAGTAATTTTATATTGACTAGAGGTACTATGTCTTTATGTAAACATAGTAAAATAACCATTGCTAAATTGTTAGCATTTAATATTTTTGATCCTGTTATAGGTACTATAACACAGTCCGTAGACAAGCCCGTAGTTAGTAGCAGTACTAATGAGGGCTTACAAGCAGAAAGGCCTATTGCCCAACATTTAAACTAGTCTCTTCGACAATGGGAAAGCCTGGCACTTTACATGTTGTACACCAAAATATGCAAGGCCTTCCCAGCAAAGTATTAGAACTAGAATTATTTTTGAATTGTTTCAATGTAGATATCATGTGTATTACAGAACACTGGATATTAGAACTAGAGTTGCTCCCTTTTTATAATAAATACAGTATATTGAGCTCTTTTAGACGCAAGAACGCTATACATGGCGGTTCTTTAATTGTTGTAAATAATAACTTGAAATGCAGGGAGCGTAAAGACATTGCAAATCTCAGTATTGAGAGGACTATTGAGCTGTCGTGTGTGGAGCTGGAGCGGCACATCGTTGTGAGTGTATACCGTCCCCCAGACGCGGACTTCACGTTGTATGAATCCACTATGGAAGAAGTATTGCTTAAAACCTTCGATAGTAAAAAAACTTTAATAGTCTGCGGTGATTTTAATATAGATATTCCGGTTCATCCACTCTCTGAGAGATTTTTAAATTTGTTTAAATGTTTTGATCTACACAGCTTGTTTAAAGACCCAACAAGAGTGACATTAACAACAGCCACCTGTCTAGACAACATCTTTTGCAGTCATGAACCAATTTGTAAGTCCGTAGTTAAGCATTTTAGCTCAGATCATTACGGTCATAGCGCTAGGTTTGAATATAAAGAATCAGATAAAGACGAGGTCTTCACCTATCGGCTTATCACAGATAGCCGTACTAAAAAGTTTCAGAACAATGTTGAACTGAAAGTGTCCCTTTTACCATATTTGACTGACCCAAATGATCTTTTTATAAAATTGACAAATTTAATAAATGAAGAACATAATGATACTTTTCAACGTAAAACATGTAAAGCTAGTGTAAGTGTCAAGTTCGCTGACTGGGCAACTCCAGGTATTTACAAAAGTAGGAATAAATTATATGACCTATACGCTGCTAGGGAGTCAATGCTGAATGACCCAACGTTTATTCTACACACTAAAAACTACTCTAAAATTTTCAAAAAAGTATGTCACGCGGCAAAATCATTGCGTATAAGAAATAAAATTGAAAAATCGACAAATAAAATTAAAGCCACTTGGAAGGTAGTTAATAACGAAACAGGCAAATCAAAGATCGGTAATAAACAGATAAATTTAAAAGTAAACAATAATGTTTTTACTAAAAATATTGAAGTCGCCAACGCGTTTGATAGTTTTTTCTCCAGTATACCTAAACTTGTGACTTCATCCCTAAATTCCTCAGCTGCTGAAGCGACAACACTATTAGAGTCTAGCGTTAAAAAATGTAATGATATCTTCAGTTTTAAATATATTAATGCTGATAATATTGTGAAAACTTTTAAATCCTTAAATATTAAAAATACTGAAGATCTATGGGGAATGTCCACAAAAGTTTTAAGCGCTATTATAACTGATATTGCACCATGTCTAGCATACATTTTTAATAGATGTGTAGATGAGGGCGTTTTCCCTGATTTAATGAAACACAGTAAACTCATTCCCCTGTACAAGTCTGGAAATGAACAAGATCCTGCGAACTACAGGCCTATTTCGGTACTGCCTTCGTTAAGTAAAATATTTGAAAAAATTGTTCTTACTCAGTTATTATCACATTTTAACGTCAACGGCATACTTCATAGTCATCAATTTGGATTTACTAAAGGTCGATCAACGACAGATGCCGGTTCGACGCTCCTGAAGCACATTTATGATGCTTGGGAACACTCACAAGATGCGATTGGGGTATTCTGCGATCTGTCCAAAGCTTTTGACTGTGTAAGTCATGCCACCTTAATATCTAAACTTAAACATTACGGCATCATAAACCAGGCAATTGGTCTTATACAGTCATATTTAACCAATAGAGTGCAAAAAGTTGATGTTGGCGGTGAGAGGTCGTCTGGGTCGGTCATTGATATAGGGGTACCTCAAGGTTCCATATTGGGTCCCTTTTTATTTCTAGTATATGTAAATGACCTTCCACCTTTTGTAAAGGATTTATGTGAAATAGTTCTATTTGCTGACGATACCTCTTTAATATTTAAAGTCGACAGATTGAAGACTAACTTCGATGACGTTAATGCATCTCTGTCGCAAGTACTTAACTGGTTTACTGTTAATAATCTTTTGCTCAATGCCGGGAAAACGAAATGCATTAAATTTACTTTGCCAAATGTGGTTCAGCGTCCAACCAATATTGAATTAAATGGAGAATCACTTACCCTTGTCAATTCTACTATTTTTTTAGGACTTAATATTGATGCAAAATTGCAGTGGGGTCCACATATCAAATCACTTGCTGGTAGACTGAGTTCGGCTGCATACGCAGTTCGCACAATAAGATGGCTTACAGATGAAGCTACAGCTAGGCTAGTATATTTTAGCTACTTTCATAGTGTAATGTCTTATGGTATATTGCTCTGGGGGAAAGCTGCTGATATACAAAGTATATTTGTACTTCAAAAACGGGCGATACGTGCCATTTATAAAATGAAACCACGCGAATCATTGAGGGAGCGATTTAAAGAAATTAATATTCTCACAGTAATTTCACAGTATATTTATGAAAATCTATTATACACTCATAAACACATAGATAGCTTTAAGAAAAAGAGTGATGCACATAACGTTAACACTAGAAATAAAAACAAATTATGTATTCCTAAATTTCGACTCCAAAAGGTAAATGGCTCGTTTATGGGGAACGGTATACGCTTCTATAATAAACTTCCAGAAAGTGCCACTGGGCTTCCTATTAGAAAATTTAAAGCATACATTAAGAATAATCTAATAAGTAAAGCTTATTATACTTTAGATAGCTATATTGATGATAAAAGTGCGTGGCCCGATGTCCCGGTCGCTCTGCCCATCGGCAGCTAACATGTCTGCAATGTCTGTACTGTACCTACTATTGTGTGTTTTATTTTTCTCTGATTTAATAGATTGTATTTAATTTTATGCATTAGGTATTATTAGTTTGAAGCGTAGCTGTCTTATAAATTTGATTATGTTTAACTTTTTCTGTATGCCTACGCCTCACTTAACTTCAATAATATATTATATTACATTGTAAAAGGATCATACAAAAGAACGGTAGGAACCAAGCCGTAAGTTTGTTGCCTGTTCTTCTAGGCTTTGGTCGCGTGGAACTGGCACCTAGAGTCACCTAGCTTTAAGACGTTTCAAAGTGATCCTTGTGATTTTATTGAATAAATACCTATTGACTTTGACTTTTGACTTTGACTTTGACAATGTTTGTTTTCGGTGGGGATCGAACCGACCGCCTACGGCGCAGAAGGCAGAGCTACTACCAACTAAGCCGTGAAGGGTGTCGGTTCATGATAATGTCCATGAATGACTAATCGATGGGTACATGACCTATCATATGGGCCATGTCCGTACATTATCCAAAGCTACAGGAACCTAAAACAACAAAACTTACCCCTCCAATTAAACATACTTGAACATGAAGCGTTGCGGTTCCGAACAATATTCCGACAACCAGTTAACAAACTAAATTATAGTTTCGCTGCTCAAATTTAATTATCCCCGGTAATAGTAATTTAGATCTCTTAAAGCGTCAAGGGAACCCTGTTTAAGTTGCGGCTTCCGAGTATTTGAAACAGCTCGTATAAACTTTGCTACGTGTAGGTATACACACGGAGACAGATCAAGCTACACAAAGCCAAACATATTGCTCTTCTTCTTCTTGTGGAGACACTAGTTTCGAATCCGTGTGTAGTTACAGGCACATGAGGCATAACATCTGTATGCCTTAAGTTGATGGACGCAGGGCAGTGTATCGTGGGGCATGTTCCTATCGTGCGTCAAAGTAACTAAGTCAAAGCCAAAGTCAAAAGGTATTTATTCAATAAAATCACAAGGATCACTTTGAAACCTCTTAGAGCTAGGTGACTCTAGATACCAGTTCCATGCGACCAAAGCCTAGAAAAACAGGTAACAAACTTACGGCTTGGTTCCTACCGCTCTTTTGTATGATCCTTGTTACAATGTATTAAAATACAACTAGTTGTATTATAATACATGTATATAATACAACTAGTTGTATTATAATACATTGGCATTACATACATAGTTGTATTATAATACATACATTTACATTAAATACCTTCGCACGGGTATTTAATGAAGAACCGCTCTACTGATTTTGTGCAAACTTCACATAAACCAAATAGTCCGAACAAAGCCTAAACATTTGGTTTTGATAGGTGAGCCCGTTCTTTAGTTATATAATTACAACGAAAAGTGGCATTTATTTTTATAGATATAGATATTGGAGCTCGAGTGTGGTGTCAATCGAACTAGTATAAATAACACGTTTTTGGCAGCTTAAAAATCTGTTTATCCTTAATGGAAGCTGTAAAATTGGTTTATAAACTACTCTCTGACACTGCACCTATAACAAAGCCTACATAGCATTGCCCTAAGTCCATCAACTTGAGGCATACATTTGTTAAGCCTCATGTGCCTGTAGCTCTGTAACTTCACCGGCAACCACACCCTTCAAATCAAAATACAGCAACGCTGCTTGGCGGCAGATAGCTTTTAAGAGTGGTAGAGGTCTTTGTGAAGGGCTCATCCGGGGAAGTACTACCACCACGCCTTTTTCTGCCGCCAAGCAGCAACGCTGTGTTTCGGTTTGAAGAGTGTGGTTGCCGGTGTAATTACAGGCACATGAGGCTTAACATCTGTGTGCCTCAAGTTGATGGACGTAGGGCAGTGCATCGTAGGGCACGTTGCTATCGTGCGTGACTTACGAGGCTGTACTTTGTTATAGGTGATGGTTACCACTTAACATCAGGTGGGCCATCTGCTAGTTTCATGAAAAAAAGATAAAAGCATCGGTTCAGCTATGAAAACTTAACAAACAGACAACCACACTCACATGAATAACTTGTTGGATTTTTTTAACCGCACTTTGACTTATGACTTATAATTTATTGCCTTTAATTTATGATAGCCTGATAAAATTGCTTTTATATATTCTGACATCCGTTTTTTTTATTAACATATATTTATAGTCTTCTTTTTAAACTTAGGCATTGATGACGATAATGTTCCATAATTCATTTTTAATCACTGACATAAGATCAGCGTCATAATTCGAATAACTTAGAATATAATCAAATATATTCTAAGCTATAATCGCGAGGAACTGGCTCCTAGATTAACTTAATTTAAAGGCGGGAATACACATGACTGTAGCTGGTACACTTGCATAAAAGCTACTTGCACATGCCACCTACTTCCATGTATATACGATAACTGGCATGCCAGTATCTGCCACGCAAGTAGTTAGCCCAACATTTGATTTTCTGTCAGCTACTGGCATGCTACGGGTCGCGGGGGGCTACGAAACCGGTATTGGTGTTGGTTACCACTTACCATCAGGTGGGTCATGCGCTGGCCCCATCAGCAAGTGTATTTAAAAAACAATTTCCAAGAGTTTCATTGTATCCATATTGTCATTTTGTTCTTTTATCAACATCATTAACTTGAAGAAGTTTACTGCTGGAAATAGGCTTTATAATACACAAGATGGTGCCCGCGACTTTGTCTGCGCACGATTAGTCACTCAATATCTTATACAACGTGTTTATTAAGAGTTGTAGGGATCCGAAAGCAGGATATTCTACCGGTCATAACGAACAACTTTTGTTCTACGACTTTTAAAATTTCAAAGTTTTTCATTCATCAAATGCCTCTTAAACTTTTATCTAAAATGAATCTAAACGCATCATGAGGCAGCCCTATTTACAGCTGTTCTTTGACCTCTAGTTGTCAATTGTAGATAAATTAGGTAACAGAACTGCCACCAATTACCTAGTAATGTGCCTACCTAATAATGATGTTGCTGTTTTTAAAAATCTTGGTATGTAAAAGAAATATTTTCGCGACTGCAATCCCTAGTCACGGTAAACATTCTCTGAGATCTTTGGTACTAATACCTATTCAGTAACTAGGTACCTACGTGGCTACATACTCAATATTTAATAGAATATTTATTTTTGTTTGATTACTAGATATCGTAAAGCAATGTTTATGATATTCATAGTTCTTTAAATTGTAACATGTTACTTTACCACCATGGTTCATTGACACCACAAAATTATTCAACTGCAATTTTGGGAAGTGTCTAGTCTGTCCTATTTATTCTTTGACATACCTGTCTGTCATTGGTTGCATTTAAAAACGCATATCCAATCAGGACGGCCGACGGCCGCCGATCAGTGTTACCATTTGTGGCAGATTTCTGCCATTTGGCAGATTTTAAATATTTCAAGAAAAATCTTATTAGTTTGAATTTTTAATGAAATAATATTTATAATTTATTTATTTTTTACCGAACTGGAAACTTCTTATTCTTTTTTACCTTTATTGATTTGGTTTCTAAACAACTTCTATCTCGTTTTAGATAACTGCAAACCGTTACAAACGATCAAAAGATAGTAACTGAATGTAATGTAGGTATTTAATTTATTCCGTAGCCACGAAGGAGATGGTATGAAGTCATATTTTTGGTATTTTTATCGTCAAGCTTGGTAGATTTTGACAGATTTTTTGGCAGGTGTGTGGTAGAACCGCCACTTTTGAGATGGTCACCCTGTTTGTGTTTACATGCGTTGTTGTACATTGTTTTGTTGAGAAAATGTCTTCAAACGTGATAAAATGGTGATTGTTATGTAAAAAGCCGTCGTCAGTCAGTGTGTGTATGAGCAGTGCCTACGAGGTAATGGTTTAGTGTGAAGTTTGAAGCCTGTGTCGTGCGAAATCTCGCAAACTTACCAAAATCCAGTTTTATCCAGTGTTATTATAGCCAGTAAATAATGACAAAATCCATAGGAACCAGTAAAAATATCGTGTCAGGGGATTGGCGGCGTACCTACCTACCTACCGAAAGGTAAGTATTTCAAATTATCTCGTAGGTTATCGTTGTTTTTTTCTTTCCTAGATAGAAGCGCGCGTGCGTGTGACCTTGACACGTACACAGAAAGGGCTGTTGCAAATTTCTGAGAAAATATTAATTTTACTTTTCTATGGGAATTTCGAAAACGATGTATCCAACCGTTGCACACGTCAAAGTATTCCAGTGCTTGGTCTAAATACACGCTCTTTGTTTTCCTACATAACTTCATCAACACGTTGTATAATAATATATATTTTTGGAATAAAATTAGTGTAGTCCTTTGTGACACCGCATTTTGAAATTAATAAAATCCTGTCCATCCAAATGTTGTCTGGAAGAGATCGCTCATAGCGTTAAGACCGCCCATTGTACTTCGCTGTAGTTTAAATTAATTCTTAAATGTTATGTTATTTTCTTGTTGTGTACAATAAAGAGTTTTCTATCTATCTATCTATCTTTATAAATTGTAGCCTATGTGTTATTCTGATGTATAAGCTATATTATTGTAAAGTTTCATTAAAATCCATTCAGTAGTTTTTACGTGAAAGAGTAACAAACATCCATCCATCCATCCATACTTACAAACTTTCGCGTTTATAATATTAGTAGGATTTATCCAGGAAGTACGATTTAGGGCCCTCTCCATCAATAGACTTCCTTTGTCTTGCATTTTGTGGTCGCTATTCTTTATTTCCAGTTCGGTGACCTCTGTTCTACGGATTTCCTTATTTCTGATTATAATAATAATTATCTTAGATTCTATCATCAAATTTGTAACTTACATATTTCCAAAATATATCTGCATAATGTAAATGTGCTCAATAGGTTCTTTAGTTACTTGTAACTCGATTTGACGTCCGTATCAACTCGATTACATTATTTATTTTAATAACTGCGTTACATTATAATTATATGCACATAATTAAATTGCATTGATCAAGGACATTCTTGTTGATGTTTGTTTATAGGAAAAAGATGTGTAAACTGTTGGTGAAAAAAATACAGGCACATGAGGCATAGCATCTGTATGCCTCAGGTTAATGGACGCAAGTCAGTGCATCCTACAGCACGTTCCTTTCGTGCGTGATTTACAAGGCAATGCTTTGTTATAGGTGATGGTTACCACTTAACATCAGGTGGGTCATCTGCTTGTTCCATCAGCTAGTAGTATAAAAAAAGGTAAGCCCACACGATACACTATAATGAATACTTAGCGCGTCCGACTTGGTATCCATCCATTTGCAACAGTAATCAAGTTCTGAGCAACTCCTCATAATCGGAAAAATAGACGTCAACTCTTTACCCACTCCACGTGTTGTGGAACTTTGACATAATCATACCATTGAAAGGTTTCAAACCTTATTATAATTAGAGTAAGTTACCTTGTCACTAATGTTTTTTTAATATAATGTCACCTTTTTTAAAAAGGTTATATAAATAAATAAATAAAATAAATATTGGTGGACTGTTTCACACAACACTATCTAGCCCCAAACTAAGCCAAAGCTTGTAATATGTGAACCAGATAGCTGATAAAATACGTAACATACTTTTTTTTTGTAAATACATACTTATAATTAACTAGCGGCCTGTCCCAGCTTCGCATGGGTGGTCATAAATTTTTTGAACATTTTAGGATAAACTTAGACCGTGGGTTCGTGCCTCGCGTCTACTTATTTCATACATTTGCACGCCAGAGTGAGTGAAATCGCACCCCGTGCGTGACCCAAGGACCCGTTAACATTTTTAATTTCGTCATATCTTTTGAATGAAATGTCCGATTTGAAAAATTTCAGAAGTAATCTATAGGTATTGAAACCGTCTTAAATATGAAATGATTTATTTGGATAAGGATTAATACCAAGGTACAAATACAGACCCTTTTCTAGCGGCGGCATTTCAATTATTTTTTTATTTATAATAAAAGAACACTTATTGTGACATAACTATAATAGTTAGACATATGCTGTCGCGACATTTTTTGTAGATGATGATGTGTTCTACAAAATCGTAGTACATTATTTTGTTCTATCATCAATAGTTTTCGCAGCGCACGCGATGTAAGGTTTTTGTTTTCCACCTTGGGTTACATTATTGGAGTTTTAGTAAGGATCCCTGATTTTTTTGAAAATATAATATAGCCTATGTTACTCAGGGATAATGTAACATTCTAATGGTGAAAGAATTCTTGAAATCGGACCAGTAGTTTTTGAGCCTATTCGTTACATATACAAAAATACAAATCTTTCCTCTTTATAATATTAGTGCAGATGTAGAAGTGTAGATAATAACACCCAGACAGAGAACAAACATCTATGTTCATAACACAAATTATTGTTCTCGGTGGGGATCGAACACACGGCCTACGGCGCAGAAGGCAGAGCTACTACCAACTGAGCTGTGAAGCCTGTCTAATATGTGGTTATCTATAGAAAGGGTACATTTAGGTCGAGAATAGGTCAACGAACGGTTTTGAACCCACGACCTTAGGATCGGAAGGCGGAGCTGCTACCACTAGACCACCAGTGCTCAATCATTGATAGCTGATATCCCAGTAGGTAAGCATAATTATTATAAAGAGAAGAATCATAAGTTCGAATCCCATCGGCTTATAACTTTTCCATTCATAAACTGGTTTTCTTTGTAAAGTTTATTTCGCGTATCGCAAAAATCTTTCACCAATATAGGAAGACAAAATACTAAATGAGGTATTTTTTATTTCCTTGTATAATTTCTTTTAAAGGGTAAAATATTCAGAGAAATAATACATCGGCAATTATCGTGAACTTTTTTCTTTGTTTACTTATCGATCCACTTCCGAGGATTTCTTAAATTGACCGCACCATTTTTGGTGATTCTCGTGTCGTTGAACCTAGAAGAAATTTCAATAGTTGTCTCTCTGTGATAAATCGTGATTGTAAAAGTCATCCACTTTTTGAACGCTTTTATTGTGGAACACCTTGAGTAAAAAAGATTTTCTTTTGTTTTTATTGCTATACCTACGTAAAAGTTCATTGCGTACGCGTACAAGCGTACGGCCCACCTGATGTGAAGCGGTTACCGTAGCTTATGGACGTTTACAACACCAGAGTGTCACAAGCGAGTTGCTGACCCTTTAAATGTTTTGGAACGCCTTTTTTGAAGAACCCTACGCTGTATTCTCCAGGGAAAACATCCGCAGGGAGCGCATTCCACAACCATGTCAAAAGTTCTAAAAATCTACTCATCTCATGACCTATATACTTTGAGATGCATACTACTACCGATGATCTTCTCACTCACACATGTTTAATACACGAATGAAACTGCAGGCGGGAACTGCAGGTTCCTGATCTATTCTTGTTTTTACTTAATGTAACTATATTATTTCTACCATACTTACTACTGTACTGTACTGTACGTACTTAGCTTGCATATAAGACCACCCATTGTATTTTTTTTTATTTATTAACAATTTAACAACTGGATACATACATTTTGTAAAAAATTGCATCTAAAAACTACTAAGGTTTGTGCTGGTGCTATAAATTTTAAATTTAGGAAGTAGTTTAACGTATTTTTCATTTTATTCGTAAGTTCTTGTATGCAATGGAGTATTTTTCTGTTAAAGTTGTTTCTAAAGTATTTGGCAGCCCTCACTGCGGGTAGCGGGTTCGGTTCCCATCGAGAACAATTTTTTTTAGAGAAAGATCATAGATGTTTGTTTTCTGTTAGGGTGTTATTATATAATTATATTATAATGTAGGTAGGTATGCACAAAAAATATATATATTATATCTGCAATCTGGTTCCCAAATTATAAGATTTACTTTTTTTGGGGCTATTTTTATTTAGTTATAACTTCTATCTATCTATCAACATTCACTCTCAGTTCCCGCTGTTTTGTTAGCTCATACCTTTCCACAGACAGGGTCTAATAAAAGTGAAAATTGAGTGTGTGGGAGGACGAGGATCTATGGCCATCCATTTAAACGAATGTGAGGGAAAACCTCCACTGGGCCATAAAATTTGCTGAGGTCTTTCTTAAGATGGGTTATACTAAGGCGTAGTGAGGAAACACGTTATTTAAGATGCGTACAACTTCAGGAAACTCCACTGATCAATTAAATTAGAAAAAAAAACAAAAACAATTAAGTTTTGGGAAATAATTTAGCAAACGTTCAGCATATACACTCGCCCGCAAAAATAAAGGGTCACCTTTGAAAACAGCACTATCTCCAAGATATGATCAAGATAACTTCTTTTGAAATTAAACCAAAAGAGGATATGCGGACTGTATGCTACCTTTCATTGAACCTTTTTTACTGTAATGGCATACAAAAATGCGTTTTATGTAAAAACGACCTGTTTTCAAATTGTGATTCATTTTTCAATTTAGACTTCTTCTAGGTCTTGAAATTGATTTTCTTTATTCGATTCAAGTTATTTGTGCAAAATCATGCCTTTGATTTTAGAAGAATGTACCAGAATTATCACCATGTTAGAGTTTGGGTTTAGCCAGCTCAGAGTGGTGGTAGTTTATTTTATGCGTAATTAAATTTTCTTTCAGATACATTTTAATTTAAAGAGCTAGATTGTGTGGTTTCAAAGTAATTTGGAGTAGGCGACCCTTTATTTTTGCGGGTGAGTGTATATAATTTTGATCCTAACATCCTTTCTACCAGAAAAACTTTAATTTTTTATCGGTCTTTCAGAAACCTGCCGTTATTCAATTTGTTTTGTAATACGTTAAAAAAAGTCAAACTAAAATAAATAAAGCATACCAACTACACTCTTCAACTTATTTAGGGGCTGAATTTTAACGTTCGTTAAACTTAATGAACTATCCCAAGTCCCCAACCCCGTTTGTTCTAAAGTGCATCAGTCTGTCAACAGTTAAACGGATCGTTTGTTTTACAACTGAAGGGCGGTGGTTTAGCACTAGCACACCATTGGTAGATAGCACTGAATATAAACCTGACCTACGGAACAGCTCAATTATACAACTAGCTGATGGAACAAGCAGATGTTTCAATGTACAGGGCCCAGTTAAAGTGGGCGTAAGCGTTCACAGTGTTGGTTCCTTAGAAAAAGTTGTTCATATTTATGGGTACTTTAGCCCCCTGAAGTTTATATACACAACTTATGGAACACCTTGTATATATATATATATATATATATATTTATATATAAAATTTTGTATTTATTTAAATTATATGTATGTTTAAAATGTAATTATTGTGTAGATTTATTTATTTTATCTTGTTTTTAATAATATTAATATAATTTAATTTTTTCGCATCTCTCATTTTGTACACGCACCCACCTCTCATTTTCCTCTTCGTTATAACATCAATTTTATCTATCCTTCAAGATTTGCTGGAAGAGAACTCTTTTTAGGGTTAAGCTCGCCTTTGTACATGTTTTATATTTAAGTTTACTAAATGATAATACTGTGTACAATAAAGAATAAAGAATAAAGAATGGCCCACCTGAGGTAAGTGGTAACCATCACCTATAGGTGATGGTTACCACTCGTGCGTGACTTACGAGGCAATGCTTTGTTATAACAAAGCATTGCCTCGTAAGTCACGCACGATAGGAACGTGCCCTAGTTGGCATTCAGATGTTAAGCCTCATGAGCCTGTAACTACACCGGCAACCACACTTCAAACCGAAACACTGCAACACTGCTTGGCTGCAGAAAAAGGCGTGGTGGTAGTACTTCCCCGGACTAGCCCTTCGAAAAGAGCTCTAATACTCTTAAAAATGAATGATAGAAGAGGATTTTGGTAGAAAACCTTGTCTATTTCCCCCGAAAATGTTGCAAAAAAGAATGCGCGCTCGTAATACCGGCGCTGCGAAAATATAAGAAAAAAACTTTATAATGCGAAAAATATCTGGAAACAATCAAACTCACAAATCATGGTATAAATAAAATAATATATAAAAAAAATATAAAATATATAAATATATATATAAATATATAAATATAAATATATATAAAATTTTCATTAAAACGGGTTTAATGAAAATTTTATTCATAAAATTTTATCACTTTATTAGTTGCAACAGAATTTTTCCACATTCTCTTTTCTGTGGTTATACCATATGAATAGTTTTGTGAGTGGAACTGTTATCGGTATAATGCTCAAAGTTACTTTTTTTTTATTCAACTAGCCGATGGAACAAGCAGATGGCCCACCTGATGTTAAGTGGGAACTTTCACCTATAAAAAAGCATTGCCTCATAAGTCACGCACGATAGGAACGTGCCCTACGGTGCACTGCCCTGCGTCCATCAACTTGAAGCCACATGAGTAGAGTAGAGAGTAGCTTTGTGTAATGTCTGCTTTGTTTTGAGCAAACTTAGTGTCCATTTGGTATTCTAGGCAGACCAGTTGGTATTCTATACATGACAGGTTGCAAGCTTATCGTCGCTGCTAAAATACTAACTGGTATCCTTACAATGTTTTTCTTCAAAGATTGAGAGCATTTAATGCGCACATACATTTTTCGAATTGAAAAATCCATTAGTGAACGACCAGATTCAAACTTACCTCATGATCAGAAAAAATATAATTAGAACAAGCTTATTTTTTTTATTTATAATAAAACGGGGTCACTCCCACTCAACCACATATTATTAGTCGATTTTTATTAAGTATTAGGTACATTTAGGATAAACAAATTCTCTAGCTAGCGTCGCACTAGTGCTAACCTCGTTGACAACGTTTTACGAGTTACTGCTACAAATGAGTGTTAAAACCAATGAGTTGTACCTTTTAAGTAGGACAGTGGTGTTGTATCTAGAAGGTAATTAATAATGTTTGTTGCATGTTCTTCTAGGCTTAGTCATGTGGAATGGGCACTTAGCTTTAAGACGATTCAAAGTGATCCTCGTAATAGAAAAAAAGTTTCAAGGTACACCAAAAACGTGGTCGAAACTAAACTCCTGGGGCCTAATCACGAACGGATTTGACATTAGTCGCGGAAACGTATCGTATCCCTAACTACACAATAAGGTACACACACTACACAATAACTACACAATTGTGTTGAAGCCACAAACGTCAAAATGTATTCGTGATCAAGGCCCTGATTGGCTGTTCCAAATTTTAATGAAGTTCATTAACGAAATGCCATTGCGCGTGAGCAGATTGTGTTTCATTTTGTTTTATCTTTCCATAAATGCTTTGCAGTCCTTATATCTCTTATAGTCTTATATCAAGGTTGCCTGGAAGAGATCGCTCTCAGCGATAAGGTCGTCCATTGTTTTACCTTAATGTATACTTAACCATATACTTATACTTATCTATATATCTATCTATAATTATCTCAACCATGATCTTAATATCGTCAAGGCAAACTGCATGTCGTGCTATTACCATTTTATAGAATTATATGTTGACGTAAATAACATTTACACATAGGTGTAGAAATCTATGTTTATTAGAGTATTGTATAGTCACGATAAGTTAGTCCATTATGACCGTTAATCAGCCAATTGGTGAGTTCAGTGACCTCAAGGACAAAATTATACTTCTTCTTCTTTTTATTTTTATTACTGAAGCACCTGATGTTATGAGGTAACCATCACAAATCACTACGTATCTATTAATGCCTCACATCTTGCCGAGGCTCTAATCAAATGGCTCCCGGATAAATTCCTACCAGAATGGTATGTCAAGAACATGTAGAAAAGAAAGAAAGAAAGGAAATGTATTTATTTAGCACAAAAACAAGTGGACCTAAATTTAAAAGCTAGTAACATTAGTATGTTATAACCTAAGGAAGAGACAAATAAACGTAAAAAAGAGGAGGTGCAGAGTAGTCCCCCATATGCCAAGTGACAAACAGTCAGCGAAATGCAAAATCCCGTCAGCGAAATCCCGTCTCAGCGAAATGCTGCTGATCATCTATAGATGGCAGCGCTACTTTTCAGATGAATGTATGTATATTCAGATTAGTATAAGATTATATAAGAGTAGTAGAGCTCTTTGTAAAGAGCTCGTCCGGGGAAGTACTACCACCACACCTTTTTCTGCCGCCAAGCAGCAATGCTGTGTTTCGGTTTGAAGAGTGTGGTTGCCGGTGTAATTACAGGCACATGAGGCTTAACATCTGTATGCCTCAAGCTGATGGACGCAGGGCAGTGCATCGTAGGGCACGTTCCTATCGTGCGTGACTTACGAGGCAATGCTTTGTTATAGGTGATGGTTACCACTTAACATCAGGTGGGCCATTTGCTTGTCCCATCAGCTGGTTGTATAAAAAAAAAAAAAAAAACCATCTTTACGAAGATGAGTGGGAGCAAATATTTTGCCTGCAATTTATCCTGGTGTTACGTGATGATGAGGTCGGTTTAGCACGCTTACCTAGAGGATACCTATGCGCTCCCCTCATGAAATCGTCTTAATTATACGTTTTACAGTGGCGTAGCTAGGTGGACAAGGGCCCCGGTGCATAGAGAAAGAATCGGGATGAAAACTTAACAAAAAAGTTGACGGGTTGTCTAATTGATCTCACGACCGTCAAGCACATGAGCTTATCGCTGATGCAATGTGCCACGGGCGTACTCAATCAAACTCATCATTGGCAGCCCGACTTAGCCCACTGCTGGGTATAGGCCTCTCTACCTCAACCAAACTACCAAATAACAATAGCAAACAGCACATGCTTAACGAGGACGCATGTCAAATGTGTTGAAACTCTTAAATCGGGAGTTCTCTGATTGTTGGTGTTAATTTAAAATCATTAAAAAAATGTGAGCAGGCACAAGGTTTTCTAGCTTCGGGAGCTGCCTGACCCTCTCTTTTCAAAGCTTAGGGGCCGTTGAGCTCCGGAGCCCTGGTGCACTGCACCACCTGGCCCTACGATAGCTACGCCACTAGTTTTATAGTAGGTTAAAACGATCCATCCGAACGCAACTAGTGATACGGTTGAAAGCAAAGTTAATTGCCACAAACCCGGCTTATTAGAGCAATCACAGCTAGAAAGTAAAATAGCTGCACTACTTCAGCTACTATTAGCCGCTGGGTAATTGCATAGTGCACTTGTAGACTAGTGCACAATTTTACTTATGAAATAAAAAAGGAAAATGTTTCAATCGATTGTTGTACAAGAAACCATTTTAGTATTGTTTTTTCGGTTACATATTATAATAACTAAACCTAATCCAACTATTTTTGAAATAACTACAGCCAAAAGACCTACTGTTTAAATAACCTACAGCTCGTTTCACAGAATTTCGTTATAACTAGTGAACGATATCCCTAAAAGAGAATTCACCTTGTTTATACACCTATGGTTTATTCACCTACGGTTTGAACAACTACAATTAAGTAACCTAATATTGATTGAAATAATGGACGATTCACCTACTGGATCTGCTACTGGGGTGTGCAATATGAGCCGTACAATAACAACTGCAAAAGTTGATGGAATTATTCCGAGATTAATGTTAGAAAAAAATAAAATTTTGGCACTTCGGCGGCCGCTGCCGCGGCACGCTCGCTTTGCTCGCTCGCCTCGTGCGTAATTTATATGTTTTAACATAACCTAACCAATCCGAATTATCCAATATTGGCTTTTTCCCAAATAGATTGTTGGCGCTACCCTCATTTAAAAAAAAATCCAACGCGGCACGCAGTTTTGATAAACCGTAGGCGAGTCGTCCATTAGGTATTTCAAACATAGTGCAAACATCCAATATCTTAAAAAAACATTAGATTAATCGTTCGCTAGTGCGATTAATTTTAGTTTAATTAAAATTATGTATGTTAAACAGTACTTGAATCGGCCAATATGCGTTATGAACATATGTGAATCGACCGTAGTTATTTCAAAAGTAGTTTTAATAGGTTTAGTTATTATAATATGCAACCGTTTTGAATCCGTAAAAATACCATGGTTATGGCGATAACAAGAGCTGTATCTCTCGCTCGCAGGTTTTGAAATGTTGAAAGTTATAAAATCACTTTCAAAAAATCACATACAACCAAGTTGTGTGCTATCACATTGCACACAGTTTATCGTGAAATGTATGCGATCCAATACAACTTGTGTGTGCGTGATATTTTTTGTATGATAATATACTTATAATTTAATACAATACGTTCAAGCAAATCAATTTAACTCAGCTATATTTTGGGTAGTTATTATGTCAAGTATTCCGTATTCATACCATACACAGGTACAAAGCTCTTGGAATTGCTCAAATGTCCACTATCTACGCATCGTTGAATATCGATGTAGTGTTTACCCAACTAATCAGTAATCAAGCGCTTTAGATATAGAGCGCCATGTTGATTGATAGTTGCACAATGCCTATCGGTATTGTATGGCATTTGCTAAACTATTTGTTAAACTATGTCATGCTTGAGATTGATGAAGTTCTTATTCTTCTTTCTTTCTTTTCTCCATTTATGGCTCATATCCGTCATTTGACAGACAATCATGCCAGTGTCAAGTGATTTGTATCAAATACTTTTTAGTTAAGTCAGTCCATAGTCAAGTCAGCCACCATTTGTTTCGAAGAAAATGGTGGCGATTTTCTTGCCCTTCAATCCTTTAAGTTTGTTATAGCTGATTTCACCATGCTCTGTTAGATTAACAAAGGATTAAAGGGCCGTTAAATATGCAAAAATGTACGCGTTTGACATCTAAGGTTAGACAGCCTTCACAGCTCAGTTGGTAGTAGCTCTGCCTTCTGCGCCGTAGGCCGTGGGTTCGATCCCCACCGAGAACAAACATTTGTGTGATGAACATAGATGTTTGTTCTCTGTCTGGGTGTTATATAATATTATAAGTATGTATTTACAAAAAAAAAAGTATATAAGTAGTATATCAGCTATCTGGTTCCCATATCACAAGCTTTGGCTTAGTTTGGGGCGAGATAGTGCTGTGTGGAATGTCCACCAATATTATTTATTTATTTATTTATTTATATTTAACGGCCTGTAAATTCTTGATTAGTAATTAACAGAGCATGGTGAAATCAGCTCTTAATCTAACACAGTATGGTGAAATCAGAGCTTAGTTCAATACATATACGTAAATAGTTCAAACCTAAAAGGCTCTCGCAACTCACTCAACCGCGAAAACGCGCAATAAAACGCAAAACTAGAGCGTGTACACACATTTTGTTGTTGTTACTTAGTACGTACATTAATAAAATGTTCATTTCTACAGTTTCTTAGTGGATGCAATAATCAAACAAAAATGGAATCCTAGTAAAACCTTAAGACACTGACAAACAAGTTCTTGCTCGAACATAAAAAAACACTGAACTTATTCATGAAAAATCGTAAACAACCAAGTTTCAGAAAAAAAACTATTACAAAGTTTTAGCAAAAATATCAAACAAAACAAAATAGTTTACTCAAGTCAGTTTATTTACGATTTTTTCCTACACTCATTGACTACAATTATTATTGACATAATAATTCATTCGACTTTTACGAATATGATTTTGTAGAAGTGTTTGTATACGGAAGTCTATTTACCTACAGTCAACGTATTTAATGGAGTACTTAATGCAAAAAACGTTAAGGAAACAACCAGTCAAAATGTAATGCTTATCTTAAAACTAATCAAATTAATGTTGAAAATAATCTTTGCCCCTTAAAACCACCATAGAGAAACGTGGGTTAAATAAAAAACAATGTTAGGGAAGTTTTTTGTCGTTTCATTAAATTTTAAACTGCATAATTAAATTAAATATTGTTGGACTTTCCACACAGAACTGCCTAGCCCCAAACTAAGCCAAAGCTTGTAATATGGGAACCAGGTAGCTGATATAATACATTTTTTTTTTTTTGTAAATACATACTTATAATGTATAATAACACCCAGACAGAGAACAAACCTCTAACATAGAGGTTTGTTCTCAAAAATGTTTGTTCTCGGTGGGGATCGAACCCACGGCCTACGGCGCAGAAGGCAGACCTACTCCCAACTAAGCTGTGAAGGCTGTCAATATCTTGTTATAGAAGGTTTATTTTCATTATTACAAAATTAAATATCATTTTATAAATGTTACCCCCACCACGTTGTCGAGAATGTGAGAAAATAGCTTTTTGATAAAAAAATATCCTGGACTTATTAAGTTATTCATTCTTATTACAATGATAATCATCATAAATATACCTCAGGGTTTCAGAAATATAGATGTAAACAATAATAATAGTGCAATATAACGATTTATCATATTTATTTTTCAATTGATGTTTTTGTTAAAAATTTTGTTTTCATATGAGGTTTTTTATTGTGTTTCCTTCTCATGAAAGGTAATAAAAATTTTAGTTTTCGTAGATGCCAGAGCACACAGAGATAGGTAAAATAACTAGTAGAGGTAGTACCTACTCAGGCTAAGGATCGTTTAAACTATAGGTACTACAACCATAAAATCTTTATGGTTTTCATAAAACGAATAAAAAACATTTTAAAACGAATAATGAATGACGCATACGAGATTTACGGTACAAAATATACTACTTAATTGACCCGTTCATGTCGTTTATTCTCCACCTGTTCTGTTAAGTAGTTCTGTCGGCAGAACTACTGGGAATTTTTTCCCCATTAGATCTGTTCACAGAACAAATGGGAAATGAATTTCCAGTAGTTCTGTTCACAAGTCTTGTGATTCAAAACGACTTCTTCACCATAGGAAAAGTCTTTGACAGCTGTCAAATAGACACTTACTGTCAGATGTGACAGAAACGTTATAGTTTGCAAAGTGCGTCTGTATTTTATAAATTAAATTCATTACATTGTCTCTATCATAATATGTTATGCTAAACATCTAGGTGCATTATAAAATGTGCCATCGTTGTTGCTAAATTAGAAGGTTCTTGATCATTTTCTAGCGTACATATCTCTACGCTCTTCAATATTTGATATCTCGCCCAAAAAATGTCATTTATGGCATTTTTTTTTATTGCAAAGAAAGAATCTATACGAGCTCTGTTTACATGAGACCCCAGTACGTTTTGTGGATATATCGATATTGTTAGGTCCTTTTGGAAACAATAAACACCGTTGCACAACAATAAACACCGGTGAAGGAAAGGAAATAATAAACAACGGAACAAAAAGTTCCTACTTTTTTTGGTAAATATTTTAATCCAAGCTAGTCGAAGCTAGCGCATTCGTTCGCCAGTTGAGCCGGGACTTCATTTCTGTCCGCACGCGCATCGAGTGACGCAAATGCGCAGCGATGTGAACGGACATTCCAAATTCAAAATTTTATAAATGGAACATTGGAAATATTAATTGAATTATTGTTTCAAAGTGTGAGTTCGGAAAACAAAAAAAAAGCATAGCGTAATTTTTTGAAGATATTGCTTATAATTATTGTGGTTAACGGTTTCAACTTTAAGTGCGGTAGTTTAAAATTATACATACTTAATCAATTTATCGCGCATTATTATATAATCGATAAAATAAATAAAAATACACAAATATTCTGATAACGCTTTGATTTTGTAAAAGATAAGTCTGTGGATTAAAATCCAATTTTATTGTGCAAGGAAAAAATTGGTTTAAACTTTTTTGTTAAAACAGTGTTGTGATTTTTTTCAATCACTATGTCACACGTGCCTCTAGTTCGCCAGGCGATTGCTGGCGCTGCGCTCGCGCATACATCTTCCACCCATCCCAACCCGCTTGAGGAGGGTCAGGAAAGCCAATGGACTCCTGGAGCGTTGGAGAGGGCAGGGTCTACCCTGAAAGCTTTGCACCGCATGGCCAAACGACCTCCCGTTCATTTGATGTTTGAGGATATCAACTACACAGTGAACAGTCATAAAGGTAAGATGAAACTTGATGCTATGAAAATGTGTTCTTAAAAACATTACGCCTTAGATACCATACCTTATTTGCTATGAGGTAATAGCAATCAGTTAAAAAGTGCAAAATAAATAAATAATACACGATAAATTGCATATTTAAAATGATCAATTATCGATTAATTTAACTTAATTTTATATTATTATTTCCACACCATCAGCGAAATTTTTCTATTTTTTCAGTAAGTTATATATACTTGCCTTTTTGGACTTGCTTCTGATTAGACCTTTATCGGAATCGTGACTACCTAAATGAGAGAATGCCTTCCGTAGATTACAATCGAGAGCTCTGACAATCAGCAGTTTTTTGTAGAATAAGTATATTTTTACAAAAATGCGTAACCTGAAATATTTTTTTAGTACCAAAAAAACATATTATACGGGCTACTTTTACTTTCTATTTCCTAGGTATTTTCCACGCAAGTGGAGCCGTGGACATCATACTTGCAACATCATATTTACAAATAGCCACATTATTTGTTCCGTATATGTATCTCTATCGCGTCTTCATACAAAACCCGCAATGAACACGGAACAAGAACGAAAAACGAAAAACCAAATGGTAAACACAACTCATGCATGGGGTACGGTACTTACAAATAGCCACACATTTGTTCGTGAATGAAAACTAAACAGGTATCAGTTTTTTTTATACAACTAGCTGATGGAATAGGCAGAAGACCCACCTGATTTTAAGTGGTAACCATCATAACAAAGCATCGCCCCGTAAATCACGCACGATAGGAACGTGTTCTGCGTCCATCAACTTGAGACCTACAGATGTTAAGCCTCATGTGCCTGTAATTTCACCGGCAACCACACTCTTCAAACCGAAACACAGCAACGCTGCTTGGCGGCAGAATAAAGCATGGTGGTAGTACTTCCCCGGACGAGCCCTTCACAAAGAGCTCTACTACTCTGTAATAATATATATTGACAGTCGGTAACAACAGTTTGAAGTTTTCGGTGAACACCAAAACCGGTCGTCGACCGTGACCGCGACCGCGTTGCAGTTCAATTGCACGTTGACTGAGTTCATTCATTACATCTACCTGCTTTAGCTCTTCCCTTGCCTCTGCCCTTTGTACAACTTTGCTGTATTTTTACAATCGAAAACAGGGTGATTACTTAAAAACAAGCCATAGTGACAGCTGTTGCAGGAGCAGTAAAATGAGTTGATTTTCCGACAGAGTGTGATGGGCCTCGATGTGATGTCTAGTCGATTGTCATGTTGTTTTTTTTTATCAGCATACTATAATATTACACGAATTTATTATTGAAACAACACTAAATATAACCACAAGTAGGCTATTGAGTAATTTTGCATTGACGTGAATTTATAGCTTTTAGTTTTAGATGGGTTGGTTATCGGACCTCTGTTAGAAAATCGATGTTAAGAAAAAATATTTTTTGAAAACACTACAGTATAATTTAATGCAATTGTGACATTAAATGCACATTTTCATCATCATCAGTTTTAACATCTGTATGCCTCAAGTTCATAAACGCAGAGCAGTGCGATAGCAGGACATGTTTAGGACATTGTTATAGGTGATGGTTAACAGTTAACATCAGGTGGGCCATCTATTAGTTCCATCAGGAAGTAATATAAAATACACTAACACGACTTGATTTCGATAATCGATATCGATAGTAATATCGGTAAGATTTGTCTATTCAACAAGTAGTGACTTATTTTACAGGTGCTGTTGCTATCGCTATTGCTCGTTAGGGTATTGCATGTTTTCCTACTCAAAAGTTTGCTTTACTAGTTTTCGTACATAAGCAAACTTTTAAGTAGGAAAACTTGTATCGATCAAAATGAATTTTTTACTAAACTGTGTGCAATGTGATTGCACACAAAATGGTTGATTGCGATTTTTCGAAAATGAGTTTAGTGATTTTATATCTTTCAACATTTCGAAACGTGCGAGCGAGAAGTTGTTTGATAGTTGTCAGCCCCTTAATGTTCGGACAAAACGTGTTTTATTCAAATAGTTAGATAAATAATTACCTATTATTGACAAGCTGGTGCCCTCGATTTCGTCTGCGCAGGATTAGTCACACAATATAATTGTAGCCCATGTGTTATTCTGATGTATATGCTATATTATTGTAAAGTTTCATTAAAATCCATTCAGTAGTTTTTACGTGAAAGAGTAACAAACATCCATCCATACTTACAAACTTTCGCTTTTATAATATTAGTAGGACGTGTAAAATTTGTCTTTATACATATACATACTTATAAAATTACCTTGAGTAGGTATGTTGAGGTTTTTTTAGCTTTATAGTTCAAAGTTAGCACTTTATGTCCGTGCGGTATAGAAAAAAAATGGGTCCAGTTCTTCTGTAACTTAAACTTATTTAAAAAACTACTTCCTTCCATTAAAACTATAAATTTATATTTATAAAGAAGTACACTCACTCATCACAATAAGCTATAAGGCCTATGCCTGTACCTCTGACTACCCCTTTAGACGTCCTTAAGAATTTGGAGTTTGTACTTGGTACTAAGAGAACTGAGAAAATATCCACCATACCTGGGGATCGAAACTGTGAAGTTAACTTTTTTAAAAGGCCTCGAATATTTTTTTTATGAAGTCACACCCTTACCGGAATAGTTTCACATAAACGAATTCGCGCGGCATTCCACTAGCATATACATATTATAATCTCATTTGTTTTCCTTTGATGTAAGATACGAACGTTGGCTTGTGGCAACCCTAGGATAAACAGCTGTTGTAAATTGTCCCGATATAAATTATTGTTTTTATTGTTTTTAGGCATCTTTACGTAGCCCTTTTCGATTTCATCGTTTTTAAACTACTTATCAAACGTGTACAATTGATTATTATTAGTGAATTTCGTGTTGTTATTAGTGTATTGGCCTGATAAAAAACCGGTGCTTAGTCGGTTGAAATATTTGAATGTGATCATTGTTTTCTCGGTTTGGAAGTGTTTGTAGTTCACTTATGTGTTTGGGAGACACTGGAATACAATTTCCTACTTAATTAAGTATATTTATTGCGCGTAAGTACAAAAAATTCCAAACTTATAACCTCAACTTTGTGTTGACATTTCCTTAGTCATTCGCGCGAATTCTTCGTTTACTAGCTGAAGAAACACTAGCATTGTATAATATCTCGAAATGATGACTCGTAAAGCCCTGTTCCGCCTGGAGGAGTCCAAGCTCCAACGGGCTTTACAGAAATTAAAGGCGACTAAGGTTTTGTGCGACCAGTTGACATTTGAAAGAGAAGATAATGAAAAGTTAGTAGTAGATACATTAGACAGCAATAAAATGCTCAAAAGTCAGTTAGCTACATTACACTCACAGTATACTTGTGCTATTGAAGAACGGAATAGGCTACAGAATATGATTGAGGGGTTCGACCAGTGTTGTATTGAGTACGAACAGGCTCTGAAGAGAACATCTCTTCTCGAGAGAGAGTTATGTGATGCCCATCAACAAATCACACTTCTGGAAGGCCGCTCAGTACTCTGCGACACTGAAAACCTTTAGGTTATTTGATGAATTAATTCCAACTGATAGGGAGTACGGCCACATTTCTGATGCAAGTTGTAATACCCCTACTGTTATAACAGATTTGACAAAATGATGACTCAGTGGGAACTTATTCAACATGCACCAGAAATACATTGAGTAGGAACAAACTAAAAAAATATGTTAAAACTAAAAAATGTGTAAATAGAACTATTAAAAAGTTAAAAAATAAAAAAAGTATTGTATTCAAGCCTAAAAATAAGACAGAAACAAATGATTTGTTAGAAAAACTGCAAGTATGCACCTTGCAATTAGAAAATTCAAAAATTCATTATGAATCTGACATACAGCAGCTTCAGTGTGAACTGGCCAGTGTTGAGGGCTCCTTGAGATCCATCACTACTCGCTATGAAAAGTCTCAGGAGGCGATACGGGAGTACTCACTGGCAATGGATGAGCTGCTCAAACAATCTCAGAGCAATAAGGACCGCTATGACTCTATTATAGCCAGTCAAGTATCATGTGACTGTCAACATCCTGCAAGCCCAGGGCCAGTGTGTGCTGCCCTGTCAACTTCCCAGCTGTGTGACAGTCTACAAAACCAAACATCTAACACTATAATGTTCAGCGATGAAATTGGAAAAAAAATGGGCCAGATATTAAGTTCAAGAATAGGACATTCCATCATAAATAATTGTTTACCTGATTCTAGCCTGCATGATATCATGAAATTAATATCAAAATGTACTCTCAAATGTGATTCAAATCTCATAATTTGGGTTGGAAATAGGGGCAATGTAAACAAAGTTGAATTGATAAAATATATTGAAACTTTATGCTCTCTACAAGTGAACAAAATTGTTATGTTTACATTCCCCTACAGCAACAGCTTGCCACCAGCAGAAAATAACTTGAGATATAAGCTAAATATGACTTTGCATACATTAACATGCAATAATAATTTGATACATTTAGTTGACTCTAACACTATTGTTAGTCAAAATTATGTTTTATCTAAAGGTAGTTATTACCTTTCTAATTACCACAAACGACAAGTAGCTGTCTCGCTATCATATTATTTTAGTATTACAGCCAAAAACTTGGCTAAACAAAATGCTTCTTTTGAGCATTGTCTTGACATACAAAACAAGACTCTGGAAATTATTCCAAGTCATTTAAATTAGATTACCAGACAATAGAGGAAGTCTCTAGCATTAATTTTTTAAATAAAAATAAAATTCATAATAAACAAAGTCAGTCAAGTATTAAATCTATCAAAGTAAACAAAATTAAGCATACCAATTTGGTGCATCAAAATATTGAAGGATTGCGTAGTAAAGAATTAGAGCTGGAATTGTACATCACCTCGAACAATATTGACATAATTTGTATTACTGAACATTGGTTGAAAAGTCATGAGCTGATGTTTGGCTTCAGTGATCACCAGGTTGGTAGTGCTTTCTGCAGAGAACACTTTATTAGAGGTGGATCATTAATATTACTAAATAATAAAATTAAATTTAAAGAACGCAAAGATATTGTCCACCACTCTGTAGAAAGACACATTGAAATAGCTTGCGTGGAGTTGGAGCAGTTCATTGTTATAAGCGCTTACAGTCCACCTTCTGCCTCATTCGATATTTTTGAAAAAGCAATGAAAGAAATTTTGTATAAAATATCTAAATCAAACAAGCAACTAATCATATGTGGCGACTTCAATGTTAATTTACTAGTTCACTACTCTTTAAATACCAGGATAATTAGTCTTTTTAAATCATTTGACCTGGAACATTTGTTTATGGAGCCTACTAGGATAACTGCCTCTTCGGCCACATGTATAGATAATATCTTTACTAATGTAAAAATAATAAGTAAAAATCTAATAAGTAATATTCCTTCAGACCACCTTGGTCAAATAATTAAAATAGAAGCAAAAACTAAAAACGATGTATAAAAAAAATTACTTTCGTCCCATTGACCATAAGTCGTTTGGAAGAGTTGAAACTGAACCTTATTACTAGACTACCAAGAATAACTTACAGTAATGATGGCAATTCATATTATAAATTTTTCTATGAATTTGATAACTTATTCAGTTCAATTTTCACACCCAAATCGAAAATGGTCTCTGGCGGTTCTAAATTTTGTGAGTGGGCAACAGCGGGTATTTATAAAAGCAGAGAAACATTGTACAACCTTTATAGTGAAAAACAATACAATTTCAGTGAAGAATTAAAAGAAAAAATTAAAAACTATTCTAAAATTTTCAAAAGCGTGTGTCGCATTGCTAAATCACAATATTTAAGTTCAAAAATCAAAACTAGTCAAGATAAAATCAAAGCTACTTGGAAAATAATTAATAGTGAGACAGGAAGAGTCAAGACACAGAACACCGTATACAACTTGAATGTTGGCGGCACCATCATTACCAAAGATGATGATGTTGCCAAAGCATTTGAAACCTTCTTCACTGACATTCCAGTCTCCACTACAAAGTCCTTAAGCTCTTCCCACATAATCGCAGAGTCATTGTTAAAAGATAACTTTTCAGAATTCAAACAACAGTTTAAATTCGATTATGTGAATACTAATGACATCATCAAAGCTTTTAAAATGATAAATGTAAAAAAAACCACGGACCTCTGGGGCATTTCTGATTTTGTCGTAAAACCTGTGATTGATATTATTGCACCAGATCTAGCTTTTATATTCAACCAATGTATTGATTGTGGCGTTTTTCCTGACCTTATGAAAAATATTAAAATAACACCCTTATTTAAATCAGGTAGTCATTCTGACCCCAGTAACTTTCGCCCGATATCAGTACTACCTACATTTAGTAAAATTTTCGAAAAACTTATACTCAATCAGTTACAAAGGCACTTTACTATAAATAACTTACTTGACAGTAAACAATTTGGATTTACAAGGGGTCGCTCAACCACCGACGCTGGTGTTGAGTTAATAACATATATTTTTCAGACCTGGGAACAGTCGCAAGACGCCTTAGGCATTTTCTGTGACCTTTCCAAGGCATTCGATTGTGTGCACCATGAAACGTTGGTCAGAAAACTGAACCACTATGGTGTTAGAGGTGTTGCTCTAGACCTACTCATTTCTTACTTAAATGGCAGAATACAAAGTGTTGACGTGAATGGAAAGCGCTCTCCGGGGTCAGTGGTAAAAATGGGTGTACCACAAGGTTCTATATTAGGGCCATTTTTGTTTTTAATTTACATTAATGATCTACCTCAAGTAGTAGATGATCACGAGATTGTACTGTTTGCAGATGACACTTCACTTTTATTCAAATTGAAAAGACGACAAACTAACTATGACGATGTAAACAATGCAATCTCTAGAGTCGTAAACTGGTTTAATGTAAACAACTTGTTACTTAATGAAAATAAAACAAAATGCATTCGCTTTGTACTACCAAATGTCCAACAAATAAATGCTGATGTAAAAATCAAAAATGAAAAAATAGACCTCGTGGATACCACCGTATTTTTAGGCATAACCTTAGATAATAAGCTTCAATGGGGCCCACACATAGGCAAATTGTCGAAGAGACTTAGCTCTGCAGCATACGCAGTCAAAAAGATCCGCCTTCTTACAGACGTGGACACCGCAAGACTTGTCTATTTCAGCTACTTTCATAGCATTATGTCATACGGCATTTTGTTGTGGGGGAGTGCTGCAGATATTAACACCATATTTGTGCTGCAGAAGAGGGCTGTTCGTGCAATTTATAACATGAGTCCCAGAGAATCATTACGAAATAAGTTTAAAGAAATAAATGTAATGACTTTACCCTGTCAGTACATATACGAAAATTTAATGTATGTTAGAAAAAATATTAATTTATATGCCAAAAAGAGTGACCATCATAATGTTAACACTAGAAATAAAGATAAGCTCGCTGTTCCCACTACTAGGCTCACTAAAGTAAGCAAATCGTTTGCAGGACAATGTGTACGCTTCTTTAACAAAGTCCCAAGTGAGATTCACCAGTTGTCGATTAACAAATTCAAAAACATAATAAAAAGAAAACTTTGTACAAAAGCTTACTATAAAATTTCTGATTATATAGATGACAAAAAAGCTTGGGACTGATCTATGCTCCAACTCATTAAAAACACTAAACAATTAAGTAGGTACCATAATAAAATTGTAAAAAGGATCATACAAAAAAACGCTAGGAACCAAGCCGTTAGTTTCTTGCCCGTTCTTCTAGGCTTTGGTCGCGAGGAACTGGCGATAGATTCACCTAGTATATAAGACGTTTCAAAGTGATCCTTGTGATTGTACTGAATAAAGACCTGACTGATATGATAAAGACTGATTTTGATTTTGATTTTGGTTGTTCAAACGTCTTAGTTCTTTTCTAATATTAAAGTTAACATAATATTATCCATATAAAATAATGGGTTCAATCTACCCTTTGTTATTCGTTAGAACATTTACATTTATTTATTTATTTATGAGCTTGTTTTTGTCAATAACTAAATCAAATCAAATCATTTATTGTTCGTGAATCTGAGTTTTACAAAAAATAAGATGGTGAAAAATATGATGTATTATTTGGTGATGTATTTTAGAATCTCCAGATCCTGCTGCTTAGCATACAAACATTAATACATGCAAATAATACAGAATTAGTAGAAGAATGATAAAAATAATAATTAATTAATTAATAACAAAGTCAAAATATAGATGTCACATCAAAATAGGAAAGGAACGTATTACAATGTCAATGGTTATTTAACAGCTCAATGTCACTGTCACATAAAAAATTACTAACTGTGTATTATATCGGAGCGCTTCCATGCTTCGGAGGGAACGATAAGCTGTCAAATCCAAATTTTATGGTCGCTAGGCCATCACGGAAGTCTGAGGGTGGCCTTAAAAACTCAGTCACTAGAGGTGACCAGTAGCTCATACGACGAACTTTATTTAATTTATACGTCGAAACTAATTAGTTTGCATGGGCTGATCACTCTGATGACGGAATCGGATGAAGGCTGTATGAGAAAAAAGCACTTAGCAAAAACTGGATAAAAAATATTATAATTATAGCTCTTTGACAGTTCAAACATTTCGCATATAATAGTAAGGTTGAAAACAACAAAAAACTGTGGGAAAATGTTCTGTTGTCAATGTTTTATTTATTTGTTTAAATAATATTCAAACGCCATTACAATTAAAAAATACCAGTAAGAGTGGTATGAGTGAGGCTACTTGACACGTTACTGTTGCATTGTGATGCTTGAGCGGTGACGGTGCGTGTTTCGGTCTTCGTATAGATTACAATGACATGCAACATGTTACGTGTATACGTTGTGACGTCATGCGGCGAGCGCACGCGCTCAGCTACGCAGCTAGTTAGTTCTATGGGAAGAGTTGTCACACCATCAGAACGCAGCGACGTCGTAGTACCAGGGGCATAGCGTTACGACACCGTATTACGTAATGCGTTGAAATCATAGCGTTGCAACGACGCAACGCAGTGACAATGCCTAGGTGGCCTCACCCTAACCCCAAGACATGACGCGGAAGAAAAGGAGGATGACCTTACACGGCAGCAAAATGCAATAAAAAAGTACTGCCTACTTAATTTTCCTTTCAATAAAGATATAAAAATAGAGGAAGATAATGAAGTCTTTATCAATAATGATAAAGACTTTCCTTGTATTCGTAATATTGACCTTCCTTCGTTCGATGGCCTTTACAAAGAAAGCATCAGTAATCATTTTGCAAAACTGAATAAATTGAGTAGTTTTATTATTTTTGTCGTGTCACTAGTTTCTTTCGAACAGTGTGTGAACAGTGGATTTTAAGTGCGCCTCAAGAGGCTCCTTTCAAGCACTTGAAACCTGTTATAGAACTTTTTAGGTTCTATGACATGCCGGTTACCTCACGATTTTTTCCTTCACCGTTTGAGAGTACTGGTACTGTGCACATAAATTTTTGAACAGAAAAACTCATTAGTACATGACTGGTTTCGGACCCACGACCTTAGGATCGGAAGGCGGGGCCGCTACCACTAGACTACCAGTGCTCTCATTTGAGCAGTAATATAAACCTGTTCGTGAAATAATATTTGTGGAACACCGGCATATTACCTATTTCTGCAGCAAAGCAGTGATAATCGCTTTGAAGTGTTTCTTTCTGAAAGTTATGTTTTGTGCCGATACAAAATACATGACACTTAATAAATTTTCGTTTCTGAATGATGTATCTGTAACATAGGCAGACTCAAAATCACGTAGACCTGCAGCTTGTTTCGTCACTTTATCTATAACAAAAAGATAATTGACTGCATTTTCACCGAGTACCATCTTGTGCCACTCTATTATGACAAATCCAATAAGCTATGACCCTTTCTGGATCCATCCGGTTTTATAGTTCATCGAAAATAAATGAAAGAATATTATAGCCGCATTAAACAGATTCTAATCTCAAGGTTATCAAAATAACACAAACTAGGTAGTTACACCTAGACCAAATTTTTGCACATGAGTATTTTTTTTATACTTTCGCGATCATGAAGTCTCGAATATATTTTACAGGTGCTTATTGCGTATTACCAAATTTATTTTCCTGACGAATTACGTGTTACAACATCTAGAGGTATGGTCGTAGGCAGACTAGAGCATTGCACTCAAGAGCTACCTACGTTGAGACTTGGTAGCAGTTTCTGTTCAGAAATTGCAGACCAATAAGTAGGTATAACTGGGTCAGACAATTCAACTAAGTCCAACTTTGACATAGAGGTCAGTCGACGTAAGCTAAGATCAGACGACAAATCCAACTTGGGTGGGTAGTGTTTGGGATATTACGCCACATGTTTTCATCACAGTTACCGCAAAGCATCTTTTCGTCACAAACAATCAGAGTGTGTTGCCAGTGATGACTTTAGGAACTGGTGTGGTTACCAAGAATTTGCCTCATTCACGAGCTTAAAACCACACAACGGAATACAGATATGATGGATGCTGGGAGTTTCATAACCTAATAAAATTAGAAATTAGTAAAGGAGAACCAAGGTCACTGACATCACAGACATAGTAAGTTAATATAGCTCAATGAACCGACTGCCTCTGAAGAATAAAAGTTCTCAAGTGGCAACCACGAACTGGAAGACGAAGATGCCTCATCCGATAGACTGACGAAATTCATAAGATTGCGGCAAGTCGGTCGCTCAAGTCAAACGACAAATGCTTAGAGAAATGCTACGAGTCTCGATTTTTTTTTCATAGCTTTTATTTATTGCAAAATAGTTGTTATAGATACAAAAACTTTAAAAACAAGTTACTGTGTGAACAAACTTAAAATGCGATCGAAATACTTGTGAAGAAAAATATCGTAACTACGTCAGTCTGTGCGTCATAACTGAATCATTAAATTACAAAACGTTTTATAATTATTAGAATTAATTTTGAATATTTCATTTTGCTCACGGCTATTTAATACATGCTTGCTTAGTTCAGGATACCCGCTTTTTTAGTATCACTGACGTAAATAAAGATGTTGTGGCCGTGGTTAATAAATGCACGTCCATTCCAATCTCATTCTGTCTCAATTAAGAAAAACATTGAGAAAAGTCAGCTACACATGTATTGAGCATGTATTTTCTGATCAAAACGATCTTTATTTAATTCAATCACTTGGATCACTTCTGAAGAATAGTTTTGAATCTTCTCCATTCTTCAACTTTCCAAGAACTTCAGGGTTTTACAACCTTGCCTGTTCTTCTAGACTTGGTAGATTTACATAGTTTCATAAGACGTTTCAAATTTATCCGTGCGATTAAACTAAATAAAGATATATTTTTATGTTTAATAACAGATCTGGTTTTCAGATGAGATATAAAAAAAAACGATAGAGATATCATTAGTATATCTCTACTTACATCAAAACCATTATATCAATGTCGACCAAATGATTTTGACTAATTTTATGGTTCCAAAAAATAAACAAGACCTTTTCAACTTCATTAAATTTTATTTTTGGTAATAAATCATAAAGTAGAATCTAACATTTTTTGTTAAGCTGTCAAATTTTTTAAGAAACATAATTTTTTCAGCCTTTTTTTTGCGTACATGGTAGATATCACTCAGATCGCTTAATTCCAAGTACAGAATCAACATTTATTTAGATGTCTATAGAAGGTAGGCAGTGGTACGTCGTTTTTTTCTTACGATGTTTATCTTCACCGGTTGAGAGCATAGACATTGCGCACATATGTTTTTCGAAGAGAATAACCCTTGTTTCACTATCGGACTCGAACTCACGACATTACGATCAAGCGGGGACACTTCCACTAGACCACTTATGTACAAACAGTGGGTATCTGCAATAACGCAGTTAAAAATGGTTAGATTTTAAATTTATGGTTTTTAAAACCTACGTATAAATTATATTACACATAAATCTTAATAGGCATATTCTTACATTCATGTAATGAACGGAACGCATGATGAGGACATCTTTGGTATGAATGAGTGAAGTGTGGTGTGAATGAATGAACTTGGGTATGTTTGGTGGGAACTGGACTAGATAGACAAATAGATAGGCTGTGAACTAAAATAAAAAAATAATATATAAAACGGTGATAAAAATAAAACGTGCCCGATTACCAAGACAAGAAGCAGTTGATTGATTGCGACTTTTCATAATAAATTCAGTAAGTGAAGTACTACCACCACGCCTTTTTCTGCCGCCAAGCAGCGTTGCTGTGTTTCGGTCTGAAGAGTCTGGTTGCCGGTGTAATTACAGGCACATGAGGCTTAACATCTGTATCTGTACCTGTATGCCTCAAGTTGATGGACGCAGGGCAGTGTATTGTAGGGCACGTTCCTTTCGTGCGTGACCTACGAGGCAATGCTTTGTTATATGTGATGATTTCCACTTAGCATCAGTTGGGCCATCTGCTTGTTCCATTATCTAGTTGTATAGAAACAAATGATTTTATATTTTTGAAAATGATGAAATGTGAAAGCAAGAGGTACATTAGCAGCTATCTTCGCCCTAATATACGACCCGTGTATAATATATCCAACTGTGATGAAATGAATTTTATTGAATAACTGACCACCGTAGGGCAAGATACTTGCCAACCAAAGCATCATCGACCTAAACGAGTTTGTGCAATATCAAGTTACAAGTCTTAGAAATAACTTGAAATGACGTAAGATATATCGAAACGTGAAGAAAATCTAATAAAAAAATGGAATTTACGTAAACTTCAATGTGATTAAGGTGATTATGTTATAAAATGTTAAATAGACGTCATAGTGATGATAGATTAGACTAATGTATCTGTTTTTTTTACTTATTTTAATGTCTGAGATGTTACAAAATCATGTGAGTTAGTAGGTTATAGTCGTAGATTCCTACGTATTAAATAAAGATACACTAGCAAAAAAAAGATGACTTACCTACTTCCTTTCATATTTCAGAAAATTGAAAATTAACTAATTAATAAATTGACCAATTGTTGTATTAAGTGTATTTTTCCATGTTTGTTTTTGATAATCTTGTTATGTTTTGCATTTTGTATTGTCTTAGTCTGTTCACACGCTCTTCATGTAGGATATATTGGTGGAAACTTAAAACTCAAAGTCAAAAGGAATAAATACCTTTTGACTTTGAGTTGCAATCACACAAGGATCACTTTGAAACGTCTTAAAACTAAATGAATTTAGGTGCCATTCCACGCGACCAAGCGTATTACTTGAAACTTAAAAGGTATTTAAAATTATTACTGTACTGTTTGTTTGCAAATTAAATAAAAAAAAAACCATACAGACAACCATATGTTCCACTAGATGTTAAGTAATAATCATCACCTATACCAGATACCATTGCCTAGCAAGTCACGCACAATTGGTACTTGCCTTACGATGCACTGCCTTCCACTAACCTGAAGCATAACATATATGAAGCGAAAATTTCACCGGCATTCATACCCTTCAAACCGAAACATAGCAACGCTGCTTGACGGCAGATAGAGGCATGGTGGTAGAAGGTACTTCCCCGGACGAGTCCTTCACAAAAAGCTAGTTAGTTGTACTAACAAAGTGAGTTACTGTATTCTCCTAAATCTAAAATAATGTGCCTACACAAGAGAGTTTCAAATAAAGATAGCTACCAAGTTTTCTAAAAAGATCTTACGTCCGACTACCGCTCTGTACCTCTGTGGTACGAGAACATATCGATATGTCGATTTGGCAGTCTCGCGATGCCGAATTGCGATATACGAGCGATTCGTGCGATATATCCGCCGACGCGACGGGAGAAAACGTACCTTCTTAGATTTATTCCAAAGTTATGCTAAAAACCTGACAGTAGCACGAATTGCAGAGTTAATAAAATCATATCAAATGTTAATCAAATACTTAATCACTTATTTAGTTTATTTGGCGTAAATATTGGTGGACATTCAATACAGCATTATCTCGCCCAAAACTAAGCCAAAGCTTGTGATATGAGAACCGTCGAAGCCTATAACAAAGCATTACCTCGTAATTCACGCACGATATGAACGTGCCCTATGATGCACTGGCCTGCGTCCTTCAACTTGAGGCATACAGATGTTAAGCCTCATGTGCCTGTAATTACACCGGCAACCACACTCTTCAAACCAACACACAGCAACGCTGCTTGACGGCAGAAAAAGGCGTGAAAAAGTGGTGGTAGTACTTCCCAGGACGAGCCCTCTCTTAGACTCTTAAAAATAAAGAGAGCTCAACATTTTTCTTCTTGAAATGTATGTGGAAAGCCGATCGATGATGATGACGTGTCTGATCTACAATGCTCTGAATAAAATCATAGTTATTAATCCTTGTTTTACATTGAGAGCGATATTCATAACGCATTGGGAGCCAGAGTTATTCAATAAGCAACCAAGGCGAGAAAATCTGCCTTCATCTAGGCAGCATATTACTGGCAGTCAGAACCAATCAATAAGCTGATATTGATGAGGCCTACCTCTGTACAGCAAATACCCTTTGTTCTTGACAAGGTACATACGAATAACTTAGACAGACAAAAAAAACAGCATTATTCTGAGATGGTGGTGTTAAAACTGCCATAACATCAATGCTGTCTCTCTCACTTGTTGTGTCACTAGTTTCTTTCGGAACAATGTGATGTGATAAGGATTTTAAGTGCGCCTCAATAGTCTCCTTTCGAGCACTTCACACGTGTTATAGAACTTTTTAGGTTCTACGACATGCCGGTTTCCTCACGTTGTTTTCTTTCACCATTTGAGAGTACTGGCATTATGCACATAAACTTTTTGAACAGAAACATTATTGGTGCACGACCGGTTACGACCTTAGGATCGGAAGACGGGGCCGCTACCACTAGACCACCAGTGCTCTCAATCAATCAATGCTGTGGCCGTAAACAACATTCACCCAAGTGTACGCAGAATCGGACGGCGGACCGCTGTGAGTTTTCCATTTGGCTGTTATACATTCACCCATGAAACGCCACCCGCGTGAGTTTTAGCGAGTGGAAATGCCAACGTGAGTGAGGCGAAGCGCGTGATCAAAGTTAGGTCCACTAGGTGAAACACTTCGTGTTTGTTTAGAAAATTGACACCCTGCACTGGTGACAAAGACGCGACACGACAAATTAACGATCATTCCGTTAATTCAAAAATAAACAAATTAAATATCACTTTATTGTTCACAAATCTTAGCATACTCTGTATATTTAGATATTTGATTAGAAATCAAAGTTGTGATGCTGTTTTGTATTTATTTTGGCAGTTTAAAGTTTAACGTGTCGTCTCGCGTCGCTGTTGTTTTATTGAATTGGCTTTGGGTATCAACTAAAACTTGTTATACTTTATATCAATACAAAGTATTCAAACAACGGCAATTATCACACGAAATTTACTGTTCAACGGTTGTAAATTGTTGAATTGAATAATTTAAACTGTTTGAATACGTTGGGAGCTCAAACACAGACTGTTTATTCGAATTTATTCGATATCAAAACATTGTTTTTACGAACGGAACGCAATCGAATTGGTTGAATACCTATTTGAATACATTTGTGGTGATTAAAATGGAATGAAATTTAATGATCGGTTTACATTGTAGACTCGAATGTTTGTGTTACTGTGGCTTTCCGCTAACTCATTTGTAAAACAGAACACGTGACTCGAAAATTTACAGCTAACGCGGCACCAATATTCTAAATTTTCGGGATAATGTAAAGTTAGTACAAAAGTTACAAATTTTCTAAATATTTCTAATATTGTTAAGGCTTAGACAACCGCTCACAAGTCACTTCCACATTTCAACATTTTTGAATAATTTTGTTTTTTTTTTCGTACTTACAAACTTAGGTAGGAAAACTTGCTTTGCTGAATCATTCCGATACTTTGATGCTTACCATTTTTCATAAATACCTTCAGTAATTCTATAATTATCACCAACAATTTTAAATGTGTGAGCGTAACGTTGTTCAGCCTCTTTTTTTCCATTTTCAAGCTCATTTTGGTTCGGGGCTCTTTCAATAAATCAAGATATACCTGCAACAGTAGTTTCAATGTAAACTACGTCTTTAGAAAGAAATAAATAAATAAAATTATTTAATTGGACAACACAGTAAAATAAAAACAAAAAAATAATAAAATAGAAAAGATAAAGGTAGAGCGTAATAAAAAAAATAACAGAGGTAAAAGTGAAACAGACAAGAATCATAATTTGGTTAATACCTAGACACCTACCTAATCTGTATACCTTACCTACCTACCTAAATCGTATTGATAGGTAGATAAATTATTGTGACAGCCTTCACAGCTCAGTTGGTAGTAGCTCTGCCTTCTGGGCTGTAGGCCGTGGGTTCGGTTGCCAACGAGAACAAACATTTGTGTGGTAAATAGGTGTTTGTTCTATGTCTAGATGTTATTATAATAAGTATGTATTTATAAAAAAAAAGTATTTAAGTATATATCAGCTATTTGGTTCCCATATTACAAGCTTTGCTTAGTTTGGGACTAGATAGTCCTGTGTGGAAAGTTTACTAATAGTTATCATTTATATTTATTATTATTGTACACGAAGGAAAATTTATCGAAGGAAAGAAAATCAATCTTTTAATCGTGGTAGTAGGTATAAAAAAACAATAAAAGTGCTAAGGTAGGTCTCCAATTCCCTATAGGAACGTTGAAATAGCATTATTGTCGCAACTCACATTGCATCAAACTCATCTGACTTCCTCCTTCAATAATACTACTTATTTATATTATGTGGCAACACTAACATTGTTTCATGAATTCTGTTGAATAACAATCGCATTTCCAGGATTTTATTCATTTGTTCCACGTACCGATGTTTGTTTATGACGTCATAGAGTATAATATTGAAACTAGGTATTAAAACATGTTACATAATATTATGTATATTTTGAATAACGTACTTCTGCTGCGTAAAGTTCATTGACCGGATTGAACGTTGAAAATAAATTAATATAAATGCTTGACTAGGCTTCGCTGATAAAGATTATATATAAGAATTTAAAGAAATTAAGTTTCAAAATAACCCTATTTCTTAAAATTCGTTTAACTCCTTACATGTATAATCCAGTTGTCTGGTAGAGATTGCTGCAATACGACGGCCAATGGTTTGACTAACATGATCTTTTTAAAACAGTAAAAGTAGTGTATGTTCATAAAAAAAATGTTTATCCAACCATTGGCGGTTCGTATAATCCTCAATAAAGTATTTATTTTTTTATTATTTTTATATTTAGCCAAAGGTCTCAAAGTTATTAAATTCTAACCAAAGCCATAAAAATGTTAATTTTTTGAAATTACAGTATAAATGATTAAATAGTGATGCTGCCTTTGATTGACTGTTTATCTGGCGTCGTAATAAATTTCTGCATATTTTATAGTGGAGACAGTAAATAAATAGGCGGAATAACAGACAACATGGCACATAACGTTATATAGCCCCAAGCTTGAACTATGGAAAGGGCTATTTTTAAAACATTCGGAAACGTTTCCAATCGGAAATGTCAGTTTCTGTATTTGTTTTTTTTTAAACGTACAAATTCTGACGTCTTCATATATGTATAAGCCCTGCAGATGACTGATACTTTATTTTGTAAATACATTACTTGTACAAAATACATTACAATATAACACCAAGACATAGCACAAAGACAGCCTTCACAGCTCAGTTGGTAGTAGCTCTGCCTTCTGCGCCGTAGGCCGTTGGTTCGATCCCCACCGAGAACAAACATTTGTGCTATGAACATAGATGTTTGTTCTCTGTCTTGGTGTTATCTAATATTATAAGTTATGTATTTACAAAAAGAAGTATATGTGTATTATATCAGTTAACTGGTTCCCATAGTACAGCTTTGGCTTAGTTTGGGGCTAGATAGTGCTATGTGGAATTTCCACCAATATTTATTATTATTATTATTACAGCAGTTTCAGTTTACAGAGCAAATATCAATATTTATCACACAATTTTGTTGGCCTCAGTTAGGGATGAAAACCACTACAGCGCAGAAGGCAGAGGAGTACCTCTGACTTAGAAGTACCTCTGTAGTGGTTTTTAAAAATTTATTTATGAGAATTAGAGCTTTTTGTGAAGGACTCATCCGGGGAAGTAGTACCACCACGCCTTTTTCTGCCGCCAAGCAGCAACGCTGTGTTTCGGCTTGAAGAGTGTGGTTGCCGGTGTAATTACAGGCACATGAGGCTTAACATCTGTATGCCTCAAGTTGATGGACGCAGGGCAGTGCATCGTAGGGCAGGTTCCTATCGTGCGTAACTTACGAGGCAATGCTTTGTTATAGGTGATGGTGACCACTTAACATCAGGTGGGCTACTCGTTTCATCAGTTAGATGAATAAAAAATATAATAATATTTATATTCGATTGGTAAGTATACCAACGGAGCTGTGAGGTCAGATAATTATAATCTGAGATCTAAAGCCATTTTGAGTTCATATGGGACCTAAGGGGATGCACAGGCGAGTACTCTCAAACGGTGAAGAAAAACATCGTGAGGAAACGGACATGTCGTAGAACGAAAACTTTCTAAAATATGTGTCAAGTTCTCGAAAGGAGTGCGCTTTGAGGCGCACTTAAAATCCTTTCACCATACTGTTCCGAATGAACTAGTGACTCTACAAGAAGAAGAAGAGAAGTAACAACCCCTTTTTTTAGCAAAAAGGGGTTGTGTGTCTATAATTCACGATGAAGCCAATGAGGAAAACTCAAAACTGATAAATTAATTTACAAAAATATCAATTACTCTACCTATTGCTCATTTATCATGGCCCTAATGAACAAGTAATTAATAACACATTAACAATTTACGAAAATTGAAAATAAAATTTATAGCCCTTATGTGTGTCAAGTAGTTTCGAAACTGACAGTTTGATTGACAATTAAAAATTTAAATATTAAAATGTTATATTAATTTTTAATATAAATCTTAATCTTAATCTTAATATATTATATAAAATGCTAATGTTCGTACGTGTGTCCACGGTTTTCTCTATGATCCGCAACTTCGATCAACTTCCCGGTGGGATGGCAAATACCCCTTGGTCTCCTGATGTGCATAAGGGAGTTTGGTCGGGGTGGGTGGAAGAGGGTGGTTGTGGGTGGCGAAAAAGTGGAATAATATATATCTGTCCTTCTCTAACTAATGTAGTTAGAGAAGGACAGATATATGTTATTCTGAGAACTTCTGTAAAATTCTGAAAATCTCGGGAATGATCTAGAAAGTTCCAGAATGTGTGCAACTGATGAAATCAATCTAGAAAACTCTAAAACTTTCTGGAATGATCTAGAAAGCTCCAAAAAGCCGTGCAAGTATTGTAATCGATCTAGAATATTTCAGAAAGCTTCTGGAATGATCTAGAAAGTTCCAAAATGTGTGCAATCGATAAAATTGATCCGGAATGTTCTAGAAAATTCTAAAAATTTCTGAAATGATCTAGAAAGTTCTAAAATGGTTTCAATTGTTGTAATCGATCTAGAATGTTTAAGAAAGCTTTTGGAAAGATCTAGAAAATTACAAAGATCTGCAACTGTTAAAATCTTAATATATTATATAAAATGCTAATGTTCGTACGTGTGTCCACGGTTTTCTCTATGATCCGCAACTTCGATCAACTTCCCGGTGGGATGGCAAATACCCCTTGGTCTCCTGATGTGCATAAGGGAGTTTGGTCGGGGTGGGTGGAAGAGGGTGGTTGTGGGTGGCGAAAATGTGGAATAATATATATCTGTCCTTCTCTAACTAATGTAGTTAGAGAAGGACAGATATATGTTATTCTGAGAACTTCTGTAAAATTCTGAAAATCTCGGGAATGATCTAGAAAGTTCCAGAATGTGTGCAACTGATGAAATCAATCTAGAAAACTCTAAAACTTTCTGGAATGATCTAGAAAGCTCCAAAAAGCCGTGCAAGTATTGTAATCGATCTAGAATATTTCAGAAAGCTTCTGGAATGATCTAGAAAGTTCCAAAATGTGTGCAATCGATAAAATTGATCCGGAATGTTCTAGAAAATTCTAAAAATTTCTGAAATGATCTAGAAAGTTCTAAAATGGTTTCAATTGTTGTAATCGATCTAGAATGTTTAAGAAAGCTTTTGGAAAGATCTAGAAAATTACAAAGATCTGCAACTGTTAAAATCGATCCAAAATAATATCTATCTACTTCTGAAAATGGATCCTTAAATATTTCTTATACCATCAAACATGCGATGTATTTTAACCCGAGCAACGCCGGGTTTCGCTGCTAGTTTTATATAAACTTTTACCCTCCTCATGCAACGGTGTTTGAATTTAAATAATGCTTAAAATTTGAGCTGTCTCTGTTTGCCATTACGCATTGGTAAGAGATGGCAATAGTTTAAGCATAGTTTAACGTTTGACAGATTTTTTGTAGTAAGGCCGTCAATGTTTAAATTTTAAGGAATTATTTCGTTTCGTCTCTAGTAACAAGTCAGGCAGATGCCTTGATCACGAATACATTGTGATATATGTGGCGTTTATACGTATCGTACGATATTCAACTTTATTTTGTTGTAGTTTAGGCCCTGTTTGTTCGTGATTAGGCCCTGATGCACGGTGGCCGCCTACGGATTGGGTGAAAACGTTAGCGTGACGGTATTGAAAGAAGATGTTTGACCTCATCAAACATCTTTCTTTAGTAGATCCTCGGCTCGGGAAGTATTTAAGAAAATCTTAAGGCGAAGACAAGAGCTTATGTGACTCTCGCTCGCACGTTTCGACATATTGAAAGATATAAAATCACTAAACTAATTTTCGAAAAATCGCAATCAACCATTTTGTGTGCAATCACATTGCACACAGTTTAGTAAAAATTTCATTTTGATCGATACATGTTTTCCTACTCAAAAGTATGCTTTACTAGTTTTCGTACATAAGCATACTTTTAAGTAGGAAAACATGTATCGATCAAAATGAAATTTTTATTAAACTGTCTGTAATGTAATTGCACAGAAAATGGTTGATTGCGATTTTTCGAAAATGAGTTTAGTGATTTTATATCTTTCAACATGTCGAAACGTGCGAGCGAGAAGTTGTTTGATAGTTGTCAGCCCCTTAACTGATCAGTGGGCTTTAAAAAAAATAGAAACGAATTAAAATACCAACTTATATTCCGCTACAAAACACTAAATATTTATTATTCATATTTAGTAACAGTTTGGTGAAGTTATTTACCTACTTTGAACCGGTAAACACCGATAGAAAGAGTTTGGTAACCCGTTTTCTATGGAATACCGGCAAAGGGCCAGTTAGCCAACAACATAACGCGAGGATAGTGTAAAAAACTAGTTTTTCTTGTTTTATTCTGGGTCAATGTTTGAACTGTATTGCTAAACAGCCTTACTACCTAACTCTTTGATGCCTGTCTTTATTATCATTCTAATTATTTTTAGAGTGCCTCTCAACTACTAAAATATGCAGGTAGTCAGTTTTTTTCGCTCCCTTTCAAAACCCCATATCTGAATAACCCCTTGTCCGATTGAATTCATATACCCATATAAATTCATATAAATTTCTCAATTACAACCTATCGACCTACCAAGTTACGGTTTCCTCACGATGTTTTCCTTCATCGTTAGAGACTACTGGCATTATGCACATACATTTTTGAACACCAGTTCCGAATCCACGACCTTAGGATCGGAAGGCGGGGCCGCTACCACTAGACCACCACTTAACTGACCACTCGAACAGCTTCTAGACATCCCAGGCACGGTAGATACCCCCTCAGATCTATTAGTACCAAGTAACTTAAGAATCTTCGAAGATATCTAATGAGGATAGTCAGAGCTTAGAGGATTTAATCATTTTACAATAGTTGGTATTCCCCTGATGAAAATGTTGATAAAGAGCTATACTAAGATGATATCCATAGATAAAGTAATTTACCTATAATCTATCTATGCCTTTGATCCTATAATTTGCTTCAATCGACGCCGTTATTATCCTATTACCGCGTTAATTATCAGGCAAGCATGACGCCTCTCGATTCCATTTAACTGCAGTAATCATGCTCGTACAACAACGTCAATAAAAATCTTTTGTAATGAAGATTCAATCAAGTATAAAAAGCTTTTTTTTATAATATTTAAATAATCAATAAATTGAAGTAAACTTTTCGATAATTTCAAATGGTCGCATTCGAGTTTTCGGGAGTGATCATTTTTTTGTGATCTGGGGCCTTATGCTCACTTCGAACGAGATTATCTCACGGTAGAGATGACGTCATATCTCGTTCGATAACTATTAATCCTCATTCTCACCATCTCACTCCCCAATTTTCTCATTCAAAGTTCATGCGAGACGCAACGTCAACGAGTTATTGAACGAGATGTGACGTCATCTCCACCGTGAGATAATCTCGCTCGAAGTGAGCATAAGGCCCCTGACGGGATGTCTACCGTGCCTGAGAATAAAATTCTTGAAGCTGTTTTTTTATCATCTAGCTTTGCCTAATTTTCATTAGCTGTGTATTTGTCTATAAGTAGATAAACTATTTGCGAACTATTTAAATATTTTACGCGTTCGATTCTTATTCTTCGAATAAGTGAAATTTACGATGTCATGAATAGTTGAGAAATATCGATCATAAGAATAAGTTACCAGAGCTGAGGAAAATATTGAGGTGAATTTCCCTCTTGGGAGTCGTTACATGGGAAAAATACTGCAATACCAAGTAGCAAGCTAGTTAGACTCAAATAACAAGATTCTCAATAGTAAAGTTTAGTTAAGAATACAATTTACAATAGAAAATTACTTTATTGTACAACATAACTATAAGCATAAAACAACAAAAACTGGCTAAAAAACAAGGGGTACTTTGCTAAAATGTCGTGGAATAAGTAATAACTTTTCTGCAAAAAAAAAAAAAACTTGAATGGTTTTCTCAAGGATGCCATTATGAATGTGTGTGTCAAATAAAAAAAACCATCAAAATCGGTTCTTCCAGTCAAAAGTTCTGAGGTAACAAACATTAAAAAAAAAACAGTCGAAATGAGAACTTTCTCCATTTTTTGAATTTGGTTAAAAATCAGTGCACCCGTTTCCCTGTTTTGATATTCATTAGATATAGTATGAAATATTTTGTACGAACATGTTACGAGTAATTAGTACAAATTTAAGGAAAATTATCCATACTAAATCTGATAATCAGCATACGTTTAGCATGATTCAGGATACTTCTGAAGCTATAGTTTCCTTGTAAAGGAAACTATAGCTTCAGCTTTACTTTTAAGATCTTCAGTTAGGTTTAACAGTACAGGTTTCGTACAGGTTAGTACAAGTTTTATGATGATCAGCTTAGGAAGAACCGGAACTAAAATATTTTATGAGATGTGAATCACTATTATTGATTCAATAAACAGTAAGAGATTTGTAAGTAATTCGAAAACAAAACTGTAGGTTCATTTGTTGTCCCTTTTTTTATAAAAGAGAGAATAATTATAAAAAATAACTGAAACTATTAAATTAGTTTTTTTTTTTTTTTATACTACTAGCTGATGGAACAAGCAGATGGCCCACCTGATGTTAAGCGGCAACCATCACCTATAACAAAGCATTGCCTCGCAAGTCACGCACGATAGGAAAGCGCCCTACGATGCACCACCCTGCGTCTATCAACCCGAAGCACACAGATGTTAAGCCTCATGTGCCTGTAATTACACCGGCAACCACACTCTTCAAACCGAAACACAGCAACGCTGCTTGGCGGCAGAAAAAGGCGTGGTGGTAGTTCTTCCCCGGACAAGCCCTTCACAAAGAGCTCTACTACTCTTAGTGTCTGCTAAAGTGGCCTTATGAATAAATATACCTACCAAAAATATCTTAAAATTCTTCCTTGATATCCATTTTCATTTCATATTTTCTTGGCGGATTTTGTATCAGAATTTGCAATCAGACTGCGTGTTAAACGAAATTGCTAGCTTATCACAAAATCCATCTAAAATCTAATAAAGTTACAGTATGTAGGGATGTAATAAAAGTCAACAAAAACGGAACAAGTGATTGATCCGGGTCGTTTGCTTGGGTCCTCAGATCAGATTCAATATCTCTTCTACTGAGAAAGATAAAAAAAATAGTTTAGCTTTTTTGTGTGAAACAGCAAATTACCATCTATATCGAGTATTTTAAGAGTAGTAGAGGTCTTTGTGAAAGGCTTATCCGACGAAGCAAACTAAAAAAAAATGGGTTCCACTTTTTTATTTAAACCTGTACTTCTGTCGAGTAGCGAATATGCCGAATTACGAATCTGTCCAATCCAGAATCTGTCGAGTACAGAATCTGCCGAATTACGAATCTGTCCAATCCAGAATCTGTCCTACAGCGAACAAAGGAGTACTACTACCATGCCTATTTCTGCCGCCAAGCAGCGTTGCTTAGGCTTAGGCTTTGTATGCCTCAAGTTTCAAGATAGAGGGCTCTTTGCGAAAAGCTCGTCCGGGGAAGTACTACCACCACGCCTTTTTCTGCCGCCGAGCAGCAACGCTGTGTTTCAGTTGGTGTGGTTGTCGGTGTAATTACAGACACATGAGGCTTAGCATCAAGTTGATGGACGCAGGGCAGTGCATCGTAGGGCACGTTCCTATCGTACGTGACTTACGAGGCGATGCTTTGTTATAGGTGATGGTTGCCACTTAACTTTAGGTGGGCCATCTGCTTGTTCCAAGCCAGTGGTATAAAAAAACGTAGATGTAGTGCATCATAGGTTACCACTTAAAATCAGAAACGGGCCATCTACTTGTTCAATTGGCAAGAAGTTGAGAAAAAAGGGTCACCTCTGCCTTTAACAATTGCATTATGTACCTCATTAAGAGTAGTAGAGCTCTTTGTGAAGGGCTTGTTCGGGGAAGTACTACCACCACGGCTTTTCAGCCGCCAAGCAGCGTTGCTGTGTTTCGGTTTGAAGAGTGTGGTTGCCGGTGTAATTACAGGCACATGAGGCTTAACATCTGTATGCCTCAAGTTGATGGACGCAGGGCAGTGCATCGTAGGGCACGTTCCTATTGTGCGTGACTTACGAGGCAGTGCCTTGTTAAAGGTGATGGTTACCACTTAACATCAGGTGGGCCATCTGCTTGTTCCATCAGCTAGATGTATAAAAAAACCTCATAGAGCGTTTTCATAGAGGACGTGCCCTATTTGCTAAGAAAAGTCTTAGAAGCCCGTCATCCAGAGCAGTAGAGCTCTATGTGAGTGGCTCGTCTGGGGAAGTACTACCACCACGCCTTTTTCTGCAGCCAAGCCGCGTTGCCGTGTTTCGGTTTGAAGGGTGTGGTCGCCGATGAAATAACAGGCACATGAGGCTTAACATCAGCATGCTTCAAATTGATGGATGCAAGCCATTGCATCGTCACATCTACTTTATAACAATCGTATTACCTCATAGAGCATAATTCATTGAGGTCGTGCCCTATGAGGGCATCGTGACCCATAACTCTGCGAAGTAAAGATTTTAAGAAAAGTCTTATAAGTTCGAAAGGAGCCTTTTTGAGGCGCACTTAAAATCCTTTCACCACACTGTTTCAAAAAAAACTAGTGACACGATAAAAAGAAGAAGAAGCTCGTTATTGCACATCAACCTTCACTGTACAGTAAAATACAATAACAGTCTACGTTTCAATAAGAATAGTAATTAAGTTAATAATACTAACCTAAATGCCTGCATATTTTCCTAAAAGACCTTGTTTCTTTTGACCTAATCTAGGTCAAGACCATTCTAGATTACTCGAATACTCTATAGTCTGTATTGTTATGTAGGTGTGCCTGTGTGTGTGTGCTATGAATCTTGATAAGGTAATTTTCATTATCATCAGCCTGAAGAACTCAACTACTTGATATATATATATCACATCTTATTTTATGGAAGGACAATATTAATATTGTTTTCGATACCTCCAATTTTTTTTACAAAACAATAAAAATATCATTATGATTATCATTAGTGTTATTCATAAGATGCGCTTACTTATTATGTCATATAGAAGGTGATAAAAAGGAGAGTGTCCACCTCGAGAAGAGCACTATTTTAAGCTTTAGTGAATTAATTTGTATCCCTCTATATGCTCGAGATTCTACTATAGAATCCTTCGCTCCGCTCTGGATTCAAAAAAACACTCTCGCATTTAAAAAAGTTGTTTGAGCCCTAGGTAAACCATCTACTAATATATATCTTCTATCTATATGTATCTATCTACTAACTACTATCTCAAGATTAATTGAGGATGTCTAATGAGGGTAGTCAGATGTACGTCCAACTATTATAATTGGCACATACCTTTGGCATACCAGTAGCCGTTATTGTAGCTCTTTCACGATCTTTTTATAACAAAAATATCTAGACAGGTGAAGCTACTGACAAAAACTAGTTATCTATTAGGTACGTTCTCAAGACCTAAGGATGCACTAAAGCATTCGTCCAAATCTAAGCAAGCATATTTGGAAGAGCCGCAGCGATTTGCAAGATCTACGAGCCACGATTGCAAATAAAAATCCATTCCATTTTGAATTCTGTGCTCTAAGTAATAAAGCTTACAAAAGACAAACATATTTTTGTTAGACTACCTACATTACCGACTAGACTCGGTGACACATAGCCCGGGTATCTACGTAACATATCTTTCGCGGAAGAAGTGATAAAGCTATCGAGAACTTGGGATTGTTCGCATTTTTCATTGCTATTTTCATGCGAGAACTTTTTGAAAATACCGTAAAAGACTTTTACGTTCTGTCAGTATACTGGCTTACTTGAAAATCCGAATGTGCTTGTACACCGGTAACCACACTCTTCAAACCGAAACGCAGCAACGCTGCTTGGCGGCAGAAAAAGGCATGGTAGTACTTCCCCGGACGAGCCCTTCACAAAGAGCTCTACTACTCTTAAGACCTTTGTGTTTATGACCTTCTTGCTTCTTCTGATTAACGAACAGATGTTTTTAAGTTTTATTCTATAACCTTGTGCAGGTTCTGTATTGTCGGTGGTAAGTAATTTAATTCTTGATTGTTTTTATGTTAGATTATTTATTGCGATTAGACTAAACTACAAATTATTATCAATATAAAAAGCTTCTAATACCTTCCGTCCATAAAAATACACACAAGAGCAATTCATCAGGCGGGTTTTCATTCATGAACAAGCAGTAACAGTAAAATGAGTATTCGCTTATAAATTTAAATAATATTTATATGACTGTAAATTTTTCTGTCGGATGTTTTGTAATCTGGTGAAAATCGATGTACAAAAAAGAAACAGTTTGACAACGTGACAATCGAGAGAGAGATAGCGATAGGGGTGAGATTTGTTATTTCAATAAACAACGACTCATTTTATATCTACTGCGACTGGCTATTGCTGTTGCCAGATTAGTTCAGTTCTTCGTGATGGGCTAGTCCAGGGAACTACCACCATACCTTTTTGCACCAAGCAGTGTTGCTGTGTTTCGGTTTGATGAGTGTGGTTGCCGATGAAATTACAGGCACATTAGGCTTCATATCCGTATGCCTCAAATTGATGGTTGCATCGTAGAGCACGTTCCTGTCGTGCATTACATATGAGGCATACTTTGTTATTGGTGATAAATAAATAAACTAGTAGTTCGCCCCGAACTGAGATCTCGCGATGCGACCCGACGAACGCATCAAAACTTTGAGTTCGTAGTAGTCAGAGGCAAGTCCAAACATTATCTTTGGACTTTTTTCTGACTACCGCCTACTGACTTAGTATGGTTACCAAGTTTCAACTCTATTGGCCTATTTATTGAAGAGTTCCGTTGAACAGACCTTGGCTCCATCATCAGACCCGGTCGTCGTCACCATTTTATTTATTATACACATATTTATATATACACCTCCTTAATTTATTTCAAAAAAAAATTTTAAGAAAAAGCAAAGGAACTGGCCGACCAGCAGAAAAACCTTGATGTCAACGAAACTCTTAGAGATGGGAGCTCTTGGATCGCTGGTTATCTTAATTTAACTTTTATTATTTTATCTCAAAAACCGAGCGTCCCAAAATAAAAGTAAAAATTGTTTTGAGGTGTTCAAACAAAGCCCTTTCATATGACATGCAACTTGATTTTTTTATGTAGCTTTTTTTATTTTTGCCCCCTTAAAAAACCCCATATCTCAAAAACCCTTCATCCGATTTTACTCATATACTTACCAGTAAATTTCTCAAGTGCAAGCTATCGACTTATCAAATTTCATGCAGATCGGATCAACGGTTCTAAAGTAATCGCCAGACAAACATACATACATACATACATACATACATCAAATGCCAAATCGCCCAAGTTGAAACTAAGATCTTCGTTCACTTCGCTCACTCGATCAATAATAAATAAATAATGGTGGACATTCCAGACAGCACCATCTCGCCCCAAACTAAGCCAAAGCTTGTGATATGGGAACTAGATAGCTGATATAATACATATATACTTTTTTTTGTAAATACATACTTATAATATTATATAACACCCAGACCGAGAACAAACATCTATTTTCCACACACAAATGTTTGTTATCGGTGGGGATCGAACCCACGGCCTACGGCACAGGAGGCAGAGCTACTACCAACTGAGCCGTGAAGGCTGTCAAACCACTTAACATCAGCTGGGTCATCTTTGTGTTTGTCCATCAGAAAGAAGTAATAAATTAGTTAAGTAATCAAATCACGCGTCACCAACACACCTCATGTTCGTCACATCAGTTCGTTTAAATGAATCTAATCAAAATCTAATCAACAAAACTTATTGAATGTTAACTTGTTGGTTTATGAAAATTTTCGCGAAATTATCCGAAACATTAAGGTAACAGATATTCGAATCCATTGCTCTTGAGTGCAATATAATTATAATTTACTACGCTTAAGCTTAATAGTTTTTATAACTTCCAACTTACGGTTTTTAGGATAAGGTTAGCTATTAGTTAAACTAATAAAAAATGCCAGGTTGCAATCGTCGCTATAGTAACGCTACTCGTTAGATATATACATTTCCGTATTGTTTTTCAAAGTCTAAAGAGGAGCATTGGTTTGAGTACTTTTGTGTAATTTCGGTAGTATTTCATAACTTACATTACACAACACAAATCTCTCTCTCTCTCTCTCTTCTCTCTCTCTCTCACTAGTTTCTTTGAAAACAGTGTGGTGTTTTCAAATTTTAAGTGCGCCTCAAAAGGCTCCTATCGAGCACTTGACACATGATATAGAACTTTATAGGTTCTACGACATGGCCATTTCCTCACGATGTTTTCCTTCACAGTTTGAGAGTACTGGCATTGTGCACATAATTTTTTGCAAAGAAAAACTAATTGGTGCAGGACCGGTTTCTTCGGCGGGGAATCGGAAGGCGGGGCCGCTAGACCACCAGTGCTCTCAACAACACAACTCAAAATAACACTAGAAAAACAATAACGAAAAAGCTATGTTGCTTCCCAATATGTCATAAAACGAATCCACATTTTTTTCAAAACCGGACAGCCCGACTTTACGTTATGTGACAGACTTGGCTAAAAACTTTTTAATTATTTCACGAGAAGACGGACATCAGTAGTGCTTTTCCGAAAACAGCAACAACAAATCACGGCGAGTTTCACTTAGCTGCACCTCACTCACGCTGGCATTTTTACTGCCAAAATTCTCACTTGGGTGGCGCTAGTAATGAGTGAATTTAGTACAGAATGCCAAATTGAATACTCATCGTGGATTCTGCAGTCACTTGGGTAAGTGTTGTTGACAGAATAACACTTCAGGTACCATAAATGGAGCGAGGAAGTTTTTTTTATGCAATCTGATGGAACAAGCAGATATTCCATCTGATGTTACGTGGTAACCATCACCTATAGCGAAAACTTGCCTCATAAGTCACGTACGATAGGAACGTGCTCTACGATGCACTGCCCTGCGTCCATCAACTTAAGACATACAGATGTTAATCTGATATTGATGAATCATATCAGCCTGAAGAAGTCCACAACTAGATTCTCCCATATTTTTGCTTATCACTGGTGTTTGGTATTTTTTTTATACTACTAGCTGATGGAACAAGCAGATGGCCTACCTGATGTTAAGATGTAACCATCACATTGCCTCGAAGGTCACGCAAGATAGGAACGTGCTCTACGATGCACTGCCTTGCGTCCATCAACTTAAGGCATACAGATGTTAAGCCTCATGTGCCTGTAATTACACCGGCAACCACACTCTTCAAACCGAAACACAGCAACGCTGCTTGGCGGCAAAGAAAGGCGTGGTGGTAGTACTTCCCGGATGAGCCCTTCACAATGACTAAGACTAAATGACTAGCTCTACTACTCTTATAATGTATTCATTTAAGGATATCAGTATCTTCAAAAGTATGAGTACCATGTTGTTGATACCCCAACATCATACTCGGATATAGGTTTATGATTTTTTTTGTCTTATCTCATTGAAATAATGTATAAATTAAAATAGCACATGAAATTCCACCACGATGCGTGCGCTGAGGTCGGATTTTCGTGTATTTCTATGTAATGATATACTATTTTTCAATTAGATATGATAAAATATACATTGATTTTTAAACGCTTCCCGTACTGTTCCCCACTACGCTATTCTTTACTAGTAAGTGGTATTAAGTGGTAGGTTAGGTAGTGGTAATGTTATCGATAACCTTGAAGAATTGTACTATGAAATACTTAAAGTTTTGTACTTTTCTACTGTTTCTGAAATAATATGATTACAAAAACCTACCGTAAATAATTGGTTTGTTTTTGTTTCCAAAAGTAACATGCCGAGTTTCCCAGAAAAGTGAAGTTTAAATTTGTAATAATAACACAAATAACAATGGAACTAGGTATCTATTGTCCATTGTATTTTTCTATTCTATCGTCAATTCCAATTATATCAATTACGTCATAATGAGGTAAAAATTTGTCGCTGGCATTTTTTCGACATTTTGCTCTTACCAGTAGATTTTTTTCAATTGGAATGAGTCAATGTCCTTTGTAGAAAAAAGCTCTTACGGGTTATACAGTTAATTGAAGTGATTTCATTCAAGGTCGACACTCAAAGACACGAAAGTAAAAAATTGACTTATGACTTATTTTATTTTTATTAATCTAAAAGTGTTTACTACACTAGATTTTTTATAATTTCCCAAAAGTAGCACGGTGGCATAGTGCTGTACTAATGTTTCCCTATGAGTTATTCGCCGGGTGTGGTTAGAGTCTGATGGCGCAGGTGCGCAGCCCCGAATCAAGACGAAGGTCGTGGGTTGATATCCCATTCGGACAATAACTTTCGGGATATTATAAATAAATAAATAAGTGTTGGTGGACATTTCACACAGCACTATTTCGCCCCAAACTAAGCCAAAGCTTGTGATATGGGAACCAGGTAGCTGATATGCTACTTATATACTTTTTTTTTTGTAAATACATACATAAAATATTATATATAACACCCAGACAGAGAATAAACATCTACCTTATATATATGTTCATCACACAAATGTTTGTTCTCGGTGGGGATCGAACCCTCGGCCTACGGCACAAACACAGCTCAGTTGGCAGAGCTACTACCAACTGAGCTGTGAAGGCTGTCAATAATTATAAAAAAAATCTTTAGAACTAAATCCCTTAGTGCAACAACCCCTTACATCTAATAGCATCCTTAGATTTACCGCCACTTGGCGGCAGAAATAGATATGGTGATTTGCGGTAGACGGGCCCTTCACAAATAACTCTACTATACTCTACCATATCAATTTGTTTAGTTAATATTCCAAACGTGACAGGTTGCGACTCTAAGCCACGTTAAGATAATTGTATGTATTTCGTAATAATACTTATCTTACTAGGAGTGGCTAACAGTCATCACAATTTGCACATCTTAAGTAATTTGATTATATGTAGTTGCTTCTAGGTTTTACACAAGCCTCTTCGGTGATTCAAAGGAAAATTTATGATAGATTGTTTTAAGCCGCAGATAACCGCCAAACTTCCGCTCGTATATTTCAACACTTTTGAGGATTTATGATTAAATAAAGTGATGAAAAATTACAAACAACAAACTTTTTTAGAATTACAAAAAGATAATTATGACCCAAAAAAGTTTTCGTAATTTTTTTTCCCTGTCTTTGTACTAAATCAAATGTTAAACAAAACAAAATAAAAACCTTGTTGTATGTGCTTTGTTTTTTTATCTTCACACGAGAATAACAATTATTGATCTTCAAAATTATTGCAATGTGCGAGCAAGAAGTTTGACGGTTGTCTACACCTTAAAAGGAATACATACAAAATTCTACAATTATTTAAGCTAGCCGCGAGGAAGTTGCCCATTAAGTGGCATCATGGAAAACTTATGGTGTTTCAAGGACCAATAGACTCATCGTCATGCTTATACAACGTGTAACATAATACCCCTATAATCCCGGGAGCAGGGTATTCCACAGGTCATGAAGAACATCTAGTGTTATAAGATTTTTGAAATTACGAAGTTTTTCTTTAATGAAATGCCTATTCAACTTTCCGCCAAAATGAAACTAACACAACATGACGCAGCCCTATTTACAGCTGTTTTTTGACCTTTATTGTGAACTGTAGATAAAATAGGTAACAGAACTGCCACCAATTAGTAAACGCAAATAGCGTATATACCATGGTCACGTACACATTATCAGGGTTGTTGCAAATTTCTGAGGAAATATTAATTTAACTTTTGTATGGGAATTTCGAAAACGAAATATTCAAACTTTGCACACGTCAAAGTATTCCAGCGCTTGGTCTGATCTCTTGATCTTTGGTCTTATGTTATCCATTGTACAATAATTATTATATTACATTATGTTATACAAAATGCGGGTATGTGGAAAATCTAATGTTTGGACGTAGGTACCTCTGACCATCCCGATAGACTTCCTCAAAAAAAAAAGTTGAGTTTTGGTTAATGTTAAGGTTTGTTAGCGTAGAAGTGGAAATGGGCAGGTCATACATTATGGTTATGCAGGTTATTATGTCGTCAATCAGACGAGAGGTGGGGCAGAAACGTCCTGGAGTGGAAACCAAGAACTGGCCATAAAAACGCGGGCAGACCACATTTGGTATTATGTTATATCAGCTATCAGGTTTCCATAGTTTGCATAGCTTGGGCTTAGATAGTGCTGTGCGGTATTATTAGGGCGACGACAAGAGCTAATGTACCTCTCGCTCGGACGTTTCAATATGTTAAAAGATAAAAAAATCACTCACAACACAACAAAAACTCACTAAACTGTGTGCAACAAATTGGTTGATTGCGATTTTTCAAAAATGAGTTAAGTTATTTTATATCTGTGAAAATGTCGAAACGTGCGAACGAGAGGTATATTAGCTCTTGCCTTTGCCTTAAACATTGTTTAATCGTTTTTTTTTTTTTATTTCGGCATCTCGAAATGCCACTACCTTAACATTAACCTGTTGCTATTATTTTGCAACAACATTATTTAGCTTACCTACTCTAATCTGCTCATATTCCCTGCCATTACATATATCTAACATGTTATTCAATCACTATTGTTTAACCGTTTTCAAGATAAAGAGTATAATCCTATATCGTACGTGCTACACCGCCGTCCGCATCATCACTTAACATCAGGTGAGTTTGCGGTCAAACGTTTCCTTATTGTAAAAACTGGTTTATTGTTATCTTGATGTACCACCAACGAGTTAACTAGTATAGCAATAGTATGTGACTCACTGTCTAGAAACGAAGTCTTAGAAACTACAGAGCTATGTCTGAAATTTGGCTACGCACTCTTTGAGAGATGATCTAAGAAGCCTGGTATCATTAAATTGGTTAGTCGCTTAGCTGTTATCCTCAAGAAAATGTCGTAAGGTAGAAAATTACCATTTAATAACTACAAGCAAATAATGTATAACAAATGACTTTGTTTACTAGTCAAATTTACTACTGTAGGTCCCAATCAGCACCATCATCAGTGTAAAGAAGTCGACTGTGGAACATAGGCCTCTCCGATAGACTTTCTCATAGGTTTTTCTACCATCTTCACCATCTTTTCTTCTTCCGCCATCTAACGTCTTTCCACTTTATAATGTCGACAGTCCATTGAAAGAGTGTCGTTACTCATTCTCTCCTTCGATGGACTCTTACTCTTTTTCCGGCTTGTGGTCAATATTCAAGCTTGATTTCTGAGCAGTTGTTCTAAGGACTTTATTATGACCTGCCCAGCCCATTGCTACTTTAAGTTACTAACTCTTTCCAGAGTTAGCAATTTAACAGTAAAAATATGTCATAATTCAATGACCTTAGTGTGGTTTCAATACGGATTTCCTCGTTGAAAATATACCTATCATCTTATATTTTGAAGTGTGTGCACGACCATCAACTTCCGTCAGTATGGCCGCTTGACGTGGTTAGCAACATCTCATCTTTGAGAGCCCACTTATAAAACTGGAAGCAATGTCGTCATGATTAATAAGATTGTTGTGATCATACTGGCACTTTAAGAGCTGATTTCACCATGCTCTGTTAGATTAACAAAGGATTAAAGGGCCATTAAATATGTCAAAATTTACGTGTTTGACATCTAAGGTTACGTTTAACGGCCTGTTAATCCTTGATTAGTAACTAACAGAGCATGGTGAAATCAGCTCTAAGTTCAGGAAACGATTGGACCATGATTTCAATACCTTTTTTATGTTTGAGAGCTAAAAATTTGACTGCCATCTGACTTGATGGAAAGTGAAGATGCAGTGTAAGGTGGAGCACGCTTAGCTATAATCCATTGTCTTTGTAATACTTGTCTTGAATATTCTTAAGTTATATTTTTCCGGAAATACTGACGACGGTAAAGAATTTTAGAGTGTGAAGGGCTCGTCCGGGGGCGTACTACCACCATGCCTTTTTCTGTCGCCAAACAGCGTTGCTGTGTTTCGGTTTGAAGAGTGTGGTTGCCGGTGTAGTTACAGGCACATGAGGCTTACCTCAAGGTATGCCTCAAGTTGATGGACGCAGGGCAGTGCATCGTAGGTCCCGTTACTATCGTGCGTGACTTCCGAGGCTATGCTTTGTTATCGGCGATGGTTACCACTTAACATCAGGTGGGCCATCTGCTTGTTACATAAGCTAATGGTATAAAAAAAACCTCCCTGGCGGTTTTCACTAGGAAAGTGGAGGTAGAGGGGTGGCGGGAGAATGAGATTATTCAGTTCCTGCGCACACCTACCGAATAGTATAAATATAACTTAGGCTTAGCTAGTACTTGTAAAAAATTATAATAATAACTGTGTGTCCAACAAAAATAAATCATAGATCAAACGAAAAACCAAAAAACAAACTGATCAAGTTTTTAAGCACTGTTATAGTTTTTAAAAACCCCGAATTCTGAATGAGGGTTGAATTTGTTTGGGGCAAACAAATTATAATACAGGGTCAGGACCCCTGTTATTACGACATATTGTAAAGCATGCCAAGTACTGAAACAGCCATGAGCTGAAAATCCCTTGGATTAAGTGGTTTGTCCCTAATATATGGCATATTATGGGGACGCTGAACACAATTATTTCACAAAAATGAGAAATGCTCGTATCTATGTTTGTGCTTACAGTGTTTACTTCAGTTTTCACGAGCTGAGAGCACTGGTGGTCTTGTGGTAGCGGTCCTGCCTTTCGACCCTAAGGTCATGGGTTCGAAACTGGTCGAACTGAGTTTTTCTGTTCAAAAATTTATGTGCACAATGCCAGTACTCTCAAACGGTGAAGGAAAACATCGTGAGGAAACCGGCATGTCGTAGAACCTAAAAAGATCTATAACATGTGTCAAGTGCTCGAAAGGAGCCTCTTGAGGTGCACTTAAAATATTTTCACCACACTGTTTCGAAAGAAACTAGTGACATGACAAGAGAGAGAGAGAGATAACGTGTAGAAGATAAAAACTTGTTAATTACCCGATTGTCGACATTACTTACTACTTAGGCAGGTCATGTTTTTTGTAACAAACCCATTAAGGTAAAGCCTTTTGAAAATTAAAACGTGCTGCGGTAAAGCGAAATGAACAAGATTTTTAATATAATATGATTCATTCATATTATTCATAAATATAATTTCGTATATTTTAAATTATTATACCTACATCAGTTACGATACTGAATATTCTAAGCAATCGAGATTACTGTACGAAAAAAAAACAAAATTGCGATACCATCGGTATGTCATCGTATCGATTTATTCCTGTTTAATCGATTAATCGAGATTTTATCAACTATCCGCCTCCCATCATAATACACACGGAAATGCATCAGACTATACACTGCTCGCTTTTATGTTATAGTAGTAAGTTTATTATTTTTTATTTGTGTAGCCTAAAGTGTATCCATGTGTAAAAGCTCTGCTTAGTTAGGGGCTAGATGGTTCTGTACGAAATGTTCATAAATTATATGTATTTATTTAAGTAAAGTGATACGTTGTAACAAATTAAATTAGAACTCATAAAATTTTGTGCTAAAAGTATTTTAGTATTTGTTGGTAAACAATACCCTGACCAAAGAGGGTTTATTTGCGGATTTGAATGCAAAGGTGTTGCTAATTTGGTCCTGTTCAAATATAACGTGGATACTCCATGACCCTTTGTTACATACCTTTCTTTTGTAGTACAATGAACTATATATAGAACGATTCTTTGGTATGTTATTTGAGGATGTTTTTTGTAATAATAATATACATTGAACTAGCTGTTGCCCGCAGCTTTGCTCACTCACTCAGAGTGGTAGATTACTAACATTCATATTTAAGGCGTTTTGTCTTAATTGAGTTCGTGATTTTTTTTTACTCCTCCTTTTTCTCTTCCTGTTATTTTTTTGGGATATAAAGTAGCTTAGATATGGTTATCCAGGATACAAACTACCTCTATATTAACTATAAGTTTTTAAACCTACAAAATATATCTCGTTGTTAATGTTATTAACCTTGAGCAAGTACAGTAAATTTATCAAAGTGGATATTTTTCCCACCACCATCCAGCCCCAAGCTAAGTTAAGCTTTTAGTATTAGAACGATAAACATCATCATCTTCCTGCCCTTATCCCACGCTAAGTGGGGTCGGAACAACAGGTTTTCTTCTACCACTCTCCTCTATCATACGTCATCTCAGTGCTCACTTCTTTCTTACTCATGTCATCTTTCACACAGTCCATCCATCTTTTCTTTGGCCTGCCTCTCCTTCTAAAACCATCCACATCCATTTCCAACAATCTTCTGTCGTCGTTATATGACTTTCTTCCCTCCTCATTAGAACGATAAACGAAACTATTAAATTGAAAATTCCAAGCAGATCAGTCGGACATCCAACTCACCTTGAAATACTTTCTTTAGTCGAGCAGTAATTACGTTTAACAACTTGGTTGACATCTCCGAACTAGATCTTTTTGCTTCTAAAGTGCTGAAAATTAAGGATATCCTAACGAAGCGCTGGCTTGATGAGTCGTCCTAGGCCCTGTTTCTTCTTAAAGTAACTTTTTGTTAATGTTAAAATATTATTATTTATTTTTTCCTTAGTTTTTCTTTAACTTCATTTTTTAGTATTTTTGTTTTTTATTTAACAAATAAGCTCTTTTTAGTCTCACTATGCGAAAGCGTTTTAATGGGCAATAGCTTTATGTAGTATAATTACTAGATAGATTATAATTACCGATTGTTTTCCTAAGAAATAAAAATAAAATAAATAAATAACCGATAGACTTGATAAATATTTTTTGTTTCTAAAATATCCTCGTTTTCTTAAAAAGTTTACAAAAGACAAGCTACAAATCACTGATCTCAATTTCAATGCGGCTTCCTTATGGCAAGGATGCGATTGTAATTATGCCATGACAAAAGAAAGTGTATGTCATGGCAACCTTTTTCCATCCACACCAGACCTACCTCTACGTAAAAGTCAACGCAATCCTTCCGGGGTCGATTGTGAACGTGAGGTCAACATCGTGTGTACTTGTAGTGTAGACATCCTGAGAGCCGATCTCACATTATTATAACAATAAATGTGTTTTGTATGTATTGGGTGAAAGGATTGAAATTTATCACTGGAAGGACCACTAGTTTTTTTTTTACGCTGGGAAAATGCATTACGCATTCCCCCCCATTGGAGGATGGAGGGGATATGTGGGACTCCCCGGTTTTCCGCTCCCGGTATACCCACTAAACAACCCAGCGACACTCCCGCGTCGCCTCCTACCAGGGTGCACCACGAGAAGGTTACCCGACCTAGCACCCCGTGGTCTAGTGTCCTACGGTAAGGTAGGTTCAGATACTGCACCAATTAAATTTTCTCTCCGAAAATATATGTGTAATGCCAGTACTCTGAAACGGTGAAGGAAAATATTGTGAGAAAATTGGCATGTCGTAGACCTAAAGAGTTCTAAAACATGTGTCCAGAACAAGAAATACGGTAAGTTCTAGAACTTGCCGTATTTCTTGCTGATGGAACCAGCGTACGGCTCACCTGATGTTAAGTGGTAATAACTTGCGAACTTGTTGTATATCAAAGCATTGGCTCGCAAGTCAAGCACGATATGGACGAGCCGTTCGATGTCCATCAACTTGAGTCATACAAAACTCATATATGCCTGTAATTTCACCGACATCCATTCCCTTCAAACCGAAATACAGGAACGCTGGCTTGGCGGCAGAAATAAGCATGCTGGTAGTACTTCCCTGGATGAGCCCTCCACAGAGAGGTCTTACTAGAGGAGTTATCCTGGTTTGTAAGTATGGATGGATGGATGGATGTTTGTTACTCTTTCACGTAAAAACTACTGAATGGATTTTAATGAAACTTTACAATAATATAGCTTATACATCAGAATAACACATAGGCTATAATTTATAAAGATATTGTGTGAATTGTCCAAAATATGGTGATAAGTGTCAAGTAAGTAGGAAAAAATCTACCATCTGCGAGCTATACTGGCGTGCGCTGCCAAAACCGCTAGAGTTACACATATGTACTTCACCACGCTAATATAAGCTACTCGAAATACTAATCGTGCGCAGACAAAGTCGCGGACACCAGTTAGTTCTTTATAAAAAAATAAACGACAGCGATCAAAAACGGTCTATTCAAACATTAAAGCCATTTGAACTTAATAGCACGATGTCCAGATTAGGGGAGCATAAGTAGTCGGTTTGTTAGATGCAGATGACTTTTATTAAAAATAATAATAATAATAATAATAAGTAGTTGGTTTTGTCCAAAACTATAAGTAAACCTGTTTAGACGTTTTTCCTCTTCACTTGAGCTTAACATGAGTTTATAAGACCTTTTGAGACAGGTTTGAGCATTTGTGGATACATAGCAATATGCAAATGTTTAGGCGTATGTACAGGGCGTCCCAATACTATGCGACATGAAGGGAAAGTACCTTAATTGAAGATAGGATATTTTGCCAAAAGGAGACCTTATTCTATTTTTAAAAGTTAGTAATACTTCAATCAAATATTTTCTAAAAATTACTTGCTTCGTCGCTGAATCGAACAGACTCAAATGTGGAAAAAAAAACCCGTATTTTTATGATGCCACTATGTTACTTAAGAGGAATGCATTTTTTGTGCATTCTTTTGATTGGCATCTTAAAAACACGGGGTGTTTTTTTTTTCATTTGAGTCGATTCGATTCTCAGACGAAGCAAGTAATTTTTAGAAAATCTTTGAATGCAGTATTACTAACTTACGCAAACTACTAACTTCATAAGTAAAATATCCTATATACAATATTATAAGGTACTTTCTCTTTATATCGCATAGTCTTCGGACGCCCTGTATACCGCCGTACCACCGCTCGTATAACTCGTAAAACAAGGTGTCTAAAATGTCCGAAGATTCGAGAGAATGTCGAATGCACCTTTGAATTATAATTGTGAACCTATTAAATTTACTTATTTACTTCTATAATGCCCAATGTTGGTGCAAAGGGCTCAGAATCGTTCTTTCTGGAAATGTATAGGGGAGGCCTATGTCCAGCAGTGAAAGAGCAATTTGAACAGCCTTGAAAAACTTATCGTTACTGGAAAGGTCGACGGCAAGCGCCCAAAAGTCCACTTAGGTTTTTTTTATACACCTAGCTAATGGAAAAAGCAGATTGCCCATCTGATGTTAAGTGGTAACCATCACCTATAACAAAGTATTGCTCGTAAGTCACATACGATAGGAACGTGCCATACGATACACTGTCCTGCGTCTATCAACTTGAGGCATACAGATGTTAAGCCTCATGTGCCTGTAATTTCGAAACACAGCAACGCTGTTTGGCGGCGCCGAAAAAGGCATGGTGGTAGGTAGTACTTCCCCGGGCGAGCCCTTTACAAAGAGCTCTACTTCTCTTCTGGTCTGACCAAAGCCGCTCATTGCTACACAATGACAAAGATGATGGCTGGCGGACCATCATTAAAACTATGATGGTTCAACGTCGGGGAAATCACGACCCTCAGTAATGAGGAACACGACGCGAGGAGGAACATGTTCAGCAGTAGACTTCTAGAGGCTTAATACACACATACAATACATAATACACAATTACACAATTTACAATTAATACACAATTTATACAGGTTAATGATAAATGTCAAAATTAATATGCTACTTATTAGATTATTGTTATGTGTATAATCTCTGTTAATTAGATTAGATTTTTGGGTGTCGCTCTTGTTCTGTTTTGTGCCGTCGTCGGCTTATAGTAAAAACATTTACGGTCCAATTTTTTTGTGGTACCAATATAAATGTTTTGGATTACGAATCCAATCCCAAAATAGAAACAATATAGCAAACATCAAAACTCGGGTCACTGGAACGTTCAATAAGTGGTCGGATTTCGCCGCATGATCTTTTTGCTCGGACCCGTATTCAATCTAATGTAATGTCGTCCTTTCGACCCTGTCCTTAACTAGAATGGAATACACGATGGCCAAAAATAAACTTGGAGTGCAGATAGTCGTGCTTTTAGTATGAACGAGATGGTCCCGAAAGTATACATGAATTGTCACGATATAGCATGTTGTCATAAATAAAACTTAAGTTATCATTAGCATCAATTGAGAGCACTGGTGGTCTAGTGGTAGCGGTAGTCTACCGATCCTAAAGCCGTGGGTTCAAAATGGTCGAGTACCAATGAGTTATTCTGTTAAAAAATGTTAAAGCCTCGGCCTGCCTCCATGTAGCTATATCGCGTGTCGAGTGTCGAGTGTCGAGTGTCGAGTGTCGAGTGTCGACTGTCTACTGTCTCCTATCGACTATCGACTTTAAAGGGTCAGCAACGGGTGTGTTATTTAAGCATCCATACGCTACGATAACCACTTCCCATCAGGTAGGCTGTACGCTTGTTTGGTTATTAAGTAGCTATATAGGAATTCAATAATTACGTAGAGCGTGTGAATTTACACTTGTTCACTGATTCTTTAGTTCGGATTTCGGTAGCTCTGTCAATTTTTAGTTTTTCCTATCGCTATTAATATTATACTTGCAAATTGTAACATGCTTTTTAAGTAAAAACTGGACTAAATGGTTATTTCCTGCTTTGGTTTTCTGTTATTTTCTATAGCTAGTAAGTATATCTCGTATTAAATGTACCTTATAACTACCTACTATTGCTACAAATGTACCGGTAAAAATAAACAAATTTATCGGGTTATCTTTATTATCATACAAAATTATTATTGTTATTTTTTATTTATTATATTTAAATTATTGTCATATATTTTTAAAAGATAATTTATTTCAAATGTTGTCCGAAACTGCGGTTAACATGGTCCATTCTGCGGTTCTAATTTTTGATCCGAGCATTTCGACTGGAATTTGGTGATTATTGCTAGGTAGGTACGTATTTTATCTTCCAGTTGCTCAATTGTACTTATCCATATAGATTTTGGACTTTACATCGCTTTAAAGGAAATAGTCTAGTCTTAATAAAGTCTTTTTGAATTTTTTATAAAGATTAATGCCGAAAACATAACATTTAAGGCAAATACAAGAGCTAATGTGACTCTCGCTTGCACGATACATGTTTTCCTACTCAAAAGTTTGCTCTACTAGTTTTCGTATATAAGCAAACTTTTAAGGAAAACTTGTATCGATTTATATGAAATTTTTACTTGGTAAAATGGTCTTATTTTTCTTAACTTAAACTGTCCCACTGCTAGGCAAAGGTCTCCCCCATTTTGCTCCACTCTCCTCGATCCTCTGCCAAATCTTTCCACTTGTGGAAGGAGTCCAGGTCGTCACGCCAGCGTTAACACAAAATAGTTAATTGCGATTTTTCGAAAATGAGTTTAGTGATTATATCTTTCAACATGTGTAAACGTGCGAAAGAGAGTCATATTAGATCTTGTCTTCGCCTTAAATAAACATCAGATTGAGGTTTTGTTGGATATAATATACGCAAATGCTAATCACCGGAAGTGTGAAGTTTTATTACTTTTAAATATTGATGAACAAACTATATAGTAAATATTATGTCCGGAACAATTTTCATTACATACTTTAATAGGTAATTACAAATAAAACGTGTTAAGTATCCTGTTAACATAAACATTATTTATTTTTAGTTTGTAATTGACTTTCTGAAACAACTGCAAAACAGTGGCAATGAACAGTGTTTATATTAAATTATTTTAAACCATTACCATTACAGTTATTATGCTAAATTACAAAGCACTATTTTTATAGCTTTCTTGTTTTTTTATCTACTTACGTCTCATTTCTACGTATCTAGAATAGCTTTTTACCCTTTTATATGTCCTGTACAGATGTCCTGTACTTTGTCGTGTACAGTTTGTATAAATAAATGCCTTTCTTTCTTTCAAATTAAACTATAATTGTACCTATCTGGGGATCAATGTGTTTATTTTTTTATGTTTTTTTAATTCTTTTAATTATTTCCGTAATAATTCTTAAGGTACTTAGTAGAACTGTTTGTGAAGATCAGGGTAGTATTACCAGTAAGTAAGCCTTTTTCTGCTGCCAAGCAGGGTTTGCATTTCGTTTTGAAGGGTGTGTGTGCCGGAACTTGCCGGTGAAATTACAGGCAATGCTTTGTTATAGGTGATGGTTACCACGTCATATCAGGTGGGCAATATGCTTGTTCAATTAGCTAGAAGTATAAAAAAATCGGCCAAGTGTGAGTCGGACCCTCACGAAGGGTTCTGTACCATTATCTAAAAAAACGGCAAAAAAAGTTTGTTGTATGGTAGCCCCCTTACATATTTATTTTATTCTGTTGTTTAGTATTTGTTGATATAGGGCTAGTTAGTAATAGGGTCCCGTTTTAGGGCTCCCACACAAAACTGCGAATTCGCATCGCATCGCAAATATCTGCGAGCTCACACGCGGCCCGGCCACGCGATGCGGCGTCGTATCGCATCGCATCGCGGTTTTGTGTGGGAGCCCTTAACCTTTAGGTACGGAAGCCTAAAAAATAAGTAAGATATTTATTTGAGGAAAGAGGCGTTTTTTCAGAAACAAAACAAGGAACTACGTGACGGGCGAAGCGAATTGCATTACAAAGTTCAACATAAAATGCAGTTCACTACAATTTATTGATAAATATTGATATCTATTTGCAAATAAAATAATGAGGGAATGCTTAAAAGCAGTCAAGTAGTCATAACTGCAGTGAAGTTGTATTGTAATGGGTATCAGGATTCAGATATAAAATGGGAAAACGACGAGTGACGTCATGCCCTTGTTTATTCCTTTATACAGGGTCGTACACAACGAACCTGCTGTAAAAGAATAAAACAATGTTTCTGACGTTAAATATTCTTCTTCTTCTTTCAATTTATGGCTCCTGTCCGTCATTCGACAGACAATCTTGCCAGTGTCATTTTGTTTTAAAGAAAATGGTGGCGGTTTTCTTCAAAACATTGGAAACATTTTCGGTCAAATCAGGATATCACATATTACACTTTCATTTCAAATGTTTACACTTTGTGCTAAGACCTCAAGTAATGTTGGTTAAAATACCACCGAAATTACACAACACAACTCAAAATAACACTAGAAAAACAAATAAAATGAAAAAGCTATGTTGCTTCCAAATATGTCAGAAAATGAATCGACGTTAAATATTCAACGAGCCATTGCCATTCAACGTGGTAATGTCAGTGTTGTGTCAGTGTCAGTGGCGTGTTGTGTTCAGTGTCTTGTCAACAGTAGTACTTCACAGCTCAGTAGCTCTGCCTTCAGCGCCGTAGGCCTTGGGTTCGATCCCCACCGAGAACAAACATTTGTGTGATGAACATAGATGTTTGTTCTCTGTCTGGGTGTTTATATATTATAAGAAATTAGATGTATTGACAAAAAAAAGTATATATATATTATATCAGCTATCTAGTTCTCATATTACAAGCTTTAGCTTAGATTGGGGCTAGATAGAGCTGTTTAAAAAAAAATGAGCGAACTTATTCAGTAAAAGATTTTTTATACTACTCGCTGATGGATGGACATTTGAAATGAAATGAAATTTATTAAAATCAGTTACATCTTATTAAATTGGGTTTATGCATAACCAATTGCGATATTTCCTGGTTGGACAACATTGGTACCCAAACTAGGATAGTAATATGACAAATGACCCACCTGATGTCAGCAATAACAAAGCAAATGAACGTGTCCTACGATGCACTGCTTTGAGTCCATAATTATTTTTTATACCGCTAGCTGATTGAACAAGCAGATGACCCACCTGATGTTAAGTGGTAACCATCACCTATAACAAAGCATTGCCTCGTAAGTCACTTGAGGCTTACAGATGTTAAGCGTCATGTGCCTGTAATTACACCGGCAACCACAGTCTCCAAACCGAAACATATCAATGCTGCTTGGCGGCAGAAAAAGGCGTGGTGGTAGTACTTCCCCGGACGAGCCCTTAACCAAGCTCTACTACTCTTAAACTTGAGGCATACGATCATGCACTTGCAAAAATATCAAACTTGCACAAAAATAAAGATTGTCACGACTTGGGAAGAATTATTCTACCTATCTATCTTTAAAGATGACGCTAACGTATTATTAGCTAATAGCCAGCTTGGAACAATCAGACATGGAGATAAATTGGTTAAATATACGTTGCATACACATAACTAAGTGTAATAAAACAGGATGTCATGATGATGACGATGTAGTGGTATGCTTTTGATGATGATTAGATATCATCATAAGTCGGAATGGCAATGGGCAGGTCATATAGCTCGAAGGACTGATAACGGTTGGGGAATAAAGGTTCTCGAATGGCAACCACGAACAGGAAAACGAAGCGTGGGACGCCCTCCTACCCGATGGACTGACGACACTGATCGCGGGAAGTCGGTGGATGGAAAGAGCTCGGAATCGTTCTTCCTAGAAATGTATAGCGGAGGCCTATGTCCAGCAGTGGACTTCTTTAGGCTGTTGATGATGATAAGTTGGAAGAGGTTCATCAGATGAGAAGTATTTATTTCTAAGAAGATGTAATTTGTTAACAAAGAAAATTACAATAATTATCAAGTATTTTAAATATTTACAAAATACATTACGTAACAGTTTAGTTATCTGCAGACCGCAATCTTCGAAAAGATCTAGAAATAGCTCAAGAAGATTACTTTTTAGTCAAACTTTTTAGTTGGGTATCAATGTAAGACTGGAGCGGACCTCATGAAATCTCAGTTCGACGAACCACTAGTATTATGCGATTTTTTGTATGAAACCTTTTTTTTTACGGGGGAAAACCGTGCCTCCCACTCAGGGAGAGTAGGAGGGGATGTGGGATCTTTGTCAACGGATTACACACCGACTAAAAACCCACCGATGTTCCCTCACTCATCAAGCGCCAGTGTATCGTCGAACCATCATCTGACGAATGGTCCGACGCTGCATCGGCACCAGACAGTCACGGGGTCCCGATTGGATTCTACCGCGACTCTGTCGATGATTGTTCGACTATGACGAACCCCTCACGAGGAGGACTACGTTCTGGATTGTTTAGGACATTTTTTTAGGAAACCTAATTATAAAATAAAATGTTATAACAACAATAACAATGCAATTTATTTTCAAAAAAAGGTTTACAAGTAGGTAATAAACTATGTACCGAGTTAGGTTGAGTACAAAGCTATTGGCTCATTATTATTTGCTTTTTTAGACGGTAATCGTCCGAAAATTGGAATGTGTATCCGAAAAAGCAGTAGAATTCAGCTTCAGTAACTTACATTTTATGGACCAGTCTGGTCTGTTGCTGTCTCTTTTCGTTGACGTGAAAGCGACAGTGACAAATATACCTTATTTGTAGAGTTTTCCCTACGAATAAATAGACTTACTATTTATTCGTAGAGTTATCCTAAATAGAATTTACGCCCGACTGTTAATTTCCATACGTATCTATCTGATAAGTACCTTGTTTATGGCTTACTTCATCTGCGATTGAGGCCGCGTGTCCTGTGGAACGTGACGAGTGCTGAGGCATGGTAGACACAGTATGCCTAGAGCAGAAGATCAACTGTTCTAAAATTTCTTATTTTTAGTATTAATGCTCATTGTGAATGAGTTTGTTGAAGGAAAAACTAACAATTTGTGAAATTGTGAAGCTACTTTCTAAGTTTGATTGACACCACATTATTATTTTATGCAAGCTGGTGCCCGCGACTTCGTCTGCGCAGGATTAGTCACACAATATCTTTATAAATTGTAGCCTATGTGTTATTCTGATGTATAAGCTATATTATTGTAAAAAGTTTCATTACATACATTCAGTAGTTTTTAGGAGTTTTTAAAGAGTAACAAACATCCATCCATTCATTCTTACAAACTTTCGCGGTTATAATATTAGTAGGATTGGAACAAGGATCATACACAAGAACGGAAGGAACCAAGCCGTAAGTTTGTTGCCTATTCTTCTAGGCTTGGTCGCCTGGAACGGCACCTAGAACCTAAGTTGAATAAATACCTTTTGACTTTGACTTTGAAGTTGCGGGCGGTAGCTACTTGGTTATAAGTAAGGTCGTAGATGTTGTACTGTCTAGAATTATTATTATTCTGGGAATAGAGAAACCGCTTATTATACTACGAAATAAGTGTTACAAATGGTTGTAATCAACTTCTGTTACGTCAGAGTAATAATGGCGATTCAGGAAAATGCGTCGAACATTCTCGAAAGGGGAAATGGACCGATACGAGCATATTTAGTAGTTTCCGTTTTTAGTAACTATTAACTAAGTTTTTAGTAAAAATTGACAGAAAGTAAGCAATGCTTAAACTAATGCCATCTCCGGTTTTCAGTTCGCCCTGATTAAACTTATATTTTTAATTACTGGGGTTAAAGATATAGATTTTTTTTTTATTTTACGCTATAATAAAATAAGCATGCATAAAAAAAATAAAGTAAGGTGATTTCGCTGGTTTTCGTTTGGTTTTTGCAAAGCAACTAAATGTTCTGAGATATCTCCAAGAACATGAAATCAATTAGGTATCAATTAAATGAACAAACTCAGAGTTTCATGTTTTGAGCTTCAAGCAGTGACGGGCAGAAAAACAGATGATCGGAAATATGTCTGAGTAAATGTTAGTACTTCATAATGCCTATTACTGCCGTGCATTGCAGTTTCGGTTTGAGGGGTGTGGTTGCCGGTGAAATTACAACCCCATGAGGCTTAACACCGGTATGCCACAAGTTGATACGATAAGGCAGTGTATCAACGTTCATATCGTGACCTGCGAATTAATGCTTTGCTACTTAACATCAGGTGAGCTGTCTGATTTTTCATATAGTGGTATAAAAAATAAACTTTATACTAGAATCTCTTTTGCTACGTCAGTCGAAAAACGAAAACCTCTTTTGATAGATAACTCTACTCAAATATTTATAAAATTAGAATGGCGTGCTTGAAAACGTGGCACCTGCTCACGAATTTGAAGTGCGTGCGAAAGGCGTTGTTGATGCGAGGTAATCATGAGACGGCAAGTAACGACCCTTTTTACGGAACCCTACTAAAATCATACCAGTGAAGCTATTACCTGAGAACAAGCAACAGCAATCAATAATAATCAATAAGCATATTACACGGTACAAATTTAATGATAGGTACAGAACCTAAAACACATAAAACATAAAAAAACTAATTATTCAATCACTATTATAATTTCAAAAAAAATTGTATTTAGATTAATACAATTTTAATAAATTCCATCATTGTAAGTCAAATCAATTGTCAATATTAACATAAATAATAAAATCTATAAAAATTATAATCTTGTTATAATCAATAGACAATCAAATAACCTAAGCACCATTTTTCCGATTTAACTTATACAAATTTTCCGACAGAGGGCTACTTCATTTTACTGGTAATTTGTCGGAAAAACAAAGACTCGTCGTCGTTTACCAACAAAATCATTATAGCAGGATAAAAAACAAAAAAAACAAAAGAACAAAAAAAAAGCGCTTACCCTACTCCAATTTAAAAATGTTTTGCATATTATTATATTATGTCTGTGTATTCTGATTTTTGGCAAAAAAATAATTGTATTGTATAAGTTTGACGTGTATGTCAATGGCATCATAACTTCCAACTAGAACATCCGATTTTGATTTCGTTTTTTTTTGTTTCAGGTGACAAAAAACTCCTGAGCAACGTTTCGGGAGAGTTTCGGTCGGGAGAACTAACGTGCATTCTGGGACCGTCCGGTGCTGGCAAGTCTACTCTACTGAACATATTAGCAGGATATACGTAAGTGATCCTTATCTATGTAATTATAAGGTTTTTAATGAGTTATGGCGTAAAACATAGCACATAAATTAGTTCTGATAGAGATCATGCGGAGTTAGCCGTGCTAAACGCATATAATAACTAGGTGTGAAATTATACTCTATTCAAACAGAGAATATTATAAAAAAAAAATATCCTAGTTTTTGTAGATTTGGCTTGATAATAAAGTGTAAATTTAATAAATCACAAAAAGAACTGCCATGAATGCTATGCAAAATTAAAGAGATATCTTCATTTTAATGACGCGCGCCCTTGTTTTTTTTTTGTTTCCCGCCAAGGCCTCCGAGGCCTCGTCACAGATACCTATTTTTTTTCAAAATGGCCTCCACACTCTAAGGGTTAAGTGGCAGTGGGCAGGTCATACAGCTCAAAAAACTGATAACCGCTGTGAAATAAAGTTTCTGTACCCCAAGTCTGAGTTTTGCTTACCATATTTCGTTATTCGTAACGTTAGGCCATTTTTGTATGGAGCCTCGTGAGTACTGATAGAGGCGCTTATCGAATCTCCATACAAGAAAGGCCTGACGTTACGAAAAACTAAATACGAAATAAGTTTTATATGGAGGTGCCCGGATCCACTTAGGCCCTCTGGATTAGCTATGGGATGGCCCCAGCTATCGATGGGGTGATTTATTTATTTATTAATACACCAACAAAGTGAACACCAACAAAATCAATAGGCCTAAAGTTATTAAATTATTGTGTTAAATGCCACCTGAATTATAGGCATAAACGGCTAAGATAACAAATTAATTACAATAGAAACATAAAAAAAAAAGATATTTGCAGTTCCAAGGTCAGTGTATAGTAAACAAAACTCAGACTTGGACTCAGACGCCCTCCTACCCGATGGACCGACGTCATTGCAAGGATCTTGAAAAATTTATGGGTGGAGAGGGCTCAGAATCGGTCTTCCTGGATATCTATAGGGAGGCCTATTTCCAGTTACTTCTTCAGGTGACAATGACGATAATAAAGATGTGAGTCACTTCAACGAGACACAAAAGATCGAACGCTTGTTTAATAAGTAAATAAAAACCGTATACGTAAGAAGACATTGACCTCACGCAGTGACATAATAACCTGCATTTTTTGCGCGCGTAATTGCATTTCATTCACATACTAAAAGCCTTATCGCATCCGTTGAGAACGCTGACCGTGACATAGTATCACTGATGCGGTTTTTTTACACTTATTTTACACGAAACTGTTTATTGCCTCGCTCGAGTTAGCTTTATTGGTCTTTCCCAAACGATCGAATACGGTTGGTAACGGGTGACCGCTAGAAGCATTTATAACTGAAAACTTTTGTATTTCGGAGAGTGAATGAGCCGAAATTTCAAGCTTGTAACTGCCATTATAAAACCATAAAAAAATAAGAACCAAACTAAGCATAGCGTGTTTTATCAGAACCTGACAATATATCCCTTTTCTTTAAAACACTTTATTTTATATATACATAGCTAGGTATATATATAACGTGTAACATAATACCCCTATAAGGCTAAAGACCATGTGATCAGACCAATCCCTGGAATACTTTGACGTGTGCAAAGATTGAATATATCGTTTTCAAAATTCGCATACAAAAGTAAAATTAATATTGTCTCAGAAATTTGCAACACCCCTGATTCTGTTTACGTAACTACCAAGGTCACGCACACACGGAACGAATGGAACGTCCAAACAGCTGTGAATAGGGCTGCCTCATGGTGTGTTAAGTTTCATATTGCAGGAACGTTGAAGAGGTATTTCATGAATAAAAAAACACAACCAAACTACGAAGATTTAGAAATCGTGAAAAAAAGACTACGACCTGTAGAATACCCTGCTTCCGGGATTATATGTTACACATTGTATAAATAGATAGAGACATTTATTCATCTAACAAAAGAAACAATAAAATAACAGTAAAACAAACAATACAAATGCCTGTAATTACACCGGCAACCACACTCTTCAAACCGAAACACAGCAACGCTGTAGTAGTACTTTCCCGGACGAGCCCTTCACAAAGAGCACTACTACTCTTAAAATATAACTATAATATAACACCGTCCTAGGTGTTATATTAAAGTTAGTATAGAATTATAAAAAATAATTTTCCAGGTCCAATGGAGTACACGGGCGGATCACAGTGAACGGGCACACAAGAGACATGCATGTATTCAAGAAGCTCAGCACCTACATAATGCAGGATGACCTGCTGCAGCCAAGACTGACAGTCCAAGAGTCTATGATGATAGCCGCTAGCCTGAAGCTGGGGAAAGAGTTGGGGAAAGCTGAGAAGGAGCTTATTGTAAGTGAACCTTATCTGTAAATCTTATTCCTCTGTGGCGAGGAACGTATCTGGATCAGATAACGGACATTTTAGAGAAAGGCCAGGTCAAAAGTACTCTAAACTGACGAGCATGTATGAAGAATGTTATGAGAGTGAATGCAGCGAAAGAGGTATGTCAGGATCGTAGCAAGTGGAAGTCCGTGGTCTCTGCCTACTCTATGGGAAGAGATGATTTTATGTATGTATGTTATTCCTCTGTGGTGGCAAGAAATTACATTATAAAATTATCGTCATTATACAAGGTGTTAAAATACTAGTACCCAAAACTTCAGGTGCTAAACTACCCATCAATATGAATAACTTTTTCTAAGGAACCAACACTGTGAACGCGAAAAAAAAACAACTGTTTCATACATATTAGTCAGATAGGTATTAAACTTTTGTATGAGACAGCTGTTTTTTATTTCGCGTTCACAGTGTTGGTTCCTTAGAAAAAGTTATTCATATTGATGGGTACTTTAGCCCCTGAAGTTTTCGGTAGTAATATTTTCTTCTTAATGTAGGTACATGAATCTTTAAGATTATTTTGTTACAATCCAATTTTTTTTGCACCGGCATTTGTAATACAAATAATTATATCGACTGTTCTTGTAGTCTAAAATACGTGTAAGTTGTGATAAAAAAAAAATAACTCTTTAAACTTGCAAATAGGTTAGGTAGGTAGTTCGAAAACGAAAGTGAGTACGTACGTTTTCATAAAAGTTGATCTCATTACTGAGCATGTAGGTAAACCCATTTTGGGTACACTTTTTATTTCCCACAGGAAATCCGCAATATGACTGCCGTGTCGACAACTCACTGCCCTTGGAATTATTTGAAAAATATTCTAAAATAAAAGTCTGAAGGATGTTGCACTCAATTTTTTTAGGTTTTTGATGGATAGTGTCTCCACTATCCATCAAAAAACGCCAAAGTTGCTTTAATGGCTCACTTTGATTTAGGCCTCTCGTTTTATCTGAATGAAGAAAGAAAAGTGAAGTCTTTAGAATATAAAAAGAACTAAAGATTCAGAAAGAAATAAAAAAAACTCTTACACAACTAAAGGTTCAGAAATTAACTTTACGAAACACTAAAATGAACTCGGTATTTAACATATTTTTATACTTAGATATTCTACAAAGAGATTTTTACAGAGCATTGATTGCATTGCGAGTGACTCCGCCTTCTGCCGAAAGGTCATGTTAATACTACATATTTGTTTCAGTTAATTTACATTTAACAATGGAATTTCGCAAAGTCATGTCTGAATCAATTAATTACTTAACGGGACACACGGGTGTGTGTCAGATAACTTTAGCTCTGATTTCACCATGCTCTGTTAGTTACTAGTCAAGGACTAACAGGCCGTTAAATCTAACCTTAAAATAAAGAAAGAAAGAAAATACATTTATTTGACACACCTACATACAAAAAATAAAAAAAAAACAGAACGGACAGGTACAGACAAACAGATGCCTAACTACCAACTAAAAAAACATAACAATAAAAAAGAAAATACATTAAAAGTTGGTCATAGCCAGTCCCGTCCCGTTGCAGTGGTATGCCAAAAAGGCCCAGACTCAGTTTTTGCTGCTTAACAAAGTAGAATCTACCTTGCCGCAAGAGCGCTTAGATGTCAAACTCGTACATTTTGACATATTTAACGGCCCTTTAATCCTTTGATAATCTAACAGAGCTTGGTGAATTGGTACTTGAAGATCTAATGGGATACCTACCATGATCAAGCCGTAGAACTGTTTCTTATTATTTTACAGCGCTTTAATAACTTTAATAATAAGTTATTTAACCTACTGAGTACTCAGTAGCAGCTACTGACCATAAAAATACAATATAATTTAGCGCTACCTGTACTTCCTTACTTTTACCGTGGCATTAAAAACAGTACTGCATAAATTAAAAACTGGTTCCTAGATTTATGATCCCGAGCATAAATCTAGAGTTAAAAGTTTATTTGATATATTCAGTTTTATGGTGTATTTAATTTTACAATAAAATAACATAATAAAATCATCTTTAAAGTACTTACAGGTAGCGCAAGCCAAATTTATTTTGATGTGTGCAAAAGTCCGGTAAACTTATTACTTTTCAAAGTTTTAGTACTTATGGAAATTCTTATACGAGTACTCGTATAAGTTTTCTATACAACTAGCTGATGAAACAAGGAGATGGCCCACCTGATGTTAAGTAGTAACCATCACCTTTAACAAATCATTGCCTCGTAAATCACGCACGATAGGAACGTGCCCTACGATGCACTGCCCTGCGTCCATCAACTTGCGGCCTGCAGATGATAAAAACATGTGCATGTAATTACACCGGCAACCACACTCTTCAAACCGAAACACAGCGTTGCTGCTTGGCGGCAGAAAAAGGCGTGGTGGTAGTACTTCCCCGGACGAGCGCTTCACAAAGAGCTCTACTACGATAATTTAATAAACTTCATCATTAGGTATATAAATAGAGATTTTTTGACAAATGCAACGCAGTCTTTGGCGATCCCACAAAAAACAGATTATGAGGGGTATAATAATATGCCAGGATCACTTACTTGACTATCAAGATTGACAATCTAGAGGTATTGCTAGCAAAAGCGGATGCAAAGAATATTTTCCTCACTTGCAAAATAACGGTTACGTCAAAACAATAACAATTATAAAAACAGTCAAGGTGAAACAAGACATAGCTAAGGCAATTTATCAGCATAGTTATAGGACAACGAGCTACCATTTAATTCATTTTATTCTAGGTATCAACCTGTGTATGATCATCGTTAGTTATTTTATTAGGCATAATTATAGGTAATTTTTGTAAATGTTTCTATGTACTCTGTGTACTTTTATTGCCTTTCTGACTAATAAATGCGAAAGATACGATGTTTGGATGTATGGATGTTTTAGGCTCAATCATGCTCTAACTGAACTGATTAAGGTGAAACTTTGAACGAATAAAATAAAATAAAATAAATAGTAACCTTGCTCTTGCTTGCTAATTTTTTTATGATAAAATTTTGTATTCTATGTTGTTTTTAGGATACAATGTGGCCATATAGGCTAAATTTTATCCTATAAATTTACGGGGAACAGGGTAAAAAACCGGCCAAGTGCGAGTCGGACTCTAGCACGAAGGTTTTCGTACCATTATGTATAAAAACGGCAAAAAAATCACGTTTGTTGTATGGGAGCCCCCTTAAATATTCATTTTATTCTGTTTTTTAGTATTTGTTGTTATAGCGGCAACAGAAATACATCATCGGTGAACATTTCAATTGTCTAACTATCAGGGTTCATGAGATACAGCCTGGTGACAGACGGACAGCGGAGTCTTAGTACTTAATAGAATCCGGTTTTACCCTTTCGGTACGGAACCCTAAAAATGAGCTAGCCCAATTATAGGAAAAATTGCCGTAAATGTTAATGTTCGAAAATACTATGTACGCGATCGAAGCTGCGGGCAGCAGCTAGTAATTCATAATTATTACCTCTACCAGTCATGTTATTGTATATTTATAATAGATTTATATATTTATAGCGCCGCTATTGGCGTCATTAACAGATCGTGCAAGTTACGCAACGCTAAGGTCAGTCAACATCAGAATGAATGTCAAAGTCAAAAGGCTTTTAGTCTATTTAATCACACGCAGGATTCGTTTTCTGGCATTTTGGGAAGCAACATAGCTTTTTCATTTTAATTGTTTTTCTTGTGATATTTTGAGTAGTGTTGTGTAATTTCGGTGGTATTTTAACCAACATTACTTGAGGTCTTGGCACAAAGTGTAAGCATTTGGAATGAAAGTGTATCCTGATTTGACTGAAAATGTTTCGAATGTTTTGAAGAAAACCGCTACCATTTTCTTCAAAACAAATGACGGCCGACTTGACTATGGACTGACTTGACTAAAAAGTATTCAATGCAAATTACTTGACACTGGCAAGATTATCCTGTCGAATGACTGACAGGTGCCATAAATTGAGAGAAGAAGAATCACACGCATCACTTGGAAACGTCTTATAGATTATGTGAATGAATATAGCGCCGGTTCAATCAACATTGACTGCGAACTCGTCTACTTTCACCAGGAATAAAACCAGTGAAGTCTACCGATCGACTCAGTTTAAGGCGATGACAAAAGCTAATGTACCCCTTACTCGCACGTTTTGACATTTTGAAAGATATAAAATCACTAAACTTATTTTCGAAAAATAACAATTCAAATAGCAACAAATAACAAATTATAAACTAAGTTGTTTATCACATTGCACACAGTTTCGTAAAAAAATTGATCGATCGATTAAGTTCATTTTGATCGATACAAATTTTCCTACAAAAAAGTTTGCATAACTAGTTTTCGTACACATTAGTACCTACATGATGACGCTTTTTTGCATTTATTTTAACAGCTTTTTATAGTAGGTACGAACAACGACACTAGTTTCGACTCTTGAGGGTTTAGCAAGTTTGTCGCCTGTTTTTCTAGGCTTGGTCGCAAACTGGCACCTAGATTCACGGAGCTTTAAGACTTTCAAAGTGATCCTTGTGATTCAATTAAATAAATATCTTTTGACTATGACTTTGAGCATAATGTCGCCATGCACGCAAGGTAACTTTAAATACATTTTCCCGTACAGCAGAGAGCATACCATGTAACATTACTTAGATTTGAATCCAGCCCAAGGTCTGATCGGCATCAAACGTATACGTGATCTAATCAGGTTTAAAAGGGACATCCTCTCGCCTAAAGAAATCAAGGAGTTTGGATTCTATGCATAAGTAAGTGGCCTCCAATTAAATAGAATGACTTTGTTACGAAGTTTATCGGCGAGGGATCAAATAGTGAATCAATCTTTCACGAGTGAAGTGTATGAAACTGGTAATAAACTTTACGGTCGATAAACCGAATAATAAATCTTCGGTATAGGTTATTCATGGTGACCCTTTTGGCGAGGTAAATATCTTGTATTCCTCGGAAACTGGTCAAGTACACAGGCGAAAATACCTATAAATACAAACAGTATATCAATGTCGGTTTCCGCACATTTTTTACACATACCCACATACACATAATATACTATACATACGTACGACCCCTGGTTATCCAAGGAAGAACACCTACAGGATGTTGAATTTTTATACGTTACAATTCTAGATTATATTAGTTTAAATACAATAAATGCACATTGGACACCTAGCTAATGGATCAAGCAGATGGCCCACCTGATAATAAAGTAACCATCAAATAAATCTACACTAATATTATAAAGAGGTAACATTTGTATTTTTGTATTTTTGTATGTAACGAATAGGCTCAAAAACTACTGGTCCGATTTCAAAAATTCTTTCACCATTAGAATGCTACATTATCCCTGAGTAACATAGGCTATATTATATTTTCAAAAAAATCAGGGATCCTTACTAAAACTTCAATAATGTAACCCAAGGTGGAAAACCAAAACCTTACATCGCGTGCGCTGCGAAAACTATTGAAGATAGAACAAAATAATGTACTACGATTTTGTAGAACACGTCATCATCTACAAAAAATGTCGCGATAGCATATGTCTAACTATTATAGTTATGTCACAATAAGTGTTCTTTTATTATAAAAAATTAATTGATATGCCTCCGCTAGAAAAGGGTCTTTATTTGTACCTTGGTATTAATCCTTATCCAAATAAATCATTTCATAATTAAGACGGTTCAATACCTATCGATTACTTCTTAAATTTTTCAAATCGGACATTCCATTCAAAAGATATGACGAAATTAAAAATGTTAACGGGTCCACGGGTCACGCGCGGGTTGCGATTTCACTCTCTCAAGTAGAAGCGCGTGCAAATGTATGAAATAAGTAGACGCGAGGCTCGAACCCACACGGTCTAAGTTTATCCTAAAATGTTTAAAAAATTTATGACCACCCATGCGAAGCTGGGACAGGCCGCTAGTATCAAATATAACAAATTATTGGTGCTCTCCGTGCATCATTTTAGGCGTTCCAATACTAGAGTTCCACATAACCACAGTCATGCCTACTTTTTAACCGACTTAAAAAAAGGAGGAGGCTCTCAATTCGGCTGTATTTTGTATTATGTTTGTTACTTCATAACTTCCGTCATTTATGACCCGATTTGAAAATTTATTTATTTGAGAATTATACTGTCATCAAAATAAGTTCAATTGTTTGGCTTTTAAAACAAAATAACAGGAAAAAGTTAGGTCATCCAAGTAAATAAAATTGCGTATTTTGGTGAAAATACACTCACAACATAAACACCAAAATTCGCAAAACCAACTTCAAATTAAGTCGGTTTTTTCCAAAAAAGTTATTTCATATAAGCTTAAGTGTATAAGCATGTGAAAATACTACTAAAAATGAACTACTATGATAATGATACTAAAAAATATACATGACTAAATAATTTTCCAGGTGGAAGAAATTCTCCAGACGCTTGGATTATGGAACCACAAAAATACAATGTCGGAGAAGCTGTCTGGGGGGCAGTCGAAGAGGTTGTCAGTGGCGTTAGAGCTCGTTAACAATCCGCCCATCATCTTTTTGGACGAGCCTACGACGTAAGTGAAAACTCTTCTAATATCTAATTGTAATATCTTAATATATATAAGAGTAGTAGAGCTTTTTGTGAAGGGTTCGTCCGGGGAAGTACTACCACCACGCCTTTTTCTGCCGCCAAGCAGCAACACTGTGTTTCGGTTTGAAGAGTGTTTTTACTAAGTTAGAGCTAGTTCAGTCCTATGCTTTTTTTGGTTTATCAGAGTCATCTGTATAATCTACTCCAAACTTTTTTTTTCTTTATCTGGATGTAGAAGATGTGTAGATGTAGAAATGTAGAAGATGTGTAGATGTAGAAAGTACAAGATATAAAAGAGCTAAAAGTGAGAGCTATATAAATGTACCCGTTGACTTTTAACTTTTGACTTTGACTTTGACTTATTTAAGTCAAAGTAAAAAGTTATTTATTTAATAAAATCATAAGAATCACTTTGAAACGTCTTAAAACTAGGTGAATCTAGGGCTAAAATTATCACTGGTCTAGTGGTAGCGGCCCCGCCTTCCGACCCTAAGGTCGTGGTTTCGAAACCGGTCGTGCATCAATGAGTTTTTCAATTTAAAAATGTATGTGCACAATGCCAGTACTCTCAAACGGTGAAGGAAACATCGTGAGGAAACCGGCATGTCGTAGAGCCTAAAAAGTTCTATAACATGTGTCAAGTGCTCGAAAGGAGCCTCTTGAAGCGCACTTAAAATCCTTTCACCACACAGTTTCAAAAGAAACTAGTGACACGACAAGAGAGAGGGAGATCGACTTTATGAATAAATCCTTAAGGTATTCCAATTTATTGCTTTTCCTGCTGTGTTTCTACCAAACCCCCATATCTGCCAGTTAAATAATTCTATCAATTACCCGCGTATAATCCCCGGATTATTCTTTGGTTGGATACGAATGGATTATTTGTTCAGCTGGAGCGCGGTCGCTTGATTGGTTTTTTCAGTCTTGGCTGTAATAAAGTAAATATCTTGATGAATGGAGGTATTTAGCAAATGTTTTACTTCACCTGGTGTTTGAAGAGTTAAGAGTTTAGAGTTTAGCACCACATTGGAGCTTCAATATTGTACATATCATTGTAAAAAGGATCTTACAAAAGAACGGTAGGAAGCAAGCCGTAAGTTTGTTACCTGTTCTTCTAGGCTTTGGTCGCGTGGAACTGGCACCTAGAGTCACCTAGCTTTATGACTTTTCAAACTAATCTTTGTGATTTTATTGAATAAACTTTTGACTTTTTTTAAATCAATTTAGTTTATTCATAAATCAAAATGTGGAAAAGAATCATTTTCTTGAATCAAATACGTAGCCATCATCTTTCATAATATCAGAACAACCACTTTGAAGTAACAGGTATCATATAAAAAGACAACATAAAAAGAAGCCCATGAAAGGCGCAAATAGTCAAAATTAATATCGAGGACTTTATTAACTGCTTAGATATGTAAACACGGTAAATCTGTTTTAAATGCCAGTAGCCCATAAAAATCAACTACATGGTCAATAGGCCTCAACTTTTTACTACCACCTCGATTTCTACAAACTATATCGGCAATTCACGGGCAGTCTCACGGAAAGGGGTGACGTTTTCGGACAAAGGTTTAAATTCAACTGGATATCGCAAAATGTTCTCTTCACCTACATCTATCTAATTCAAAGGGCTGTCATAGACTACTAAGTTGGGTCGTAAGGTGGTAAGTTAGTACACTACGTGGTACTTTGGTTTAGTACACTATTTTTATGCACTCAAAATCAAAGGCCTATTTGCTGAAGCTTCCAAGAAGTTGCCATGGTTTCACGCTTGCATGCTACGTAGTACGGGTGCCAGGTTCACTAGATTTTTTTAATCAAATTGTGGGATTCATTTTCTGACATTTTGGGAAGCAACATAGCTTTTTCATTTTATTTGTTTTTCTAGTGCTATTTTGAGCTGTGTTGTGTAATTTCGGTGGTATTTTAACCAACATTACTTGAGGTCTTAGCACAAAGTATAATATGTGATAACATTTCGAATGAAAGTGTATTATGTGATATCCTGATTTGACCGAAAATGTCTCCAATGTTTTGAAGAAAACCGCCATCATTTTCTTCAAAACAAATGACGGCCGACTTGACTAAAAAGTATTCAATACAAATTACTTGACACCGGCAAGATTGTCTGTCGAATGACGGACTGGAGCCATAAATTGAGAGAAAAAAGAATCAAATTGTGACACTTGTTTAAAAAAAGTACCCTTGCGGTATCCAGTTCAATCTACATCTGTTTATGGTTCCGAACCTTTTCCCAACATATTAGTATAGTTAGTACCCGAATCTATGGACCTTCGGAGCTGGACTATTATACAGCGGGCTCCTTTATAAGCCCCAATTGAATAAGGTAAACAGAATTGGAAGTAATTGGCTTTAGCAACACCAGTTACTGTTACATTTTATTGAAATAGGGATTTTGGGATATCGAAACTACCAATCTGTATCACAACGTAGGGGTCCAAAGAAGTACATTGGATTCAAATCCAGATTTGGCAGTGTAATGGTAAAATGAGCACTTGTAATTCGGGTTAACTACCAAGGGTATAACAAAGTTAGCTGGTCTTTTTCATTGGTGGACGTTCCAAACAGCACTATTAAGCCCTAAACTAAGCAATGCTAGTACTATTGGAACCAGATAGCTGATACAACTTTTTTAAACACGAAATATTTTCATTCACTTAAGTAAATAGACATCGTTACAATCGCAGGAAATATATAGATGGTGATGATAAAAATAACAAGTATCCGCCAAATCTACCCTATAATTTTCGCATCATTAAAAAAAGGCAAAAGTACAAGAACTAGAAACTATTTAGTTTCAAGATACACGGACATCTCTATTAAATGCGGTCTCAAGATGAAACGTTTACTTATTTAGGTCAAGATGCGGGAGTAAAGCCCATAAAAATGGCCAGTACTTCTTCAGGGTTAAGCGTATAACCCCTTTTAATCTGGAAAGGTGCCTTTGAAGTCTGTAAAATACGCCACAACAGCAACACTAAAATGTTTTTCAGCAATCCATTTCAGGCACAATGTTGTACCAAACAGTAAAGTTACTATACTATCTGTCACGAGAGAACATGGCTCACAATACTTTTAAAGGAACAAGGGGGTTTGTTTGGTGCAAGTTTGTTGTTGGAACATAAGCGAGCTATAATCACTCTAGAATTTGTAGTGCATATTATTTGTACTCTGATAATCTGCAAAGACACTTTGGTGAATATATACGTAATCGTCAATTAGTTACCACGAGATGTAACAAATGACATGATATACTAAGCTAATTTTAATGTAAGAATCATAGAATCACTTTAAAACGTGTAGGGCACCAGTTCCTTCCGACCAAACTAAAAAGAACAGGCAAGAATCTTAGCTTGTCTTAGAAACTGAAAAGTTCTAAAACATAAAGTATCAAGTGCTCGAGAGAAGCCTCTTTGAGACGCACTTAAAATCCTTTCACCACACTTTTTCGAAAGAAACTAGTGACACGACAAGAAAAAGAAGGCAGTTTTTTTGTATTTCAATATTTTTTTAGAATGAGTCGTAGTTAGTTCGACCCTAAGCTTTTTTATCATGTATACCTAACCTACTGTTCGTAATCATACTGTTCTCACGGTTAGATTGCTTGCAACTCTAAATCAGTATACATTGATGCGTATGTTCGATGCATAATTAAACTTGTGAGAGCACAGAACGCGTTGAATTTGCAATTTCGTTGAAGCATCGAATTTGATTACTCGTCGAGGAACGTTCAGTTTTATTGTGGTCGCGGGTAAATGTTTGCTTGGTACAGTAGTAACTTTTCTGGAACTGGCTACTGCGCTGCGTTTTGTAGAATATTGTATCGGACTTTTTTTAGTAGAAGGTGCTCTTTGTAAAGGGTTTTTCCACAGAAGTAGGTACTACCATGCTTATACTACTACTATGCCTATTTTTGACGACAAACAAACAGCATTGCTGTGTTTCAGTTTGAAGGGTGCTGGTGAAATTGCAGGCACATGAGGCTTATCATCTTATATGCTGTAAGTTGGTGGATGCAGGGCAGAGCATCGTAGGGCAAGTTCATTCGTGAGTTAGTTTATGCTAAGCTTTATTATAAGTGTTTAGACCTTCAAAACTTGCATGCAACTACCGAGCCACTATTGGCTCCGTCTTTCAGTACCAATCGTTTGAAATAATGCCAATTGATACCAAAGTTTACAAAACAAGCTAAGCGTCCAAATTCATTGAGAGCTCATTAAAATTTTACCTACCAACAAACATTAATTTGAAACGCCGCTTTATTTTACGAGGCTATAACTCAAATTTATTTGTTCTGGCGCTTCAACAAAGCACGTAATTTCTAAGGGTCCCCATTCACTAGGCAGTCAGGCTGTGGCGTCCGAAATAGTAGGCAGCATATTTGTGACTTTATCGTCGAGCGACAAGCACGTGGAAGGTCCAATAATTCTTTATCTCGTAAAAAACGCTAAGAAAAGACATTGAATTTATCCTGTTCTTATAGAACACCACTCGAAACCCTTATACCTTTATACGTATTTTTATCATCATTATCTACGGCCCGACTTCACCCACTGCTGGGTATAGGCCTCCCTTAGTTTGTGCCAACTACCATGATCCGAATGGCATGATGATGCCAGTCTTATCCATTTCATCCCACGCCTGCAGGACATCACACGCCTCTGTAACCGGTTCTAGGCCACCATTAAAGTCGTCAAGTTATGCAATGTGTCCTGCAGGAACACATAATACGTCTGGCTGATATGACGAGTGTGTGGAGATTGACGTCAACTACCCACTTTCGCGATGCTTGCTCTGGCTGTGCGCAATGGGTAGCCATGCTATCAGGCGCGTTCTAATGGCTGACGCAGCCAGGAATTTGTAGCTTTCCATACGCCGCGCTGGCGCCGTCAATGTTGGACTAGCTGCTGTTAGCCTGGCTGAACAGCAAGGCTGCCTAGTGCGCGGGGGGCCTAATCGCACATTTTGGCGTAGTTTATGTAGTGAAGCAGGTGAAAGTCTTTAGGTAGACTCACACGTACTCACTAAGTATATATATATGCTCATATCATTATACTCCCGCGTTTAATACATATGTGTTTGATATAACTTTCATAACGAATTAATTCTGTACCGTACTTTACCTGGCTCAATCAAGAAACTTTCTACTTCCCTTAAGTCTAACATTTTTGTCTGAAGTATTACAAAATCAAAATCAAAACGGTCTTTATTCAGTACAATCACAAGGATTACTTTGAAACGTCTTACCTTGAGAACAGTTGATTTCAATTCATACATTCCAACAAGCACATACTAGTTTGGTGTGTTACCAGTCAGAAAACCGTCAGTAGCTGTCAACAGTTGAACAATAGCTTTTACTGATCAAGTTTCAGACAAAACGATAACAGTCAATGGGCAGCAATACTAAGTTGCGTCTTTAAATCGTGTAAGACACACACTTTTAGGCCCAAACTTAAAATGTTTTATCTTATTACAGAGGTCTGGACATTGTGGCTATACGTCAGCTGGTCGTGCTACTTCGTCTCCTATCACGACAAGGACGGACTATTGTCTGCACCGTCCACCAGCCTTCGGCATCGCTCTTCACGCTGTTCGATAGAATCTACGTGCTGGCTCGAGGAATGTGCTGCTACCAGGTTAGCTTCATTTCTTAATTCAGTTGAAAATATCGCAGCGATGGCATCGCAGTTAGGATAAAATATGAATAGGTTCTTCTTGCTGGATATAAAAATGATCCATATCACATTTTTCCTTTTTTGAATTTATTATATTTTTGATTCAGGTTCACTTTGTCTATGAATTGGGTGATAATTGGGATTAATAGCATAACACAAACATAAATTTATTATAAAGTGTGAAACTATAATAATTCATTAGAGTTGTGTGACATTCTGGTTAAGTGCCAAGCCGTTTTGAGCTGTTGTGATTCCTAAAAGTGATCTGATCAGATTCTAAATAGTTTCTTAGAGACTGCAAGTAACACCTTTTGGTTCAAGATTAAAAAAAAGCAAAATAGCTTAGATTTTGAAGGCTTTGATCCAGGTTCAAATTGCTTCTGTCTTTTTGATCGTTTTTGTTCGAGGCCGAATGAAATAGTTTGGTTCGGATGGGCATGTCAAAGAGCAACGATTGCACCTCGCGAAGTTTTATGGTTTCAATTTTGGAAGCAATAAATTTTAACGCTTGGCTATAAAAAAATGATTTAAAGCCACTCGCTTAGCAAAACGATTCTTTTCGTATGATGAGGCATTCCGGAAATATTTTGATATCAAAAGAGTATTGGGTACCAAGAGTGCGCCTTTGTATGAACATCTTCCTGTCCAAATCCGACACAAAGTGTGGTTGGCACAACCAATGTTCTTCTTCCACTCTATCCTATCATTTATCATCTCGTTCGCCTCTCCTTCTAAAATCATCCACAACCACATAAGACGCCTTAGTACGAACATCTCCAGTGAAAGGCAACTCGCTGATAAAGTAAACATACTTCAAAGAGATTGACTTGTTTACATGGGAACGCTTGGCACACACGGTGGCATTGCATCGTACAAACCCAGATTCATCAAATATCTACATACAATCCTGTATCCTATACAACGTGTTTATTAAGAGTTGTAGGGATCCGAAAGCAGGATATTCTACCGGTCATAACGAACAACTTTTGTTCTACGACTTTTAAAATTTCAAAGTTTTTCATTCATGAAATGCCTCTTAAACTTTTATCTAAAATGAATCTAAACGCATCATGAGGCAGCCCTATTTACAGCTGTTCTTTGACCTCTAGTTACAATACCTTAGATAAAATAGGTAACAGAACTGCCACCAATTACCTAGTAATGTGCCTACGTAATAATGATGTTGCTGTTTTTAAAGATCTTGGTATGTAAAAGAAATATTTTCGCGACTGTAATCCCTAGTGAAGGTAAACATTCTCTGAGATCTTTGGTACTAATACCTATTCAGTAACTAGGTACCTACGTGGCTACGTACTCAATATTTAATAGAATATTTATTTTTGTTTAATTACTAGATGTCGTAAAGCAATGTTTATGATATTCATAGTTCTTTAAATTGTAACATGTTACTTTACCACCATGGTTCATTGACACGACAAAATTATTCAACTGCAATTTTGGGAAGTGTCTAGTCTGTCCTATTTAATCTTTGACTAACCTGTCTGTCATTGGTTGCATTTAAAAACGCATATCCAATCAGGACGGCCGACGGCCGCCGATCAGTGTTACCATTTGTGGCAGATTTCTGCCATTTGGCAGATTTTAAATATTTCAAGAAAAATCTTATTATTTTGAATTTTTAATGAAATAATATTTATAATTTATTTATTTTTTACCGAACTGGAAACTTCTTATTCTTTTTTACCTTTATTGATTTGGTTTCCAAACAACTTCTATCTCGTTTTAGATACTTAACTGCAAACCGTTACAAACGATCAAAAGATAGTAACTGAATGTAATGTAGGTATTTAATTTATTCCGTAGCCACGAAGGAGTTAGCCATGGGTAACTCACTCAAAAAACATGATCTGCAGCGCATCAGCTCATTTACAGTCTCGAGCCGGAGCCGAACCGCGGTTCAAACGGCTCAGAATTTCAGGACCAATTTATTTTCATGGTACCTTCAAAGACTCCAAGCAAGCACCGATAAGACTTGGCAAAAAGACTAGACGCCAAAACAAAAAAAATCTACGATAAAAATAATTTTGTAGAAAAATAAACGAGTCTAGCGGCAAATAAACAGGAAAAAATCCGTGAATTTGTATGTTAGCAATAACTAATAAATATTGCTAACAATGAACGACGGAATGAAAAAAAAATTTAAGTAAAAGTTCTACTATTCAAAATGAACCTTACTTGATTAAACGATAAAACGGAAAATATTTATGCAAACTATGACGAGCCTAGAACGCAAAATATCCTTAAATATGTATGCTAAAACGCGAGGGCATCCACGGGCTGTTGCTAAAATAACTCAAGTTAATAATTCAAATTCGTAACCCATACCATTTAAAAACATGCTTTTCTAAAAAGAACCATAATCCTTCAATTCATCCTAACTCCACTCACTCACCCGCGCAGATATTACTTCAAACGATTCAACGGTTCGAGTACGTAGTAAACCTCTCAATGAATCAAAATAAATATTCTACTCAAACTTCTGTTTATCATAAAACCATTCTTTGAACCGTTTGAGTTGTGTATCACATTTTATGAGTAGACCTGAGAACTGCTCTACAGATGAGCGGCTCCAAAAATGCAGCATTGGAAATTAGATCTTATTATCTAGATGAAACAATTCAAATTCATTTAGCAAAATTTTTGATCTGGATATCTTTTTTCTAATGTAGACCCTATCAACCTAGGAATAAAATTGATATTAGGCTGGCATGAGAGCTGTTGAGCCGCTCCAAAAGAAATAGAGCCCTTACTGACGGCTCACTACGGTATGAGCCGCTCCAAACGCGTACGTCCGACTCCTTCTACCCACGGCTAAAGGAGATGGTATGAAGTCATATTTTTGGTATTTTTATCGTCAAGCTTGGTAGATTTTGACAGATTTTTTGGCAGGTGTGTGGTAGAACCGCCACTTTTGAGATGGTCACCCTGTTTGCTGTTTGTGTTTACATGCGTTGTTGTACATTGTTTTGTTGAGAAAATGTCATCAAACGTGATAAAATGGTGATTGTTATGTAAAAAGCCGTCGTCAGTCAGTGTGTGTATGAGCAGTGCCTACGAGGTAATGGTTTAGTGTGAAGTTTGAAGCCTGTGTCGTGCGAAATCTCGCAAACTTACCAAAATCCAGTTTTATCCAGTGTTATTATAGCCAGTAAATAATGACAAAATCCATAGGAACCAGTAAAAATATCGTGTCAGGGGATTGGCGGCGTACCTACCTACCTACCGAAAGGTAAGTATTTCAAATTATCTCGTAGGTTATCGTTGTTTTTCTCTTTCCTAGATAGAAGCGCGCGTGCGTGTGACCTTGACACGTACACAGGCAGGGCTGTTGCAAATTTCTGAGGAAGTATTAATTTTACTTTTCTATGGGAATTTCGAAAACGATGTATTCAACCGTTGCACACGTCAAAGTATTCCAGTGCTTGGTCTAAATACACGCTCTTTGTTTCCCTACATAACTTCATCAACACGTTGTATACTACGTTTTATAGTCCGATTGACAAATAAGAAAAAAAGAAAACTTATTTACACACTCTTAAAAGTTTAGTTTAAATTTTATTTTGATCGATGCAAGTTTTCCTGCTTAAAAGTTTGCATATATACGAAGACTATTATAGCAAACTTTTGAGTAGGGAAACATGTATCTCAAAATGACATTTTCACTAAATTGTGTGCAATGTGATTGCACACAAAATGGTTGATTGCGATTTTTCGAAAATGAGTTTAGTGATTTTATATCTTTCAACATGTCAAAACGTGCGAGCGAGAGTCACATTAGCTCTTGTTGTCGCTATAAGCTATTTTTAAATCTTATATTAGTATACCGCGTTTTGGAATAGGTAAAGTAAGTTATTGTTTTACTGTTTGTTATTTACGTGTCACTGCCTATTTTTCAACCTTGTTTTTCTTTCGAGTCGATAATCAAAAATGATTTTTGCGTAATTAGTACCTATTAATAACTTTGCTACAAATGATAAATGATGATCCCTCCTTGATTTCAGCTGAAAATCAGCGTTGAGTGATAATACACCCAACATTTATGCTGAGCTGAAAACCTTTTTAGTATAGTAACCTATTACTGTTGTCCCTTGAGCCGCTCAAAATGTTGTCCTTATTGTTACCTACCCTTTTAACTTTTTTCAGGCTTGTGTTTTTTGTACTGTGCTAAATAAAATTTTATTCTATTCTATTCTATAAAATGATAAGTCTTGCCAGAATCGCTTTACAAGTGTTAAAATGCCCTCTATGTCATATTATGCTTCTCTAGTCTCTAACGTTTGCGAATAACCAAGTGGAATGATCCGCATACCGATATACGTGCCGGACTCAGACAAAGGAATATGAATTCAAATATTTAATCCAATGCTGCGTGATGGCTTCCAAATACATAATCGATGAGGGAGTTCGAATGTCGTTTACTATTATAGAGGTATAATTAAATCGTTCCTATTATAATGGGTGTTAAAATACCACTCTCGAAAATTTCAGGGGCTATAGTACCCATCAATATGAATAACTTTTTCTGAGGAACTAACTGTGAACAAAATATAACAGCTGTTTCATACATTTTAGCCAGTTAAGTATTGAACTTTTGAATGAAACAGCTGTTTTTTTTTTGCGTTCACAGTTTTGGTTCCTTAGAAAAAGTTATTCATATTGATGGGTACTTTAGCTTCCTGAAGTTTTCAGGAGTGGTATTTTTACAGATTGCATAAATATGAAAGGTACGATATTTGGATGTTCGTCATTGTTCGTACTCAATCGCCGCCTTTTTACTGAAACGATCCATGCTAATTGAGTGAAACTTCATCATTTTTTGTCCTTATCCCACTTCATGTAGGGTCGGCACAACAGGTTTTTTCTCCCCACTTTCCTCTATCAGCCATCATCTCAGCAGTCACTCCTTTCTTACTCATGTCATCTGTCACACAGTTCATCCATCTTTTCTTTGGCATACCTCTTTACTCCTATATCCATCCACATTCTTCTCGTTACATCACATTCTGGAGTGAGTGACGCATTGAAACAGATTGAAACTAAGAACAATTATTGTTTATGACATGGATTAAGTTCAAGGGCAATTTTATGTCCCAAATACGGAAATGGAAACTGAAACGGCTTCACGACTTTGATCCCAAGGCACGGTAGATATCCCCTCAAATCTCTTAGTACCAAGTACTAACTCAAAATTCTTTGAGGACGTCTAAGGGGGGTAGTCAGAGGTAAGTCCAAATGTTACATTTGGCACGTACCCACATTTTGCAGTAGTTGGTATTCCATACGTGACAGGTTGCAAGCCCATCGCCGCTGATAGAATACTTACTGGTTTCCTCACGATGTTTTCCTTCGCTGTTTATGAGCACTGGCATTGCGCACCTCAATTTTTCGATAGGTAAAATCCATTGGTGCACAACCGGATTCGAACCTACGATCGGAAGGCGAGGTCACTCCCACTAGACCACCGGTGCTCTATGTACGGAAATGGATGTACAAAATAACGAAACCAGTACAAGGAAAACGGCTTTAAATATTAATTAAAATAGCAACCACAACTAATACTCAAACAAAGCCGACCGAATGGCACCTTAGTAATTATACATTCCTGGAAATTTTACTCAGCGCTATCTAATTCCAAGCTAAAGCTTGTATTATGAGTACCAGATTTTTTGGTTGAAATACTTTCATAAAATATAATAAAACCTTTAACAAATTATATCTATGTTCATCACATATTATATTTGCTCTTGATAGAGATCTAACACCGCGTTTACATTTAGACATTCGCGCTGCCATTCGCGTGGACGGAAATGTGGCCGTCCATATGTCCACGGCAGCGTCGCCGGCCTTTAGGCGGGGCATGTCATATTCGGATTAAGTCAATTGAGCTTTAGGACAAAAACTGAGTAGGTATGATTCTGGCCAAGTCTGAATTGCGATAGGTCTGTTTCTGGATCAGACAGTTTCGGGATACGACTGTTGTAGTGCAAGTCACTTTCTCTTTAAGTCAGTTTCGTAGCACGTCAGGTCATATGATAGTAGTATGTCGAATAGGACAGATTCGGAGAAAGACAGTTTCTTATTAAATCAGATTTGCATTAAGTCGATTTTAATAGCAATGTGTGTTCACATTTAGCCCGGACACATAGGGAGCGCGGACAACGCGAACTTCAACGCGAGCGGAAACGCAAGCGGACATGCAACTGGCCTGTTTACATTCTCGCTATGCCCATGTCCCTGCACATTTCCACGGACATGAGCTGAGTTACGCGGTAGAACTACAAGTTGTGGTTAGGTGTTTGTTATGTGGCTGGGTGTTATTTTAAATACGGCACAGAAGGCATAACTACTATCAAGTTAGCTGTAAGGCCTGGTTTTTTAAGACCAAAAATTTAAATAAGTGTGCGAGGATGTTTGAAAAAAGTTGCATAATCTATGATACGAAATAAACTATAATAACGGCCGGTTTCGGTAAGCTCGATCAAAACTAATCGGATGTCAAGTCACTCGCCATTTCAGCTATTACATCGAATTAGATAGAGACAGCAAGTGACTTTACATGCGATTAGTTTTGATCGGGCTTTCAGAAGCCGGCCGTTAGTCCCGTAATTAAAGGCATAAAAAAGTTTGTTCCATCAAAATTAATTGCAGTTTCTTCCAGACTTTTTGAGTTAACGAGAGCGTCAATTTGCGTACTTCTATTCTATTGCTAAATTATACCAAAATTTTATTCCTCGTCTCAAATCGAGACCACTTCAATGAATAAACCATTTCATTTTGGCTAAAAACTTTTGATTGATCAGTCCCCCAGAGTTCGTAATTAGTTGGATTGAGACGATCAAAGTTGGCTTCTTGAAGATAGATAGACCACGTTACAAATTCGTGTGGAGGTGCTCGTGAGGTAGCAAATTTCAGAGTTTGCTCTTTTGAAGTTAGTATACGAGTTAGATTACGTAGTAACCTTGGTTACCTTATTACCTTTAAAATAATAAACTGAACGTTGAAGTCAAAGTCAAATAGGTATAGTTGAACTAAAAATACCACTTTGTAACGATTTAAAGATAAGATAATCTAGGTGTCAGTTTCACGCGACTAAGAGCTGATTTCACCATGCTCTGTTAGATTAACAAAGGATTAAAGGGCCGTTAAATATGTCAAAATATACGCGTTTGACATCTAAGGTTAGATTTAACGGCCTGTTAATTCTTGATTAGTAACTAACAGAGCATGGTGAAATCAGCTCTTAGCCTAGAAGAACGGGCAACGAACTTACGGCTTGGTTCTTACAGTTCCTGATAATTTTTACAAATAATAATATAATGAAGCTCCAGTGTGCTGCCAATCGAAGCTAGTGAGGTTTAGGCAAATTAAAACATAAGGCAAAAAAACGCTACAAAACGGCTAAGGTCGTTGTTCGATAGCATTTCACAACCTAAACAAGAACTTTGAGAATCACGGAATGAAGACAATAGATTGCATTGTATTCTCTAAAACCTTTGTGAGATCCAATAGACATTCAAGGATTTTGACCAAAGAAATATCTACATTATTTACAATTTTCTTTTATACCTACATTGATAAGCACATTCACATCTTTTGATATTCGTTCTTTTATTATTAATGTCCTCACAGGGTCAAATAGCTCTGATCAAGGGTACCAGCAGGATAACAGCGCTGAGCCGCCAAGGGCGGTGTAGTGTAATGCTGAGCTGGAACCGATTTGCTGTAGTAGCACACATATCTTTATAAATATATAAATGTCCACCAATTATTAATTATTTTTTTCTTTATGTTATTTTATTTTTCGCACCTCACAACTATTACCGTGCCAACTCAAAAAAGTCGATTTCGAGAAAACAGGTTTTGAAAGTTCAAAAAATCATATTGTCTAAAATATACATTATCATGCCTAACTTGAAATGTAAGTTTAAAGGTATGTTATCTGACTTTACTTTTAAAGGTATTTGTATAATAAATAATGAATATCTTTAAAGTTACCAGTAATTTTTCACTAGCACTTTGTGTTAGTACTATATTGCCTGTTTAAATTAATTCAAAAATGAAATAAGACGTTAATGCCTGTTTTATGTAGAGGTTTTTGTAAAATTCGATGGTCGTATATCAAAATTAGCCATTATTGATACACATTTTCATCAATACAAGCAGTCCTGTTACTGGTTTTTTTGTTGATCTTATTGGATTGAACACAACAAAATATCAAATAATATTGTTTTTAGAAAATCAACTTTATTATTATCACCATAGGCTCATCACTATAGGCCTCCCCTATACATTATCAGGAAGAATTATTCTGACCCCTCTCCATCCCCTGTCTTCCATGTGATCCTCACAATGCCTTCGGTTCCTCGTACAACACTTCGTCTTTCAGCTCGTGGTCGCCATTTGAGAACCTATATTCCCCAGTGGTTTTAAATTTTCTAAGTTTTCCCCATTTCAGATTCTATCACGTTGTGAAACTCTTGGCACAGCTCTTTTCATAAATTATTGTTGCTTTGTAAATCGCCTACCTAACTTTTCAGTGCATTTCAGTTTGCAGTTTTGATCGTTTCATGGCTTGATTTATTTAGGTGAAACTCTTTTTTTTACGTTTGTGAATTCTATTCCCAGATTTCAAACTATTTGGGCTTTCAAAGGCTAAGGGTTATGGGTTTTAAGACTGTTGAATGGCATTTGCGTCAGCTGGCAATCTCGTGCAAAATTGTTTGCAATGATGTTAGTCATCTTTATATCAATGTTAAAACGAATCATGAAAATAAATGTTTGACATTGAGTACATGTGCTTAAACGTATTAAGAATCGCTAGTCCTGTAGTATTATCACTGCGCTCAGATTGCAGGAATCGGAATCCGTACACAATTTATAAAACAAAATAATTGAAAGTATGTGCATCGGCGCAGAACAGTTTTTGAATTCAAAATACTGTGGCTCAACCTACTGTTTTTCACACAGACCACGAAAAATTGTATCTCCCCGATATTGCATGTATTTCAGTCGAGACTTCTCATAAAGTTCATTTAATACCAACGTGCCATCAAAATTTTATTATAATACAGTTCTGTAAGAGCTGTACTGGCATACGTATATTGGCATACACGTCATGATATCAGCAGCATTTTGGTTAAGAGAGCAGTTATTGAAAGGATATTATCAAGGAGATACAAGATATTTTTAAGAGTAGTAGAGCTTTTTGTGAAAAGCTCGTCCGGGGAAGCACTACTACACTGCCCTTTTCTGCCGCCAAACAGCGTTGCTGTGTTTTAGATTGAAGAGTGTGGTTGCCGGTGAAATTACAGGCACATGAGGCTTAACATCTGTACGCCTCAGGTTGATGGAAGCAGGGCAGTGCATCGCTGGGCACATTCCTATCGTGCGTGACTTGCGAGGCAATGCTTTGTTATAGATGATGGTTACCAATCAACATCACGCGGGCCATCTGCTCGTTTCTTCACCAAGTTATATTAAAAAAAGGTATTTATTCGCATAAGTCACCACGTAGGTTAGATGGTAGAAAATGCATAAGCATTAATCTTTTCTATTGTACTCTAATTTTATATTTTTATGCAAAAAATTAAGTAAATATAATTAAATGTCAAATACACAAGTTCTTATTATGCTAGAAGGAAGAACTGCTATTACATGCGGCAAATACTAATAAAGTGTAAGATTAATAATGCCCGTTTATGCCTTTTCATTATTGATCTGTTCGAAAAATTTATGTGAAAGTAAAAGTTTTATCCGATATATTCACAGACCAAACCGTAGCATTCATAAATAGACACATGCACACAGCCAAAATACAATAACTTTAACGAGTCATACCGTATTAACTCCAAAAAAATTGATGCATTTTAGTATCAAGTTAAGTTATTTTCCGTCCTTCCCTCAAAAAGTAAATAATGAACATGCAATATGGTATTAAATGAAGACAAAATATTATTTTGAACAAACAGTAAAGTATCATCTAACAAATACAACTATGTTGATTGCTCACCTGCGACGTTTTTTATCCAAAAAGATGTTTTATTTTAAAATACAACAGAAAATTACGTTTTGGCGACTGCGCTGTTATGTTGTAACGGACTATGTTGAGATGCGATGGTGCTTCTTGTTGAATAAATGAATGAAATGAATGGTCAATAAAGATTCTCAGGTGATTTTCTCAGCCATTGTAGGAGGTAAAAATACAACTGTATTATCATTTTGTAGAGAAAAAAATCCTCTTTACGATGGCATACTTAACTCAAAAGTGCAAAATTTTGAGTTGGCACGGTAATAGTTGTGACGTGCGTTTTGTTAATTCACTCCATTTATAATCTGTCAATTTATTTTTACTTTCAATATTAATATAATTTTATTTCTTTTGATTCATTTTTTTTAGTTTTATTATTAATTTGTAATGTGTGTGTTAAAGTAGCAAATAAATGTATGTCTATGTCTATGACTTGTCAAAAATAACTTTACCTAAAAAAATTGTAAGCGCTAAAAAAATTATAAACTTTGTAAAACTGTGAAGTCGGACCACTTTTGAACTGTACAAGATTTATTAGACATCCTAAAGGGAAAGTTGGACTAATTATAAGTTAGGGCAAGTCTGCCCGCTGACTTATCGCCCTCACACAGTTACACCTGATACAAACCATTTAACAAATTAAACGCCGAGTTTCATGGCTCCTATTTGAAGTAACGCGGTTGTACCTCTACATTCAAGGGAGATGGTTGGAATATTGGGCTGCTTGCTTGAGAATTTAAGCCTGGGCTTATTTAATTATGGTATTGACGTTGGTACCCGTTGGTTGATAGTACAGTCAACTTCAAAAAGTCAAAGAATGGTATAAAAATAGATGGCCGCTAAAATTGGCACGTCTTTTTTTAAATGTCAAAATATGGGATAATTATTTTATTCAAATAATAATTCCCATATAATGAAGCCGTTTATTTTTGATACGATCATGATTTGTACAAAATTGACTTGAATTTGACAGCCTTCACAGCTCAGTTGGTAGTAGCTCTGCCTTCTGCTTCGTAGGCCGTGGGTTCGATCCCCACCGAGAACAAACATTTTGTGTGATGAACATAGATGTTTGTTCTCTGTCTGTTATAAACAATAACTTCGAAATATGCAAAATAAGTGAAAAAACCAATGGCTTGCTGAAAAAAACTGAAACAGCATCACGACTTTGATCCCCAGGCACGGTAGATATCCTCTCTGATCTCTTAGTACCAATAACTAACTCCAGATTATTTGAGGACGTCTAAGGGGGTTAGTCAGAGGTACGTCCAAACATTATGTTTGGCACGTACCCACATTTTGCAGTAGGTAGTTGGTATTCCATACGTGACAGATTGCAAGCCCATCGCCGCTGTTAGAATCCAACCGGTTTCCTCACGACGTTTTCCTTCACCGTATAAGAGCACTGGCATTGCGCACATAAATTTTTCGATAAAAAAATCCATTGGTACACGACCGGATTCGGCAAGCGGGGTCACTCCTATGGCTTGCTAATAAGTAGTCATTCAGAATAGTTATTATAATCAATGTTTGTCAACTTAAATTGGTTATTTTACCGTATCGCAACCCCACGAACTCACCCTAAACAAATTTATTATTTTTAAACAACCTAATTAACCCCTAAACAAAACTCGCGGGAAATCGTGGACAGTCGCGACAAAAAGTATTGTAAATTATAAAAATATCTAATCTGTGCTGAGCAAGAATTTAAAAAAATATCGTTAGATATCGACAACGCGAACTTCAACGCGAGCGGAAACGCAAGCGGACATGCAACTGGCCTGTTTACATTCTCGCTATGCCCATGTCCCTGCACATTTCCACGGACATGAGCTGAGTTACGCGGTAGAACTACAAGTTGTGGTTAGGTGTTTGTTATGTGGCTGGGTGTTATTTTAAATACGGCACAGAAGGCATAACTACTATCAAGTTAGCTGTAAGGCCTGGTTTTTTAAGACCAAAAATTTAAATAAGTGTGCGAGGATGTTTGAAAAAAGTTGCATAATCTATGATACGAAATAAACTATAATAACGGCCGGTTTCGGTAAGCTCGATCAAAACTAATCGGATGTCAAGTCACTCGCCATTTCAGCTATTACATCGAATTAGATAGAGACAGCAAGTGACTTTACATGCGATTAGTTTTGATCGGGCTTTCAGAAGCCGGCCGTTAGTCCCGTAATTAAAGGCATAAAAAAGTTTGTTCCATCAAAATTAATTGCAGTTTCTTCCAGACTTTTTGAGTTAACGAGAGCGTCAATTTGCGTACTTCTATTCTATTGCTAAATTATACCAAAATTTTATTCCTCGTCTCAAATCGAGACCACTTCAATGAATAAACCATTTCATTTTGGCTAAAAACTTTTGATTGATCAGTCCCCCAGAGTTCGTAATTAGTTGGATTGAGACGATCAAAGTTGGCTTCTTGAAGATAGATAGACCACGTTACAAATTCGTGTGGAGGTGCTCGTGAGGTAGCAAATTTCAGAGTTTGCTCTTTTGAAGTTAGTATACGAGTTAGATTACGTAGTAACCTTGGTTACCTTATTACCTTTAAAATAATAAACTGAACATTGAAGTCAAAGTCAAATAGGTATAGTTGAACTAAAAATACCACTTTGTAACGATTTAAAGATAAGATAATCTAGGTGTCAGTTTCACGCGACTAAGAGCTGATTTCACCATGCTCTGTTAGATTAACAAAGGATTAAAGGGCCGTTAAATATGTCAAAATATACGCGTTTGACATCTAAGGTTAGATTTAACGGCCTGTTAATTCTTGATTAGTAACTAACAGAGCATGGTGAAATCAGCTCTTAGCCTAGAAGAACGGGCAACGAACTTACGGCTTGGTTCTTACAGTTCCTGATAATTTTTACAAATAATAATATAATGAAGCTCCAGTGTGCTGCCAATCGAAGCTAGTGAGGTTTAGGCAAATTAAAACATAAGGCAAAAAAACGCTACAAAACGGCTAAGGTCGTTGTTCGATAGCATTTCACAACCTAAACAAGAACTTTGAGAATCACGGAATGAAGACAATAGATTGCATTGTATTCTCTAAAACCTTTGTGAGATCCAATAGACATTCAAGGATTTTGACCAAAGAAATATCTACATTATTTACAATTTTCTTTTATACCTACATTGATAAGCACATTCACATCTTTTGATATTCGTTCTTTTATTATTAATGTCCTCACAGGGTCAAATAGCTCTGATCAAGGGTACCAGCAGGATAACAGCGCTGAGCCGCCAAGGGCGGTGTAGTGTAATGCTGAGCTGGAACCGATTTGCTGTAGTAGCACACATATCTTTATAAATATATAAATGTCCACCAATTATTATTATTTTTTTCTTTATGTTATTTTATTTTTCGCACCTCACAACTATTACCGTGCCAACTCAAAAAAGTCGATTTCGAGAAAACAGGTTTTGAAAGTTCAAAAAATCATATTGTCTAAAATATACATTATCATGCCTAACTTGAAATGTAAGTTTAAAGGTATGTTATCTGACTTTACTTTTAAAGGTATTTGTATAATAAATAATGAATATCTTTAAAGTTACCAGTAATTTTTCACTAGCACTTTGTGTTAGTACTATATTGCCTGTTTAAATTAATTCAAAAATGAAATAAGACGTTAATGCCTGTTTTATGTAGAGGTTTTTGTAAAATTCGATGGTCGTATATCAAAATTAGCCATTATTGATACACATTTTCATCAATACAAGCAGTCCTGTTACTGGTTTTTTTGTTGATCTTATTGGATTGAACACAACAAAATATCAAATAATATTGTTTTTAGAAAATCAACTTTATTATTATCACCATAGGCTCATCACTATAGGCCTCCCCTATACATTATCAGGAAGAATTATTCTGACCCCTCTCCATCCCCTGTCTTCCATGTGATCCTCACAATGCCTTCGGTTCCTCGTACAACACTTCGTCTTTCAGCTCGTGGTCGCCATTTGAGAACCTATATTCCCCAGTGGTTTTAAATTTTCTAAGTTTTCCCCATTTCAGATTCTATCACGTTGTGAAACTCTTGGCACAGCTCTTTTCATAAATTATTGTTGCTTTGTAAATCGCCTACCTAACTTTTCAGTGCATTTCAGTTTGCAGTTTTGATCGTTTCATGGCTTGATTTATTTAGGTGAAACTCTTTTTTTTACGTTTGTGAATTCTATTCCCAGATTTCAAACTATTTGGGCTTTCAAAGGCTAAGGGTTATGGGTTTTAAGACTGTTGAATGGCATTTGCGTCAGCTGGCAATCTCGTGCAAAATTGTTTGCAATGATGTTAGTCATCTTTATATCAATGTTAAAACGAATCATGAAAATAAATGTTTGACATTGAGTACATGTGCTTAAACGTATTAAGAATCGCTAGTCCTGTAGTATTATCACTGCGCTCAGATTGCAGGAATCGGAATCCGTACACAATTTATAAAACAAAATAATTGAAAGTATGTGCATCGGCGCAGAACAGTTTTTGAATTCAAAATACTGTGGCTCAACCTACTGTTTTTCACACAGACCACGAAAAATTGTATCTCCCCGATATTGCATGTATTTCAGTCGAGACTTCTCATAAAGTTCATTTAATACCAACGTGCCATCAAAATTTTATTATAATACAGTTCTGTAAGAGCTGTACTGGCATACGTATATTGGCATACACGTCATGATATCAGCAGCATTTTGGTTAAGAGAGCAGTTATTGAAAGGATATTATCAAGGAGATACAAGATATTTTTAAGAGTAGTAGAGCTTTTTGTGAAAAGCTCGTCCGGGGAAGCACTACTACACTGCCCTTTTCTGCCGCCAAACAGCGTTGCTGTGTTTTAGATTGAAGAGTGTGGTTGCCGGTGAAATTACAGGCACATGAGGCTTAACATCTGTACGCCTCAGGTTGATGGAAGCAGGGCAGTGCATCGCTGGGCACATTCCTATCGTGCGTGACTTGCGAGGCAATGCTTTGTTATAGATGATGGTTACCAATCAACATCACGCGGGCCATCTGCTCGTTTCTTCACCAAGTTATATTAAAAAAAGGTATTTATTCGCATAAGTCACCACGTAGGTTAGATGGTAGAAAATGCATAAGCATTAATCTTTTCTATTGTACTCTAATTTTATATTTTTATGCAAAAAATTAAGTAAATATAATTAAATGTCAAATACACAAGTTCTTATTATGCTAGAAGGAAGAACTGCTATTACATGCGGCAAATACTAATAAAGTGTAAGATTAATAATGCCCGTTTATGCCTTTTCATTATTGATCTGTTCGAAAAATTTATGTGAAAGTAAAAGTTTTATCCGATATATTCACAGACCAAACCGTAGCATTCATAAATAGACACATGCACACAGCCAAAATACAATAACTTTAACGAGTCATACCGTATTAACTCCAAAAAAATTGATGCATTTTAGTATCAAGTTAAGTTATTTTCCGTCCTTCCCTCAAAAAGTAAATAATGAACATGCAATATGGTATTAAATGAAGACAAAATATTATTTTGAACAAACAGTAAAGTATCATCTAACAAATACAACTATGTTGATTGCTCACCTGCGACGTTTTTTATCCAAAAAGATGTTTTATTTTAAAATACAACAGAAAATTACGTTTTGGCGACTGCGCTGTTATGTTGTAACGGACTATGTTGAGATGCGATGGTGCTTCTTGTTGAATAAATGAATGAAATGAATGGTCAATAAAGATTCTCAGGTGATTTTCTCAGCCATTGTAGGAGGTAAAAATACAACTGTATTATCATTTTGTAGAGAAAAAAATCCTCTTTACGATGGCATACTTAACTCAAAAGTGCAAAATTTTGAGTTGGCACGGTAATAGTTGTGACGTGCGTTTTGTTAATTCACTCCATTTATAATCTGTCAATTTATTTTTACTTTCAATATTAATATAATTTTATTTCTTTTGATTCATTTTTTTTAGTTTTATTATTAATTTGTAATGTGTGTGTTAAAGTAGCAAATAAATGTATGTCTATGTCTATGACTTGTCAAAAATAACTTTACCTAAAAAAATTGTAAGCGCTAAAAAAATTATAAACTTTGTAAAACTGTGAAGTCGGACCACTTTTGAACTGTACAAGATTTATTAGACATCCTAAAGGGAAAGTTGGACTAATTATAAGTTAGGGCAAGTCTGCCCGCTGACTTATCGCCCTCACACAGTTACACCTGATACAAACCATTTAACAAATTAAACGCCGAGTTTCATGGCTCCTATTTGAAGTAACGCGGTTGTACCTCTACATTCAAGGGAGATGGTTGGAATATTGGGCTGCTTGCTTGAGAATTTAAGCCTGGGCTTATTTAATTATGGTATTGACGTTGGTACCCGTTGGTTGATAGTACAGTCAACTTCAAAAAGTCAAAGAATGGTATAAAAATAGATGGCCGCTAAAATTGGCACGTCTTTTTTTAAATGTCAAAATATGGGATAATTATTTTATTCAAATAATAATTCCCATATAATGAAGCCGTTTATTTTTGATACGATCATGATTTGTACAAAATATGACCAATATAGACAATATAGACCCATATCATAGGAATACAAAAAAATAGAATTATAAACAATAACTTCGAAATGTGCAAAATAAGTGAAAAAACCAATGGCTTGCTGAAAAAAAAACTGAAACAGCTTCACGACTTTGATCGCCAGGCACGGTAGATATCCTATCTGATCCCTACCCAGCAAACATTTTTGGTTCGAATTACGTGATTTTACACCTATTTTAAGTTGCCATTTTAATGCGACCAAATTGAATTACCTCGAATCTACCTGGAATCCACATCGATTCCACCTAAATGGGGAAAATTGGCACGTGCCAGTTACCTGAAATCGACGTAGCGTAAGTAGATTTAACCTCACGGTCGCAAAGTAGGTAGCTGGTGCGACGTCGATTCGACGTAGTTACAACGTGTCTTTAGGTTGTATTTTACTTGTTTGGTCATTACGACTTCTATATGACGTTGATTTGACGTAAATATTTCTTAATTATGACTTAATGAGGTTTAATCTCCTATGGTATTATTTTGTTGAGATATTGCATCAATTTTGTTTCGATCTATATAAAGTCTATTTTTCTTTAACGTTAAACATGAATGAGCAAGAATTTAAAAATGGAGTAACTTGATTTATAAAATTTGCTCACTAAATATAAATTATGAATTACAGCCTAACTAGAGGCTAAAATCGTATGCGAAGTAAATTTCACTGTGTATTATGATAATAGTGCTTCGAAAAATAACGACGGGCCTTCAAAATATTGTAATATTAACACAATAAATATTTTATTATATTGATTTCAGTTTCTTACATTTCATAAATATTATGTTTTTCAGGCTAATTATTATTTACCATGGTATATTATAATACCAGCATGCCTTATTTATTTAAATTGAAGTTTGGTATAGGAGTAATTAACTAAAAACTCATTCTGTTCCTGTAAAGAATTTTAAATTATAAGAAACAAAATGGAGTTCTCAATTTTCTCTACCATCACGTTAAAACTACTTATTATCCGACCTGTAAGTATTTAGTGACAAAGTAAGGTCGTATTAACTTCGCGTTTAGTAAATGCGACCTATCAAAGGCGCAATTACTACAATGTTGGCTACTTACAAGAAACTTTAGCGACATGTTGGTGACATGACACAGATTGTGGAAGTTGCTGCTAATTGAATCAGAACCATAAATATTCATGCAGCCTTCCAATAATATTTTTGCAATTTCGATATATATTGAATACATTTTACAGCTCAAGATTGTGACAGCACAAGCTAATAGTACATACCTAATGTTCATACACTTCTTTAGTTAGAACATCTTTTAGCACGAAAAAGCCCAAGTATAAGAGCATCACACGGTACTCAGTACCCTTCAAATATTTCAAAAACTTTACACTTCTGATTGTCTTTTGTATATCTTTAGCTCTGTCTATCCTTTTCACGAGATTCTAACATTTCATTTAGCAAATCAATTTCAAACCCTCTTAGTTTTGTTTGAAAATTGAAACTTCCTGTACACCAGGCCATTAAACAGGGCATTAAACATTTCTGCATAATACCAAGATCAAACAAATGTAATGAGTCAGCGATAAAAAAATCTTCAACCATATCAATAGGTAAATCCACGAGAGGTGTATTGTGAATGTGATGGTTGGTTGTTATTCCTCTTTCTAATTGCGAGTTTACTAAACTTTCTTCTAAATGCGAGTAATTGCGAAACGATGAAGTTGTATGTGGAACGAGAGTTGATGGCCATAACATATCTTGCAAAGGTGGAAATGGTATGTTTTGTGATAATTCCTGGGATTAATAATTCTTATCGTTACTATTTAGGCGAATGGTTACCCCGATACTAGCGCCACTACATATTTTATTTTATCATTACGTTATACAAAGGAATTATCAAAAAATCGGACCGCGCGTACACGATACCTATCACAAGCTTTTTTTTTTAATGTATCTGTAATTTTCGAATGTACTGGAATGTCTGTACGGTTTTTTGTCTGTGCCCATGACAATTTTAAGTTTATTCGATGGCGGTTCTTAAATAAAAATGAACGCTAAGGTGGAAGCGTCCTCTCTCACCAAAATATTACTGAAATGTGACTTATACGAACGAGGCTTAAAGTTCCTGTGACTTGTTGGTTCTATTTCCGAGTTATTGTTACCATAAAGTCGAATAGATGAGTACTTATGGAAATCTAATGGTGCTGATATAGGTGTATAAGTTACTTTAACTAATTGGTTGAAATTTAGTAAACAAATGGGGTAAAAATAACTTCATTTAAGTAACAAATGTTACTTTTAAGTCAGCGACTGATAAGTTGCAATATTTGGGTAGTGATTACCTAAACTGTCACCTGATTTCAACCAACTAGTAAAAATAACCTGACGGCAATTATAATAAGTCTTTCTGGCCTGATTTTAAAACCAAAATACAACCATGCGGTTGTCTAACTTATAAGTTATATAAATTGGTGAAAATGATGAAATATTTACTTCGATCTTGTCGTTATTGGTAAAAAATTCTAAAAAGTTTAAAATAATGGTGATTAACACGTAATTTCGACTATAATAAGTTAATAAGTCGAGAGCTTAGAAAAAGTGACGTGAAATGTTTGCTGGGTAGTAGTACGAAGTCTGATACCAAGAACTAACTCCAGATTATTTGAGGACGTCTAAGGGGGGTAGTCAGAGGTACGTCCAAACATTATGTTTGGTACATACCCACATTTTGCAGTAGTTGGTTTTCCATACATGACTGGTTGCAAGCCCATCGCCGCTGTTGGAATACTAACTGGTTTCTTCACGACGTTTTCCTTCACCGTATAAGAGCACTGTCATTGCGCACAAATTTTTCGATAGAAAAATCCATTGGTGCACGACCGGATTCGTACCTACGACCTTATGATCGGCAAGCGGGGTCACTCCCATGGCTTGCTAATAAGTAGTCATTCAGAATAGTTATTACTAGTAGTTCGCCCCGAACTGAGATCTCGTGATGCGACCCGACGAACGCATCAAAACGTTGAGTACTTACGTAGTAGTCAGAGGCAAGTCCAAACATTATCTTTGGACTTTTTTCTGACTACCGCCTACTAACTTGGTATGGTTACCAAGTTTCAACTCTATTGGCTTATTTATTGAAGAGTTCCGTTGAACAGACCTTGGCTCCATCATCAGACCTGGTCGTCGCCACCATTTTATGAGAACTGAGTACCTCCATAATTTATTTCAAGAAAAAAAAATAAGAAAAAGCAAAGTAATTGGCCGACCAGTAGAAAAACCTTGATGCCAACGAAACTCTTAGAGATGGGAGCTCTTGGATCGCTGGTTATTTAATTTAACTTTTTTCGTTTTATCTCAAAAACCGTGCGTCCCAAAAAAAAAGTAAAAATTGTTTTGGAATGTCCAAACAAAGCCCTTTCATATGACATGTAACTTGATTTTTTTATGTCACTTTTTTTATTTTTGCCCCCTTAAGAATCCCCATATCTCAAAAACCCTTCATCCGATTTTACTCATATACTTACCAGTAAATTTCTCAAGTACAAGCTATCGACATATTAAATTTCATGCAGATCGGATCAACGGTTCTAAAGTTATCGCCAGACAAACATACATACATACATACATACATACATACATACATACATACATACATACATACATACATACATAAAATGCCAAATCGCCCAAGTTGAAACTAAGATCTTCGTTCGCTTCGCTCACTCGATCAATAATCAATGTTTGTCAACTTAAATTGGTTATTTTACCGTATCGCAACTCCACGAACTCACCCTACTCAAATTTATTATTTTTAAACAACCTAATTAACCCCTAAACAAAACTCGCGGGAAATCGTGGACAGTCGCGAAAAAAAGTATTGTAAATTATAAAAATATCTAATCTGTGCTTAGCAAGAATTAAAAAAAATAACGTTAGATTGGGTAATTATTTATTCTGTGGGTTACATTCTAAACCTATGGCCAAGTTTTGTAAAGATTATGTCCTTATTTTTTATAAAAATATATATATATTTTTTTTTATATTTTGATGCTACCACACTACATTTTGTGTAATGGATTCTTTGATCAAATAAACCATCGACAAAGCGTTATTTTGGCGAAACGTTAGCACTCTGCATGATTTCCCTGCCCTGCGTCCATCAACTTGAGGCATACAGATGTTAAGCCTCATGTGCCTGTAATTACCCCGGCAACCACACTCTTCAAACTGAAACACAGCATCGCTGCTTGGCAGCACAAAAAGGCGTGGTAGTAGTACTTCCCTGGACAAACTCTTCACAAAGAGCTCCACAAGTCTTAAACACACACTACACTTACACTTGCGGTCATAACTAAAATTTCACGTTCACGATACGTAAAAAAACTGTAGTCCAAACTTTGACCTTTCAGTAACTAAAGGATTACCTCAAGGGTTTTTTCACCCCAGTGTCGACTGTCCTGAGAGAACTCCAGTCTATTTGCCGAGGCCGGATCCGCTTTGAGTGGCACACCGGACGCGACCTTTGTACTGTTGAACTGGTGACAGAAAGGCAAATTACTGCTTTGATCCTGTCATTAACTGTTGAGAGCCGCTTGCCGCTGTATTAAAGACTCTTTACGGTAACTGTTTTGGTGCTTCGCGGTTTTGCTTACCTGTATTTTGATCTCTGCTGGATTTTACATAAAGTATGATTCGTTTGGCCGTTTTTAGACTTTAAAAGTCCTTGAATCTTTGGTTCTAAACATAATTTTTCATTAAAACAAAATATTTTGATTAGAAATATTATCAAAAGTATTATCCGTGTGAAATTTGAATCCGCGATAAGGGAAAGATCGTGAGTTCAAATTCCACTCGGTTAGTAACTTTTGGTAAAAATTATAAAACTTTTATTTTACTTATCCTACTTTTATTAATATTTATGTTTGTTAAACTCTCGATTACCTACTGTATTAATTTAAATGCTGTGTACAACTTTTAGGTTAACAAATTTACTTTACCTACATTATCCAATTGTGTCTGTATACGTTTTGATTTGATAACTATTTTTTTTCGCGATCATAACACATATTCAATATAACTGTTTTTGTACCCAATATAAATAAAATAAAATAGAATATTACAAAATCTTTGCGAGTACTTTAGGTGTAGAAAAATATTATCAAACTAATATAAAAACTGATTATGTTTGATTTTTGTTCGTTATTTCAGATAAAGATATTGCAAAGATATCTATAGCTATATAACCATACTGAGCAAAGCTATTTCATCTCATGATGAATAAGGTTTTCAAAAATATTTAGTAAACTGAGTGAAAACTTATAAACCTCAAATTATGATTATTTATTTATTATTAACTTACACCTAGTTATAACTTTACAGATAATTATCTAATATGTTACAATCTAGAAATCTAACAACATTTAAATAAAAATGTTTTCAAATATTTGGTAAACTTGAGTAGTCGGATAAATGAGGTAAATACAAAAACGGACAATTGCTTAAGTAGGTAACCAACTCACCTTAACTGTAGAGGAGACACGATATTTCAATTTGGTCATCGACCTAGCATAGTTACCATAAAAAAGGCATTGTTAAGATGTCCCAACAACGGTCAAAGTCATTTGTTTACATCTGCCAAACCGTGCCCATTTAAAAATCAGTACTAATGAGTTTGAAATTGTCAAGGTTTTTTAATGAGCCAATTGCAAAATAGAAATGAATATTCGGCCTTTATATTCATTCATCTACGTCGAGTATAAAATAAACCTAGGACCAGCTGAAAAAATAAACAAAAACAGCTTCACTACTTTGATCCACAGGCACGGTAGATATCCACTTACACCAGTACTAGAGTCAAAGGTGGTAGAGGTAGTAAGAGGTACGTCCACATCCAATCCAAATATAACACGTGGCGAAAATTCACATTCACGAACGGATTCCAACACATAACCTAACCATCGGAAAGTGGGGTTACTTCCACTAAACCACCGGTGCTCTACTAGCTAATAACTTTTAAAAATTCGAAAATTTAGTGCCAGAAGCCAAAAGACATAAACGTCGCCTGATCCTCTTAGATATTTGAAAACAGCTTCCAATATCCTATTTTATATCACCAACTAAAACTTTCTCTAATATAACAGCTACTTATTCGAAGTTTACCCCTTAAATATCGCTTGAGAATACCTCCATAGAAGTTCCGGAGGTAAGCAAACATTTAAGTACGCTTCGATAGATACAAAAAGTTTTATCTACTTACTCCGGTACCAAATTTTTTACTTGACCAAACTTGTAATACCCCGTTTAATATAAATATTGGTGGACATTCCACACAGCACTATCTCACCCCAAACTAAGCCAAAGCTTGTACAATGGGAACCAGATAGCTGATATAATACATATATACTTTTGTTTTTTTGTAAATCCATACTTATAATATTATATAACACCCAGACAGAAAACAAACATCTTAGTTCATCACACAAATGTTTGTTCTCGGTGGGGATTGAACCCACGGCCTACGTAAGGCAGAGATACTACCAACTGAGCCGTGAAGGCTGTCGATTTATTAAAGAAAATCTAATGCGTTTAATTGCCTGTTTAACTAATAAAAATGAAGCAGATTTAAATAATTTGATAAGCGAACTGCTTCTATACACTAACACTTTTTAGAAAAGTATTCAAGCGTATTGTGAAATCTTTAAACTTGTCTACGAGTCGATAGGATCTGTACCCCAAGTATGACTTGTGTTTACCATATTTGGTTTTTCGTTTTTCGTTCTTGTTCCGTGTTCATTGCGGGTTTTGTATGAAGACGCGATAGAGCTACGGATACGGAACTTTATGTTGCAAGTATGATGAAAATTAGTAGTAGAACATAAAGTTCCATATCGGTTTCCCTATCGCGTCTTCATACAAAACCCGTAATGAACACGGAACAAGAACGAAAAACGAAAAACCAAATATGGTAAGCAAAACTCATACTTGGGGTACCGGTCGTATCTATCCACGGATAAGAACCTAATACTTCTTTCTCAGTGATTCTGAATACCTCTTGAAGTTTCAAGTTCTTAGCGAAATATCCTCTTTAGGTACAATCTATAACTTTGCAATTTTCATATTTTTCTTTATCGATTTCTTTTAGTTTGCGACACGCTAGCTTTGAGCGAAAAGATTGCTGATATTTTATTTACTTTTAGCTTCTCATATTTTCCAATGTTTTTGCATTATAGATTTGTATTATTTCTGTATTGCTTTCTTAGAAGGTACCCAAAAATGTAGGTAGACCGTACTACTCTCAAACGATCAGTGCCAAAAAAGTAAAAACACATCGTAAAACATGTGTCAAGTGCTTAAAAAGAGCCTTTTTGAGACGTACACCTTTCACCACACTGTTTCGAAAGAACTAGTGACACGACAAGAAGAAGACCTAATTTTCAAAGGTCTAATAATCTTAACACCAAGATAAGTAATAAAAATAAACTTTAACCTATCATGTAGCTACCAGAAATTGCAGATTGCTAGTAATTACGAGAAAATAAAAAAATATGAAATTGTATTTTGTCGGTGTCACAGACTAACGCGCAGTTATCGGAAGGTTAAGTAGGCACCAGTGATCTTCTTATTCATAGCTAAATCTCTTTAGACTCCCAAAGCGAGATACGTAGACAGGCAGATGTCAAAAACAGTAGTTATAAAGCAATCATCGAAGAACCGCTCGCTTGTGGACTTCAAGGGCTGTGTATCGTTTGAAAACTTTTACTATCAAAATATTTAATGTAATCAACATAAAACCGTTTTATAAAGGTACAGGTCGAGTATTAAGCTCCACGATCCTCGAGTTATGACCGACTATTATCGAACCATCATTTTAGGGTTAAGCACATATCTTTAGCCATAAAGTTTATGATTTGACGCGTCTAGAGCAAAATGTCATCAAGTCAGCGGAACAGCGTCACATAATTATGAGGTGTAATAAACTGAGGTAAATATATATGACCCACGTAAATGAAGAAACGAATCAATGGCAGCGCTAACCATTACTACTCACTCAATTACTATTGATGACAATTACTTAGGTACCTCAGCAACATCATGCGATCCACGAATGACCTTAAACTTAATGAAAAAGTTTTTAATTTACACCTTAATTATAGGCAAAACGCTGGAACACCATCTCACCTGATGTTACGTGATAATGCGGTTTACGGTGTGGCACGCTTACCTTATAGGCCTTCAGAAAAACGGACGTTTGTAAGGAAAGGGCTGTTCGCATTGTAAAAGTTGAAGCAAAGCGCTTGATGCGGGCAGTAGGTATGTCAACTATGAATGTAACAATAGAGAACAATTGTCAATTAAAATGGCTTTGTAAGTTATGCCGTTTTTAAAATAAAACACAAGGATGAATCGTAATCAAATCTTGTAGAAAAGGTAAAAAACTTATTCTTTTTTCCAAATATGAATAATGAAAATGGCAAAATAAGGAAAAGGCATGTAAAAAAAGTCTAAGTCAAAAGGCGTTCACTCGATAAAAAACGAAGATGAATCTTAAAGCCACTTTCACGTAATCAAAGCGTAAAAAACTTACTTCCAAATATAAATAATAAAACGGCAAAACACGAACAAAAGTTTCCAAGCATAATAAAATCTATTGTACTTCTGCCTCGAAATGTTATGTCATACTAGTGCATCAATTCTATCATAAGGTACCTACGTAACGTTGATGCATATTGGAGATAAGGTTAATATTTTATGCTTATTTATATAACCTTTTTAAGTGGGACGTATTTTAAAGTGCACTTGATGTTTGATGGACATAATGGACTATCGGAAATGTATAGCCTTAATACATGCTTAGTATCCCCACGTCCACATATCAGACGTGGGATTATGACGTCATACTAAAGTTCTAGAAGATTCGGATTGCACTTCTGGAGCGATGCTGAGCCGGACACTTGGTTAGATACATAGATAACTCTTTATTGATAACCACGACAAATAAGGTTACATATACAGTGTGTAATGTCACTGAACTCCTCCTAAACGGCTGGACTGATTTGAATGTTTTTTTTATATGCGTTTGGGTGGCACCCTGCATGGTTTAGATTCACAAATCAGCCCGGCAGATGGCGCTGCAGTCGCTTGAAATATCATCATGCAGGACAACGTTTGTCGGGTCCGCTAGTTAAATATATATGTTAATGTTCATAAAGTATTTTTAACGCAAACACTGAAATACTCATAGAGAGATTTAAGACCCAACAATTATAAGCACTACATCATCATGAAGGGTTGAGTCTGCATCAAAAGCTAATGTCATATTCAGAATTTTGAATTGGCTATTACCATAATATTTTACTACATTTTTTTTTATTGTTTATTTTAATTATTAATAATTGAAATAATTAAGAATAACCACCCTTGTATGGTTGGATGATAATAATATTGTCAAAGTAGTTGGGTAGCAATGGCAAAGATTGGCACAGGATTGGAGAGAATGTTGTCTTATAGAGGAGTCTTATGGTGGCTTATAATACCCAGCAGTGGGTACTAGGGTACAAACAGACATAATTTGTATGAATAGTTTTTTAGGGTTTCGTACCCAAAGGGTAAAACGGCACCCTATTACTGAGATTCCGCTGTCCGTCTGTCTGTCCTTCTGTCACCAAGCTGTATCTCATGAATTGTGATAGTTAGTCGTGAAATTTTCACAGATGATGTATTTCTGTTGCCGCTATAACAACAAATACTAAAAAAAAACAATCCTATATGGCTCATATACAACAAATGTGATTTTTTCGCCGTTTTTATAGATAATGGTACGGAACCCTTCATGCGCGAGTCCGACTCGCACTTGGCCGGTTTTTTTAAGCTAGAGCTTATAACTCGAAGATAAACCAAATATTTGCTGTCATTCATAAACCTGAAGTACCTATCAACATTTAATTTGATGCTGACTGTAGTTTGTAAATGTATGTACAGGTAACCAGAACAATCTAGCTCGTGGAAGTTTCTCTTCATTTGTTAACGCTAAGATGCAGATTTCCCAGCGGCCAGAAATGCTCACTCCTTTTCTAGTCACTTGGAACCCTGTGTCATTACTAATTTACTTTAAGTTGAAAATAGCATATTTTTTTGTACTTGACGATGGAACAAGCAGATGGCCCAACTAATTTTAAGTGGTAACCATCGCCTATAACAAAGCATTACCTAATAAGTCACGCACGATAGGAACGTGTCCTACGATGCACTGCCCTGCGTCCATCAACTTTCTGCCGCCAAATAGCGTTGCTGTGTTTCGGTTTGAAGAGTGTGGTTGCCGGAGTAATTACAGGCACATGAGGCTTAACATCTGTTGAGCTGCTGTGCCTCAAGTTGATAAACGCAGGGCAGAGCATCGTAGGGCACGTTCCTGTCGTGCGTTGCTTACGAGGCAATGCTTTGTTATAAGTGATGGTTACCACTAAACATCAGGTGGGCCTTGCTTGTTCAATCAGCAAGTTATATAAAAAAAAGATTTAAGTTACTTTTTCACGTGCACTTCACTTCACTTAGAAAGTGGTCACGTACACGTACACCGTTCGGTTCCAGAGGAACTTCCTCCCGCGATGTATGTATTTACGAAAAACAAAAGATATATAATTTAGTATATCAGCTATCTGGTTCCCATATCACAAGCTTTGGCTTAGTTTGAAGCGAGATAGTGCTGTGTGGAATGTCCACCAATATTTATTTATTTATTTTACTTTGTTGTATAAGAAAATATAAAAAAAACATTACTTTTTCAGTTATATCGTAGTGAAGCATTCGTACGTTTCTTTACTATGACTATTCTGTGCTACTAGACTAACTTTAGCTCTTTGTGAACTACAAAGATACAGTCCTTATTCATTGTCTTCTGGCTCATTCGTTTGTAGTTTGAGAAATTAATTTGGCTTCCTTCAAATGAAGAAGAGGGGATTGGTCTAAAAGTTTCCTTTCGCTCTGTAATTTTTAGAGTGGTTCATATGGTTGTATGAATAGTAGAGGTATTTGTATTTTAGTTTTTACTTTACGAGTAGTAGAGCTCTTTGTGTGTGGCTCGTCTGGGGAAGTACTACCACCACGCTTTTTTCTGCCGCCAAGCAGGGTTACTGTGTTTCGGTTTGAAGAGTGTGGTTGCCAGTGTAATTACAGGCACATGAGGATTAACATCTGTATGCCTCTAGTTGATGGACGCATATAACAAAGCATTGCGTAAGTCGCGCACGATAGGAACGTGCCCTATGGTGCACTGCCCTGCGTCCATCAACTTCGTACAGGAACGCTGCTTGGCGGCAGAAAAGGGCGTGGTGGTCATTTACAAAGAACAACGAAAATCAATATAAATAACTATTTGTATTTCTCGTGTTTATTTCAGGGTGCACCACAACTGCTGGTGCCCTACCTAGCAGAGGCGGGCCACGTCTGCCCCACCACCCACAACCCGGCGGACTTCGTGCTGGAAACCCTACTGGGAGATGTGGAAGTAGCAGCCCAGCTTTCTGAGCTAAGCCAGAACGGCAAGCTTTGTAGGAAGTTGGACAGAATGACAGTTCGAGGAAGGTGCGTCAAGTTACATTTAATACTTCGTTTACATTTAGACATTCGCGCTGCCATTCGCGTGGACGCAAACGTTGCCGTCCATATTCTACGGCAGCGCCGCCATGTGTGTTCACGCAACAGTGGCAACGCGAGCGGCAACGCGAGTGGACATGGAAGTGGACTGTTTACATTCTCGCATTGCCCAAGTCCCTGCTCATGTCTCTGCACATTTCCACGGACATGAGCTGAGTGTAAACGAGGTACGATGCTGACTTAATTTCTCACTTGCACACTCGCACGCTTTTTGGTTTGCGATTTTTATAACAACCCTCAAATCTTTGCAAATTTTGAATTGTACGAGCGAGAAGTTGTTTGATTGTTGTCTGCGTCTTTTTCTAATGCGGTTTCTTACGATTATTATTAACACCACCATATAAAGTAGGTAGGGCATGAATTTGCGCCTAATTAGTGCCTCAGCTGGTTGTATAAAAAAAGCGTTGATACCAATAACTGAGCTGTGAAGGCTATCAAATTTTATCAATTTCAACTATTGGTTCGTCACGGACTTAAAAATCGTACAAAATTGTATGGCCATCTTAGAAAGCAAAAAGAAAGAAAATCTATTAATTTTGAACAATTTGAATGCGATAAGACAGAGGTAAATGAATACGTTGATTTAAAAGTTTTACCCTTTTATTACACAGCCGTACTTACCTACATAATGCAAATAAGTACCGTTTACAGTACAGTACTTAACAAAGTAAGCGAAATGAGTGGGACTTCCTTTCTTCCAAGAATTCTAACCCCTGAACCATTCATTCCAAGGAAACGGGAATAGACTCCTCTATTGCGTATGCTAATAGCAATACCAATCAAAACGCATAGAATTATTTGCAATAAAAACATTTAAAACATCTTAAATACTTATTAAAAGAAAAGTGACGTCCATTTGAAGACAAGGTGTAAAGCCTCACGTACCTGTAATTTCACCACCAACCATACCCTTCAAACCGAAACACATTAACGCTGCTTGACGAAGGAAATAGTGGTAGTACTTCCCCGGACGAGCCGTTCACAAAGAGCTCTACTATTCATACCTAGAATCTGCTTCATGAGTCATTCTCTGAAACGCGTGTGCTCCAGTGTAGACACACGTATTGATGTTGGTTCTGTTGTAACAGCCAATTGACTAAAATTGAGTCAAATACCTTATTATTTTAACACTATTCATAAATTTTGTAGTTTACTTTACAGTTGTGGCTATATTTACGTCAAACTAGACGGTGCCAATTTGCGTGAAGACTCATAAAAAATTTGCATTATCCTAAACCAACCTAATTTGACAGCACTAAAAATGTTGCTGTCTCTTTCTTATGAACTGAAACAACAAGGACGAATATAGCCTTAGCGCTGTCTAAGTGTTAAAACAATGCAACAACAGAATTGACACCATTGCCTTCTGCATTCGTAATCGGGGTGCGAGAGCGTGGGGGTACATAATGTTTTCTTTTGTGCAGTGATTACGAATGTTTAGTCTTATAAATACGCGCACTTAGTAAGTACAACTTCGCAATAGAATGGGTACAATGCTAATGAAAGTATTCGTGAATACTTTGCCGAATGAAGTTTGCTACATACAAAACAAGACAAATGTGAATCTATTTTGTTTTTTATAAACCTACAACTTGCTCAGATGGTCCAGCTGATGTTTAGTGGTAACCATCACCTATAACGAAGCATTGCGTAAGTCGTGCACGATAGGAACGTGCCCTGCACTGCCTTGCGTCCTTCAACATAAGGCATACAGATGTTAAGCCTCATGTGCCTGTAATTACACCGGCGACCACACTCTTCGAATCGAAACACAGCAACGTTGCTTGGCGGCAGAAAAAAGCAGGCACAAAGAGCTACTACTCAGTTATGGTATGTCTATGTAAGTCGTATACTCTGGCTTTTTTACCTATTAGAGATTCTCAAGAATCTTGAATTTATCTGAGGAAACTATTAGCGATGGAAAATACCCGAGTACTAATGGGGAAATACAGTTAGAAGACAATTATATTTGTTGGTCATAGCTCTGCCTTTTGCGCTGTAGGTTGTCGGTTCCCCACAGAGGGACACATAATTGGTGTAATGAACCTATATATTTATTCTCTGTACGGATGTTATAATATAATTTTATTGTAAAACAAAAAAACTTTAAATACACTGAAAAATAAAAAACAAAACTTTTGCGGAAGGGAATAAACCGAAACGTCATTTGTGTATACAAGGCGTTCCTTCTAAAATAAAGCGCTGAAAATATTAACAAAAAAAATATACAAGGTGTTCCAATGCTTGTATTTAAAAACTTTGGGGGGCTATTTTTTTCTATGCTATGTTGGTTCCTTAGAAAAAGTTATTCATATTGATGGGTAGGTACTTTAGCCCCCTGAAGTTTTTAAATACAAGTATCGGAACACCTTGTATATTTTTGTTGTTGTTAATATTTTCAGCGCTTTATTTTAGATACAATTTATGTGGGACTACTTCTGAAGCCTACCAAACAAACAATGAATCATTGCATTGGATTAAATAATTAATAATTAAATAATGGGCAGAGTCAGATTGAGTCTTTTTTGAAGTCTGTTAAAAAGCCAAAGATAAACTAATAAAGCAATCCGTACTTACCTATATTTTCCTTGGCTATCATTGCATCACTGGTAGTGTGATTTATCCATACCAGCGTTGAGTAGCATGAAATAATCCACTTATGCAATCCGATTCCATTTTAATCGTATCAAAAATTCTGATATACCATGTATTAGGGCTGTCGAGCAAATCGGCTTAATGTCAACTAAAGCAGATCATGCGATGGATACCTGAAAATAATCACACTTCGAGATCATACCCTCGATAGGAATTTTGCCAAGTTGCGACCGACAACGTTATTACTCTTTTTCTAGTTTTAGCTGGAATTCAGAATGTTTCTCTTTAATCACTCAATCTAATAGTTTTATTGGAACTGTAAAAGTTTAAAGGCCCAAAAACATGGCGTCAAAATTTTTGACTGAATTAGTTTAGCAAACTTCAAATCAAGAATAAAATTTACGAACTTTGTTATATTCTTTGTTTAATTCTGAAATCAAAAGATTGACGATCTCCAAGACGTAGTTATCGATTTCAAACCTGAGATAATAGAAGGGTGGGTTTGATTCTCGCGCGTATACATTATTGTTTGCATGATCCAAAGATATTTTTTCGGGTTTGTGCAGACCCACCTATTATATTATGATAGGTACTTGTAATTTTAGATACCTTCCTATAAACAGGGGTCCTATATTATTATGTTGGCTTTCTCCTGACATAGCTAGGTTGTCTAACTATGGTGTGTATATGATTATCAACGCTATGCCAAAATCATAAAGCTTAAAATTGATTGCAGAAAACCCGTGCTGCATTCAGATGATTCGATACAAAGGATATTTGGAGAGCACATCGCCAAGGAACAGATGCAAAAGATGGAGTTCCCAACGACGTTTCTGACGCAGTTCTTGATTCTCAGCAAACGGATGTTCACACAGACGTGTAGGAATTCTGTAAGTTTTAATTCCAAGTGTCTTAATTTTTAGGACCCTGATTATACTGAAATATTTCGCTTTGCTTGTTGCGTTCATTACTACAGGCACATAAAAAATCTGTTCGATATTTTAAGGTTTTATAACTTTCCTTCTGAATGTATAACAATCGCTTTGGTCGCGGATTTTCAAAACAGAAGCTCCAATTTCAAATCAGTGTTTTCTTAGTAATGCCAGACCGACACAGCAAAAGCAAGTAAAAAAAGGTAACCAGCAAAAGGAAGCAAACTTAGGACGTTCTATCGAGAGTAAGCAAAGGCATGTGAGTGCCTTCGCTTGCTCCTACCGTTGTCGGTACAACAAGTTTGGTCCGGTGTCACTTGTTTTTGCTCGGCCAGTCTGCACCTTTATATAGCTACTTACCTAACCCTTTTTATTGAGTTATCATAAACTTAAATTCCAAAATAAAATAAAATAAACGCGAGATGCCAATGAGGGCATTATACATGACATTTGCCTAAAAAGCTGTTTACCGTAAACGAAAGATGCCGATGAAGCGATGATTCATAGTCATAATTTCTGAAAATCTGCACTGCAGTTTCCAAGATCATAAGACCAGGGTTTTAGTTTTATCGTAAAACTTGTTTTATTCCACAGCTGAACTTATGGATCCAACTGGCCCACCACGTCATATCGGCAATCCTCATCGGCAGCATATTTTTCATGATTGGCAACAACGGTGCAGTGCCGATAGTGAACTTCAAGTTTTGTCTCAGCTGTCTGGTGTTCTTTATGTACACCTATATTATGATACCGGTGTTGCTGTGTAAGTATTTATATAACTTTTGCAGAGTGGCTGTTTTGTAGAATAAAATAAAATATATAAATATTGGTGGACATTCCACACGGCACTATCTCGCCCTAAGCTAAGCCAAAGCTTGTGATATGGGAACCAGATAGCTGATATACTACTTATATACTTTTTTTTTATAAATAAATACTTACAATATTATATATAACACCCAGACAGAGAAAAAACATCTATGTTCATCACATAAAATTAAATGTTTGTTCTCGGTGGGGATCGAACCCACGGCCTACGGCACAGAAAGCAGAGCTACTACCAACTGAGCTGTAAAGGCTGTCAGGATAACTGTTAGCTAAGGGTTTGATTGATACAACAGTTCACTAATTTCCTTATCTGACATAACAATTAGGACATATATTTACAAAGAAAATTATCTACATTGCATTGTAACGAAACTAATAACGTTGAAATACTTTTATTCAAAAAAAAATTGCTAATTTACAGGCTAGACGCCTGTGTGGCGAATGCTCGTTCTAGTTTAGCGACCTTATTCATAAAGGAATAAAAATAACAAGATTCTTATTTCTTTTCAGTTCCGCTAGAAGTGCGACTGTTACGCAGAGAGTACTTCAACCGCTGGTACAGCCTCAAAGCGTACTACGCCGCTTTAACTTTCTCTACTCTACCTGTCATGGTAAGTTACACACGAGTTGTTGAAACATTATGGAAGTGTAATAAATACATTTTAACTAGCTTTCATCTAGCAAGAGAAGTAGACCTTTTTGTGAAGAGCTCGTCCGGGGAAGTACTACCACCTTGCCTATATCCGCCGTCAAGCAGCGTTGCTGTGTTTCGGTTTGAAGGGTGTGGTTGCCGGTAAAATTACAGGAACATGAGGCTTAACATCTATACGCCTCCAATTGATGGACGTCTGCAGTGTATCTTAGGGCACGTTCATACAGTGCGTGTCTTGCAAAGCAGAGCTTTGTTATTATAGGTGATGGTTACCGCTTTTCTGAGTCATCTGTTAGTTCCATCAGCAAAATATGCAAAAAAAAAAACTGTTTCTAAAGCTCTAAGTATCTTATAGTTTAGGTATTCAGTCATCATGTAATTAAGTAGGTACCACTTGTAAATACACTGATAATTTAATACTTACTTTAATTTTTCAGCTGGTCCTAGGCTTCACCTTCATAGCGATAACCTACTTGATGTCGGGTCAGCTGCTGGAGTGGGACCGGTTCGTGCTGTTCACTATCAGTGGATTGCTCACTGCAACGTGTTCCGAAGGGTTGGGATTGGCTGTGGGCTCAGCTTTCAGCGTCACGGTACGTTAGTGAATTAGACTTTATACAACGTGAAATTTAATACCCCTATAAGGCCGAAGATCAAGTAATCAGACTAAGAACTGGAATACTTTGACGTGTGTAAATATTACTTCGCTTTTGAAATTCCCATACAAAAGTAAAATTAATATTGTCTCAGAAATTTGAAACAATCCTGATAATGTGTACCTACGTGACCTTGGTACATACGGTTTTTGCGTTTACTAATTGGTGGCAGTTCTAGTACCTATTTTATCTACAGTTCACAATGAAATGTCAAAAAACAGCTGTAAATAGGACTGCGTCATGTTGTGTTAGTTTTATTTTGGAGGAAAGTTTGAGGCATTTCATGAATGAAAAACTTCGAAATTTCAAAAGTCTTAGAACAAAAGTTGTTTTTCATGACCTGTTATACCTTGTTTCTGGGATTATAGGGGTATTATGTTACACGTTGTATTTTAGGGATCGGTAGATTGGTAGGGGGTGGTGTTTCTGGAACGTTATAACTTAGGAATATTCAATACAAGAGTAAACAGGATTATAGGGAGCGTGCGCCACCTTAGATTGAATCTTCACTTTCCATCAGGTGAGATGGCAGTCAAAGGTAGGTCTGTCTTTTTTGGGTTCCGCACCCAAAGGGTAAAACGGGACCCTATTACTAACACTCCGCTGTCCGTCTGTCACCAGGCTGTATCTCATGAACCGTGATAGTTAGGCAGTTGATATTTTCACAGATGATGAATTTCTGTTGCCGCTATAACAACAAATACTAAAAAACAGAATAAAATTACACCTTGTATTCACAAACAACAATTTATTTCAGAACGGTTCAATAGTCGGTCCGGCAGCAGTGGCGCCGATGCTCGCACTCTGCTGCTACGGCATGGGTTTCGGCCCCACCATCGAAGGCACCATGAGGGCTCTCATGTCAGCCTCCTACCTTCGCTACGGCCTATCCGGTTTCTCCATCGCCCTCTACCAGAACCGTGGCCTCATGGACTGTCCCACCGAATTCTGTCTCTACAACGACCCTAAACTTTTACTCCGTGATGTTGGCATGACGAATGACACCTATGTGATTCAGATGGTAGGGTTGGTAGCGTTTACGACGGCACATCGGGTGCTCGCGTATTTTGCTCTCCGCTACAGGTTGACGGCCGAGTTTTCGAGTAAATTCATGTGTTATATCAGCAAGTTGTTGAAGCACAGATAATGAAGGGTGATAGGTAATTTAATATTAATTTTGTGGCAGAAGTTTCTGTTATTTATTCGGTAAGCGTTGCCAATGGAACTGCTCATTCTTAGATTAATGTGGAATAAAATCTTTATCGATCATTTACGGCTTTATTCATAAAAGTCATAAAAGTTTCAATTTGCTATGATAACGAAAACACTGAAAGTGCTCTAACCTCTTGATGTTGAAATAAAAGTAACGGTGACAATATTGTGACAATACTTTAGAGCTTTGATAAAATGAGGGTTATTATGAATAAGGCTATTCGATTTTTGTCTATAAAGCTGGGTACTGACCAACGTTACGAGGTGTAATGTAACATGTTACACAGTGAGCATTCATGCAGTCAGTACGTAGTGTTACGGGGAAACCAGCGAGCAACGAGCCGCTCGTTGCTCGCCTTGAAGTGCTCCACCCGGCTGTCAGTTTTTTGGCGAATCCTTTGACTGTTACGCGGTTCAGTCAGCACGCTGAAACATGTCGGCCATCTTGACTGAGAGTGGCTGGCGAACATGGAGCACAGAGTTTTGACGAGCACGTTACGCCGATTTTTAGAGCACAGCGAACATGCTCAATGCGTAACATGCTCGATGCGAATGTTACATACATTTCGTAACTTTGGTCAGTACCCAGTTTCTTGAATCTACCATAGAACTTTATTAGGAATAAATCCTACTTAATATTTAGATGAATGTATTAAAGTTATCTGTGATAGTTACGGCCGGTTTCTGTAAGCTCGATCAAAACTAATCGGGTGACAAGTCACTCGCCATTTCAGCTATTACATAGAATTAGATAGAGATAGCAAGTGACTTGACATGCGATTAGTTTCGGGCTTTGAGAAAATGGCCGTTAAGGTTTCTTATTTAGTTTTATGTTAAGGATTGGTTAATGCTATTTTTAAGTTAGATAATTTAATAAAATAAACGCAGGGCTATTTGAAAATATTCGGAAACGTTTCCAATCGGAAATTTCTGTATTTGTCTCGCTTGCTCTTGTTTGGTTTGCTTATAAACAAAAAAGACAAAAAGTGACGTTTTCAATCGGGAACGTTTTTGATCAGAAACTTCCGAATTTATCTCTCTTGCTCAAGTTTGGTTTGCTTATAAACAAAAAAATACAGAAAGTGACGTTTACGAATATTATAAAATAGCCCTTCAGGTCTCGTACCGATTGAAAGTTACCACGATCTTGCCAAGGGTGTACTTAATAATGGATTGAGGGTAGTAATAAAAATGTTTCAAATCATTTTGGTTGTTTTAATGATTTACTAAATGAAAAATAATGTAGAGATTATAGTTTTTTTTATTTAATTCAGCAACTAGTTACGCATTAGAAAATAATAACCTATGTTCCTATCTTCCCCAAGTCTCCCTATAGGTTAGTTTTCATTTCTTCATTTTCATAAGAGTGGTTGGTAATCCCGTTTATGGGGGCCACTTTAACTTCGTTTTCAACATTTTTCGGCTGCGGGGGTCTTCTTGGACCTTGAACAATAATATAAAATAGACGTTTTTAAATTATACGTAGAAAGCCATTGTATTTCGTTTTACGGATCGCAATGGCACAGTCTTTATAGACTTCATTTATTAACTTAATCTTTCAAGTTAAAAAAATCGGTGAAGGAAAACATCGTGCGTGACGAAACCAGTTAGTATACTAACAGTGGCGATGGGCTTGCAACCTGTCACGTATGGAATACTAAATACTGCAAAATGTGGGTATATGGGCCAAATGTAAGTGTTTGGACATACTTTTGACTACACCCCCCTTAGGCGTCAAAGAATCTGAAAGTCATACTTGGTACCAAGAGATCCGAGGGGATATCAACCATGTCTGGGGATCAAAGTCACTGTTTTTTTTCTTTAGTTTCTTCCAAGTGATTGAATTTTTTTTAACCTCTAGTCTGGGCAAGGTCTCCCTCAAATCTCTTCAATCATTACTATTCCTTGCTTTTACTCGCGATTCACCATCTATCAGCTAGTCGTATAAAAAAAACTGATAGGTAGTCTCTCCAGCGTTTTCTTGGTCGATCCCACCACATCTTCCGTCTGGTTGCCACGGAGTTTTTTTCTCCCCGTAGTTCTCAGTACATACCAAAAACCTACTCAAAGTTTTTTGACACTCTCAAAGTCTTAACTAGGTCTAACCTATTCAAATGTAACAATCTGTTTTTTTTCGATTGACTTACCTCCCATAAATAGTTTGATTAATGTAGAACAGGGAGAGTCGACAAGCATCGTCAGAATGTAAGCGACAATTACTGCTAGCGAGAAGTCCGCCAAGAATATGTAGATCTGAAAAAATTATGTTAAAATTTACGTTCGTTTATTTATAGGTTTAGTTATACAAACTATTTTATTAAACGGAAAACTTAAATTCTTTATTCTTTATTGTTTATTGTACACAGTAAAAAAAACAAGTAAACCTAAATATAAAGCATGTACAAAGGCGAGTTTAACCTTAACCTCCTGCCTACCAGAGATACTTTTTGTTTAGTATGTTGCTGAAACTTTAGTATTGTATTCCTAACTGGTTAAAATGTATCCGAAAAATAGTGAAAAAAATCTCACCTCTCGGAAAATGGTTTTTCACTATGTCCTTTATAAAGGACAAAGTGACGATATTACTATGTCATTTATGTAGTACATAGAAAAGTTTTGGAATATAAATTGAAATTAAAATAGGATTATAATATAAAAAGAGAAACAATCTTTTATATTATGGTTTTTTATTAGAAAATATAAAAAAAGAAACATAAATAAACGTTTTCTCAGACTAAACTATCAAAATTAAACATTATTCTCAAAAAATAAACATAAATGAACTAAAAATCAACATTATTTACTAATTAGTCGTAAATTAGGAGCATAAGTAGAGATAAAAAAGTAGGAATTGAACTTATATACTAAGACTACTCATTACCCTCATGAAAATTGGAATAACATTTCCGATTTGGCGTAAAACAAAGGTAAATATCACATTATTTTACTGTACGCTCACTGAAAGCTTTCAGTATTATTATGAAGAAAGGCGACTTCCGTTTCCGTCGATTTCTAATAGTTTTCGTACTTTTATACCTTGTGGTTCCGGTCAAGTGGCGCCACCTGGCGGCCGCGCGCCATTTTGCTTCGTTAAATGTTAAGCGCCATTTTGGTGTCATTGGCGTTTTATTTTCCGTCGATGCAACTTGTGTCCAGCGTTATCGCTGCGACGACCGTTGCATAAAATATTTTAGATTCTTATCTTTTATTTCGTGAAGTGAAATTATGTTCTTCGTACTGTGCAAAGAGGAAAAAACCGTGAGTTCTACCCTCTATACATTAAATGGATGACCGTGATCAATATTTTAACGAATTTTCGTTCGGATCACGTTCCTATAGTTAAAGAATTAACTTTTTGGTTACTAGAACGAATGTAAGTACAAACTTTATTATTTTATAGAAATAATAATTTTAGTTTGCAACATAAAGAATGTATTCCTTTTGCCGTAAACTAGTGACACGGGCTCTGCACCGGTAGATGATACTTTATATGTTGAGAAGATGTAGATTTTCTAGCAGGAGCTTTGTGATTCAATTATTGTTTTATAAGATTATCATGTTCTTGCGGTGAGGGTGAAAATTAAAGTTATAACTTTTAATAAGAAATTAAAGGAACTAGCTACTCCTAAAGCCCCCGTTATCATAATTTAAAAACCCCAGTTATCATAGACTGGGAAACAAACAAATTGGGAAAAATTTATGATATCTTACGTCACTAGCTAGTTTATTGCTTGTTATACAAGAAATTTAGTCTCATTTTATCTTTAGACAATAATATTGGTTATTTCTTTCTTGGACTATTCAAACGAGTACCTACAGACGTTTTAATTGTAAGAATTTGAGGAGTACTAAAAGAACTTTGTTCTTTAACTTCTGTTATAATTACTTTATAATTCATAGGTTTTATTATATCGTTCTGATTAAGTATGCAGGTCGCCGATCCGAATGCAACGAAAGTATGATATCTTCAATAAAAAAAGGCAAAACCTTCGTGGCCACCCCTCGCAGGGGTAAGGCAAACGAAGTGTGTTGAGAGATTATATCAAACAAAGTATGATATCTTCAATGAAAAAGGTAAAACCTTCCTGACCACCCCTCGCAGGGGTAAGGCAAGCGAAGTGTGAATAGAGAGCATATCAAACAAAGTATGATATCTTCAATGAAAAAAGTAAAACCTTCTTGACCGCCCCTCGCAGGGGTAAGGCAAATGAAGTGTGTCGAGAGATTATATCAAAGTATGATATCTTCAATGAAAAAGGTAAAACCTTCTTGACCGCCCCTCGCAGGGGTAAGGCAAACGAAGTGTGTCGAGAAATGATATCAAACAAAGTATGATATCTTCAATTAAAAAGGTAAAACCTTCTTGACCGCCCCTCGCAGGGGTAAGGCAAGCGAAGTGTGAAGAGAGATCATATCAAACAAAGTGTGATATCTTCAATAAAAAAAGCATAGCTGTTTTGGGCCACCCCTCGCGGGGGTAAGGCATTTATAAAACTGTGTTCCATCGCATGGAACTCAAAGAATTACACCCTCGCGGGGTGGATGTGCGTTTTAATATTCCATCGCATGGAACTATAAACGTAAAGTGAATATGGCCACTATTTCATATATGAAATGAATATAGCGAGGGTTTCTCGCTAGAGAAATACAATCAATGTAACAGCCGGCTCGCAAGAGGTTTGGGCGTTAATGAAACTGTTAATGACGTGGTACTTTTTGGGTTCTCGCTAGAGAAATCCAATCAAACTAACAGCCGCCTCGCAAGAGTTTTTGGGGGTGTTAGTGAAACAACTTTATAATGAGTGAACATAGTCTAATGGTTTCTTGCAACAGAAATCCAATCAAACATACAGCTGCCTCTCAGGGGGTTCGGCGTTTATAAAACTGTGTTCCATCGGATAGAAGTCGAACAAGCACACCCTCGCAGGGAAGATGTTCCTATAGCCAGTTGCTATTTGAAAACTGTCACTGAATAGTTACAAAGAGAAAGTTTAATTTGTTAATGAAGTCTCGCAACTTGATAAGGCTCAGGGTTTTAGGCTACTAAATATGGTAAGTACAAATAATGACTCGTAATGTCAGTCTTAAACCACATGGTAATCACAAGGATCACCTTGAAACGTCTTAAAGCTAGATGAATCTAACTAAAAGCTAGGTGAAGTTAACGCTCTTCCACAAGGGATGAAAATGCGGGCACCAAACTTGATAAAAGATTATCGTATCAAAGCCTACGCCTACCTAATGTTGTAAAATTATGACTCATTTTACAATCTATTGATATTCGTATCATAAGCATTTTTAATATAATTATGCATACTACTACCACTGTACCAGCTCTAGGTGCAATAAAAAAGTATACCCCTAATGCTTTCTGGGCCTAGGGTTCCTGATGGTTTAGCCCATCCTTTCAAATCTATGTTTTTGCAAAAAAAAAAAAAAAAAAACCTAACCTAACCGTTTCAGGTACTGGCACCGGGTTTGTGTTTACGGGTTCTAAATTATATTAACATTTTTATCATTTATATTAACTGGCTCAAACTTGAGATAATATGAATATCTAAAAACAGGTGCATCTCTACGATCACTTGTTGTTTTGATAGTAAACGAAGACATACATTCATCATGAATTTTTGGATTACAGTCAAGGTAGTTATCATAGTAGAAACCAGTTCTCTACCCTCACAAAAACTTAATAGGACTTGTAAGCTCTGCCAGCCGTGTTGGTAATGAAGTATTTGAATACCTTACTAGACTACCCTACCCTACCAAAGGCGTTCTCAAAGAATGATTAGGGTACCGTTGCGTATCCTTATTCACAGCATAGCTACATTATCTAGCTCTGAAAAGTCTCTAAAGTATGTGTCAAATGGGCTTGGGGCACACAATAAAAGTTGTTTTACGCTGCTACCAAAAAGAGATGCTGAATACACTCTTGCTAAAGCCAAGTTCATATACCTACCTACTGCATCGCAGTGCACTTAAATACAGTGCGACAACTAAAGGTCTTTAGTCGCTTATCTACTTAAAGAAGGTATGAAATCAATTCTACTTGTGGAAACAACTTGTCACATATGAGAAATATAGAATCAGTCATGGTTAATCATTATCATTATTAAATAGACTTCAGCATGCACTTATCCTAGGCAAGTTCGAAAAGCAGGCCGCTTATTGATGTCATCACTACAGATGACGAGTGTCCTATGACCAGCCTATACGAACAGGGCTCGGGACAACGACTCAGACTCGTTTATTACGATATTTGTGTTTTATTGGATATCTAAAGTATCCCACACATACAACTATATATAAATATTATTAGTTTTGAAAACTAAGAAACCTTCTTTTTTTTTATAAAGCATTTAGTATTCCATGGAATTACCCACACACGAGGTGTTTTTAGTCTCAAGTCTCGGATCTATTCTTCATTATAGTTCCCGGTGGCAACTGCCTTTTTGATGAGACAACCTCAAAACTCGAGCTATGGTAGCTCCGTTAACATGGATAACCCGTAGAAACTTCAGTCAACAAGGGTTTTTATTAATTTTGAATTAAATATGGAAATGTTAGTATAAATGTGCAATACGGACCGATAATTACTCCTACAGTTTACAACCATTAACTTCTTGGTGTAGCTCTTAAAACAATCCTTTAAGGTTACTAATATAAAACAAGAATTTCGCTGTGTTTTACAATGGACTAATATACTTCAATGTGACACTTTCGCATAAATGCTTGGTATCTACATCATAGCGTCATAGCCAAATATATAATATCATAATCGTGAGATTATATTATAATCTCACGTTTTTGGATACTCAAGTCTGTAATGTTTTTTTCTCAGAAACAAAGTTTCCAGTTTATGACGTTGAAAAGTGTTTTTATTAGAATAAAATATAGACCGCAGTAATACTATACTATACGTAGGTAACTCAAATACCTTATCATGGGATTGGGAAAACCCATTAATGAAATAAAATTGTAAGATAATTAGCTAAGCCCGCATCACGCACTGTTATTTCAGGTTGGACCAAAACATTGTTTGGTACGGCCACTATTACAGTATTTCCAGATAGCGTTCGATCTGCGTGATCTAAGCATCGACTGAAAATTATTGAAATTAATGAGCAGCATTAATTCTTATAATAAAAGGCATCTATTTGACGCAATCAATAGCTTATCTATGCTATCAAATAACATGGCACCTATTATGATTTATGATCATTATCATCAAATCAGCTGAAAGAGTCCATATTTGGTCATGGGACTCCTCCACAAATTGTCCAGTCATTAGGATTATTTGCCTAGTCACTATGCTTGACGGGTTTTTTATGATTACTTATTTGATTTCAGATTAAATCGAATAAATAGTTAGATTTATTATGAATAATAAAGTTTAATCACAATTATACATAGCAGGTTGTAGATTCATCGTTGTACCCTTCTTATTGTGGTAAAATATTTTAAAAATCACATTGGCGCTAGAGTAACCTTGATCTTACAAGTGGCAACACCAGGCGATAACAAACAAATCTTCATAATAATACTGAAAGCTTTCAGTGAGCGTACAGTAAAATAATAGCAGCGTTTTACCTGAAATAAAACGCATATTAATTTACTTACCTCACTGAAAGCTTTCACTTTTATCTCTGCCTGCTGAAACTAAGCCAATGACACCAAAATGGCGCTTAACATTTAACGAAGCAAAATGGCGCGCGGCCGCCAGGTGGCGCCACTTGACCGGAACCACAAGGTATAAAAGTACGAAAACTATTAGAAATCGACGGAAACGGAAGTCGCCTTTCTTCATAATAATACTGAAAGCTTTCAGTGAGGTAAGTAAATTAATATGCGTTTTATTTCAGGTAAAACGCTGCTATTTTTTACAAAAAAACTGTTGTTTTCTTGCCCTACAACGCGATCTTTTCGGACCATATTCTGGTAAATGTAAAGCTGCTTTTTTACGCCATTCATTGAAGGGTATCGGTTTTATATTTGGTTCTAGTTCTTCATATTCTTCTTCCCGGAACCACCATCACTTTCTTCTTCGTTATCGGTCACAAGTTTTGTACCCAAATTCAACTTTCGAGTATATTCTCTCATCTGCACAATATATTTTTAGTTTCCCCCAAAGTTAGACCCTGTCTGCCTGTCTCTAAAATATGTGTTCTATTCCAACAGTCAACCATCGTAGTACAGTAGTAAAGATCGTAGAACTTTTGCCAATCCCAATCTTGAGCTTCGTTATATACGTAAGCTGGTTGCATCAAATCGTTAATTTCGGGTCTAAGGTGTCTTATGTTCATGTGTCTTGCACCCCATCATTTGTTTGGCAATTTCTGATCGCAATCTGTCGGATAGATAGAAATGACGGTTGACTCAGCTGACTTTCTACGCCAAAATTTGAGCCACGTCCACGACCAAGTCCGCGTCCACGTCCACGTCCACGTCTTGTTTTTTCACGTCCTCGTGAGCGAGATCGCGATGAAGAACTGACTGACAGCGCTAGAGAACCTCATGGAGGAATCAGAGCATAATCATATTCGTCTGAGCTGCTGGACTCACTAGTCTCGTGGTAACTCGCTCTTTGAGTCAGTTCTGGAGGCAGAAAGTCTAAATTGTCGTCACAGTCATCCCCGAAAAAGTCTAATTCAGAATCATTTAACTCTTCAATTATGCCATTATCTGTTATACCTGTAAAAAATTATAAATAATTGAAGATATCAATTCAAATATTCCAATGTACTACACAAAGTACAGTGGAAGTAAAACTATTAAAACTTTAACTACCTATACCTACATTTGTTCTTTGCATAGGACATAGAAAAAGAATTCAAGGTTACCCAAACATTATTTATTTTTACGCAAAAATAACACTACATACCTACGTCTCGAAGTATTATTTACTTACTAATTATTCAAAATCTAGAAATTATTAAGAATTTGTTAAGATTCCAATGGATTGACTTACTTATGCGTGAGCGCATGGCTGAGTCTCCACCCTCCGACGCCATTTTGAAATAAAATTACAGATGGGAAGTGTCACTTCAATTTTTTTTCATATACCTAAATATCCGATAGATGTCACTGTTAAGTAAAATTAGAATTTCCGTTTAAAAATAAAGCGGCAGAATTTACAAATTCTTATGTACTATGAGTAGTACAGATGTAGGTAGGAGGTAAGAGTTCTCTTCCAGCAAACCTTGAAGGATAGAGAAAAGTGAAATTAGAGGTGGGTATGTGTACAAGATGAAAGTTGCAAAATAAATAAATTATATATTAATATAATTGTGAAGCAAGATAAAATAAATAAACCAACAGATTACTTACATAAACACCCATAAAATAAATTATATAGCATACATAGGTACCTATTTACATGCATATATGTATATATATATACATACCTACGTATATAAACGGAAAGATAATGCTTTTTGACTTTACCTTTAAATAAAAGTAATAAGAGGAATATTTTCCTATCTAGCATGTAAGTCAGACAATAATAATCTCTTCTTCATGTCGACGTCTAGCCTTGAAAATATAAAGTGATTTTGACATGGTAAAAAAAAACATGAAAAAAATGGGGTCACCGTGTGGTTAATACCAGACTGGAAGTCATGGGATTGCCCAGCCGTAACTCACCGAACGCTGCACATCAAAGTACCCGGGAGCTAGGGTTGTGGAGTTGACTACGAAGATCAGCGGGTAGTGCACGATGTACATGGCGTACGAGAGACGGCCGAGGACCTTGAAGCATCGCAACGACAGCACCCAGTTTATTGGACCTGTAACAAAATTAAATTAATTAATAAAGGTATGTGCCTAACGTCATGTTTGGACATACTGACTACCCCTCAAAAGTAGTTATCAGCTTGCGTGTCGGATCATAGATCCACGCGAGACAATAAGTTTTCATTGTGTCTGGGATCCCGGCATACCTTGGCAAAGCTGATCTTGGAATAAAGTTAAAACTTTGATAAAAAATGAGCTTGTTTAGATTTTTTTTAAACCTTACAGAATTTTTCATCTACTTTTTTGCTGACCGTACTATTCGAAGAGCTAGACTAGTGATGAGTCAAAACTGTGATATTGTGACCGAAATAAAAATAAAAATAATCGTTGATGGCATCTCAAACTATTCAGTCGAAATTAACAACAACGCCATCTAGAGGTATCACATCAAACTAAAAGCTGAAGTATGTACGGGAGCTTCCTAAGGTATAATTCTGCAAGGTGCCACATTTGTGTCGTGAACGCCTTTATGTTAGTTTACAGTATAGACGATAGATGTCATTAACATGCGCGGAAAATAGTTTTTACAAGTGAATTTTACTGGAAATCTAACAGCTTATTACACAATAGCCTAAAATACTGACCCTTTTATCCATATTCCCTAACGCGTAGCGGCTCTATAAAGTATTCGTGTCACTTTGATCAAAATAAAGAGAGATAGTAACAGACTTGGCGACAATTTAAGCTAGTGGACTCACTTTTTTATTTGGTCTGAGCTAGTGGAGTGCTCAGCGACCAATAGGTATGTTTTTTTTTAAATAAATAAATATTGGTAGACATTTTACACAATACCATCTCGCCCCAAACTAAGCCAAAGCTTATAATATGTGAACCAGATAGCTGATATACTGCTTTTAAAATATTATATAACACCCAGACAGAGAACAAACATCTATGTTCATCACACAAATGTTTGTTCTCGGTGGGGATCGAACCCACGGCCTACGGCACAGAAGGTAGAGCTACTACCAACTGAGCTGTGAAGGCTGTCCAAATATTACCTCCATAGCCAGTAGCACACGCGAATATGATCCAACCCACAGCGAGGGCCCAGGCGGGTCGCATGTACGAGTTGATGATGTTGTCCACTAGCTGGTTGTCCCAGTCGACTTGCATTATGGGGTAGTGGAGCCCTGCGACTGTCAACAGGATCGCGATCGCGCACGCCCATAGAGTGTTCAAGTGGAACTAGAAGAAAAAACATTTTAAGTTAAAGACATAAGGTATTTATTCAATAAAATCAACAAGGATCACTCTGAAATGTCTTAAAGCTAGGTGAACATTGGTGCCAGTTCCACGTGAGCAGAGCCTAGAAGAACAGGCAGCAAACTTACGGCTTGGTTCCTACCGTTCTTTTGTATGATCCTTAATACAGTCTCATCCTACTAACTAATATTATAAACGCGAAAGTTTGTAAGTATGGATGGACGGATGGATGTTTGTTACTCTTTCACGTAGAAACTACTGAATAGATTATAATGAAACTTTACAATAATATAGCTTATACATCAGAATAAGACATAGGCTACAATTTATAAAGATATTGTGTGAATTGTCCAAAATATGACGATAAGTGTCAAGTAAATAGGAAAAAATCTACCATCTGCGAGCTATTCTGGCGTGCGCTGCCAAAACCGCTAGAGTTAGGTACACATATTATGTACTACGCCACGCTAATAAAAGCTGCTCGAAATAATAATCCTGCGCAGACGAAGTCGCGGGCACCAGCTAGTATAATATAATAATATTTTTTATGTCATGGTCTTTCAGAATAGGATCTTTTATAGGGGCTGAAAACTATTCAACAACTACATAATGGCGCGATGACAAGGGCGCGATTAAGCCAAAACATCCATATACATCTCAACAGTGTATCGCATTTAAATAAAAATAGGACAAGAAGTCATCTGGGTTGTGATATGGATAACGTTTCCTTGCCACTAAAAAGCGAAAACTAGTTTTGTTTCTTATTTTCAGGTTAAGGGGCTGACAACTGTCAAACAACTTTTCCCTCGCACATTTCACATGTTCAACACACAAATATTTGTTCTCGGTGGGGATCGAACACACGGCCTACGGCGCAAAAGGCAGAGTTACTACCAACTGAGCTGTGAAGGCTGTCCAACTGTGAATGAATGAATGAATGAAAATGCTTTATTGTACACCTTACAAACGAACAAAATAAGAAACAAATAAAAACAGCTATAGATATGTACTATGGGCGGTCTTATCGCTAAAAAGCGATCTCTTCCAAACAACCTTTGGATGGAGAGGAGCCTATAAATAAGGTTGGTTTGGGTGCACCAAAAAAAATAAAAAAAATAACATGAAATAATAACTGATTACTATAACATTACATACCCTAGGAATATTTAGCTTCTGTCCTCTGTATAAATGCAGTAAGTATCCGTAGACCATGCCCACGAAGAACGGCGAAGCTCGAGCAAGAGTATTCACGTAGTAATACTTAATGAAGTACTGTTGATCTGACTCTGGTCGACTGAAAATTATTTTAATCTGTGTAATTAATTATTCTGTGTTAACAAATTAAGGGAAGTAAGGGTTTCCATATAACATCTCTCGGATCCAAGCCAACCTCACCGGCCCACCAACCCCACTGGTGGGCCCCCACTGGCGCCCCACCAACCCGCACTGGACCAGCGTAGTGGGTAATGGTCCAAACCCTTCCTCCATGAATTAGTATTCAGCATTCAGTATTCAGTATATTTATTGCATTATTATGTATGTACGTAGATTTAACATTGTCAGGACTTATGACTAAGTAATTTGTGATTCAATACATAATGTACCCAGTAAGGGTGTTGCAATAGAGAGAAGCGGACCGATATTAAAAATCATGCAATATTATATTATTATTAATTATTATTATTTTTTAAAATTAAAGACATGTATCGTAATTTTTTTTTTTTTTTTTGTTTTTATCTACCTAGTCACTTTATAATTTAATTGTTTCTATTTTATTATTCATTAAAGTATTCGTCTAGTGTATAGTATGTTTTTTGTAATAACATCTCCTTTAGCCTGCTTTCAAATTTGTTGTAGTTTTCCATGAGCTTAATGTTTTCTGGTATCTTATTGTAGATTTTTACGGCCATTGTAGTAGGGGAGGCCATGATGCTAAATGGGGATTTCCTCGAGCGTCATTGAGACCTATTGGGTTGCAAAGCTTAGATGATAAGAAGAAAAAAATGTTATGTAAGTATACCTTTTCATCGGTGGGGGGAGCGGCTATAGATTATCAAAAATGTAAAAAAAAACTGTTGCATGGACATACTCGAGCGCGTCAGATATTGATAGCACCAATGTCCTACGTATTTTTAATAATGTACGTATGTTAATCTGATCGTTTGCATGATGGGGGTGGTCGTACTTAAGGGTTGAAAATGAAAAAAAAAAAAAAAAAATCGAGCGCGTCAGATTTTTTAAGGGGGTGTTATGTGAACCTAAAAAAAAAATCTCATTCAATAATCTGACGATTTCGATGTGACGCAAACTCACAGCCATTATTTTAATATGCAAAAAAAAATCGCCATTTTGAAATACTCAAGCGCGTCAGATTAAGATATATATGGTTCATCTTTTTGTCCTAGACGTGCTGTCTCATAATCTGACGATTATCTAGAGGGATTCGCCTAATCTGACAAAAATTTTTTTTTTTATTTTGATTTTTTTAAACCATTCAACTTAATTAATTGAAAAGCTCAGGAAATAGCATGCAAATAAAAAGTATAAGTTTGTTAAGTAGAATACTTGTATTTATAAGAAAATAATTAAAAAAATATGCAAAAAAAATTTTTTTTATTTACAATTAATTGATTAATTAGTCATCATCTTCATCGTCTTCTTCTTCTGGCTCGATTTCATGGCACGAAATAGAAGCGCGCAGAGGGGAATATAGGCACCACGCAGCTAAACTTTATCGACGAATATTTGTTACTTCGGCTTGTGGAAATCGTCAGATTATATATTTTTCGTTATCCTTGAATTATTTACTTCAAAATAAAAAAAAAATCAGCCACGCTCGAGCATGTCGAGATGACGTTTTTTTTTACAACTTTGTAGCCCTCCCGTTTCTTTACGTCACTCTCAAATTGTCAGATTAGTGGAATATACACTTTTTAGCATGTAATTAACTCACCCTAACTTAATCTGACGCGCTCGAGATTTTCTGATGATCAATTTTTTTTTACTAATCTGATCCTTTATCCTAGACGGGCGGCTTTATATATGGGGCTCATATTTGGTGGAGGTTCTTAACCAGGTACAAGGTATCCCCCTGTATATTAATCTGACGCGCTCGAGGAAATCCCGAAATCCCCTCTTGGGCTCCCCTACTATTGCATTTGGGCCCGAGCTGTGTATAGTCAGTTTGGATGTAGGTAGCACTAGGTTATGCTCGTACCTACTTTTATAACGTCGTGGTTGGTCAATTTGTTTTATGAAGTATTGAGGATTTTTTCTTACGAACTTACATATTTCTAAAATATATATTGATGTTACGGTTAGGATTTTTAGGTTTACAAAGTACGGTCTACAGGTTTCTGGTACTTTTATATTACTTAGGATACGTATGCATTTTTTTTGTTTTATGAACAGGTCCTGTACGTCGACACTGTTGCCCCAAATAACTATTCCGTACTGGATCCAGGCGTAGGCGTATGCATAGTATGCGGACTAATTACAGAGAAGGAAGGGAGGCCTTTGCCCTGTAGCGGGACACTACAGGCTCCTAATAATAATAAATAATAGCAAATTAGGTGACTGACAAATCCAACGACGTACGAGTAAACAATCATGCAATTACTTACGACGGCATCACCGGACCTGATTGAAATTCCATTATAAAGTTGTACACAGTTGCTCCAGCTAAAGAGATTATCAGTCCACTTATTAGAGAGAGCCAGGCTGATCGCTTTTTCCCTCCAAGCACCCAAACCAGAAATAGAGGCGAGATTATGTACAGTTGCACGTCAATTGCGAGATACCAGCTGTGGGCCAGACACTGAAAGAAATACATGGCATTTAAAAGAAAAGAGACATTGCTTGGGTTAGGTTTGTTTTTATATTAGAGTTCCAAATTAACGTAATTGGCTTTTTGATCGTAAGCTAAAGTAATCCGGATACCATATTCCAAGTCAAAGTCAAAGTAAAAAGGTTAATTCAATTGATTCACAAGAATCGCTTTGAAACGTTTTGAAGCAAGCAATGCCAGTTCCAACGCAACGCCTAAAAAAACTGTCAATAGACTTATGGCTTCGTTCCTACCTTTATTTTCTATGATCTTGAAAAAAGTGAACGGAAATCCAAAAACCGCATGAAAATAATGAATTAAATATAACTAAAACAGATACACGACTTCAATTCCCAGGCACGGTAGATATCCCCTCAGATCTAATAATAAGATCCATTTACGTTCCTAAAGTAGCAAATTCTAATTAATAATCAAAATGGAACGTACCATATTATTGGGATCTATCCAGTTTTGAATATGCAGCAAAGTGGCCCACCAGTTGACTCTGCATCTTTCCACGTGAGCTGTCATTATTGTCCAAACTGGCCCATCTGCTAGCCAATTCAGCAACGAAGCTTGGATAAGAACGTATGCAGCAAGCAATGGGAACATTCTTAGGAGACGGTTGAGGTAGAATAGGTGGAGATTTTTCAGTAGTTTTGCTGAAATAAAAAAAACAAAGAGCTTCAGTATATTGATCCCCAGGCAAAGTAGTAAAAAAGGATATCTTTATCGTATCTTTTCCCAAATTTACATTTGTCCAACCGCATTTTGCAGTAATTGGTACTCCAAATGGGACATTCGGGCAAACCCGTTTGCCACTGCTAGAATACCAAGTGGTTTTATTTTTTCATGCAAATAACAAGCGAAGGTAATAGTAAGAAAATCATTTAGCTTTAGACTAAGGATATTCACAGCTGGGCATAAGCCTGATGCAATATCTAGTATAAATTATTTTAAGCCTTTTCATCTACAGATCTACATTGCATGCCAATATTTTCATTTAATAATTTAAATTGAATCTAATTATACTTATACTTAAAATTATATACATCGTAAATCGTCATAGAACTCCCAAATTTAACTAGTTTCTTTGTTATTAAAGCTATGGTTGTATTTCTCTGTAGGTATAACGTCATCTGGAAGGGACACCTACAGCACAAGTCTGCAAGGACTTAGTGTAGGGTCTTGAATCTCTAATTTTGTCTACAAGCCATGTAATTTCTCGATCCCTTATGTTCGTCTGCATCAAATTATCTGTACCTATATCTATGTCCTTTTTTTGCTAAAATAATTTATTATTATTATTACAGACTCTGAGACTATGCAATTTTTCAAAATGTTCAATCAGGCGGGAAGCCGTGCTTATTTTCATTTCCACCAAACATACATCTAGTCATTTTCCCAGCACTAGTGTACACTAGCAGCAATCCACTCAGCATGAAGAAAGTGTCGACAGTTATGGGGCCCATTGTGATCCAAATAGCGCCAGCCGATGTTATCCACTGAAAATAATATTGACCGTGTTCAGACAGAATATAGAAGCATCATTTCAAATCCCCTTTTTTTCTTGTAGTTGAGTTTTAAGCGAAATTATCATTTTTATACTTTTTAATCACCATTAAGAAGTCCACTGTTTAGCAGTGGACTTCTCCGTTCAGTGGACAACCAATACATTCCTCTCGTTGGACTTAAACTAGGAGGTCTAGGAGATAAAACGTTACCCAGACCGACTTCTGGAGCTTGCACCATATAGGCAGTTCAACACCAGTTAGATCAGTAGAATTTTTACTTACAGAGATTACGTCCATCGGGTTAGCCATGGGCATTGACACTTGGTTAACGTATGTATGGCCGACTATGACCCATATCATGGCAAAAGACCTGACTCCATCGAGGCACTCTATAGCCCCTGGGACTGCGTTGTAAGATAAAAGACGACGGGTGTTTGTGTAAACGGAGAACGCTAGAAGAATTTTGCTCAAGCGTTTTGCATCTGAAATAAGCAAAAAACAGTAAAAAGCCACAGTTTTCCTCTGCCTCCCTCTGTCTCCCACTGTTTCCATCTGTCTCCCTCTCCCACAATTTCGACTTTCCACCAAAACTCGTATATCGCTGCAATAAACACAAGTATAGGAAGTATTAAATACCAAAATAAATAAATATTCCTGGATCCAACAGCACTAAATAGCTCTAACCTTAGCAAAGCTTGTGCCATGAGAACCAGATAGCTGATATAATACTTACGGCCGGTTTCTGAAAGCTCGATCAAAACTCATCGGATGTCAAGTCACTCACCATTTCAGCTATTTCATCGAATCAGATAGAGATAGCAAGTGACTTGACATCCGATTAGTTTTGATCGGGCTTTTAGAAACCGACCGTAAGATCATTTTGTTTTTGTATAAACATAATCTTATTCACCTAGACAGAGAAAAAACACCTATTTTCATTATACATATGTTGATTCTCGATGGGATCAAACCCACGGCCTACAACGCAAAAGGCAGAGCTACAATTCATATTTTCTCATCCTCCATAATATTAACTTGCCTCCCCCCCTGGGCCATGGGCTGGCGACGCTCTTGGCTGTAAGGCAGTCCTCTATTAGCACCACACAACCAAATTGTTTTACGATAGATGCCTGGCAGCTTTTGCACGCACACAGTTTTTTTTTTAATATTATTTTAAAACATACTCCAGGTTAATGACGCAGTTTTTGATCAGCCTGACTCTTATTAACTGAGATAGATTTGTCTGCGCTCGTTTTGTTTTATGCAATCCTCTAATGGTATTTTTTGAGTATTTTACCCATACCACGACCCGCCTCACTACCGTCATTCACCAGACGATTTAATCACCACCTCAATGCCAATGTAAGATTTGAAAACATTTGTACTTTTATCGTAAAACAAAATATTTTATCAGCATCAAAACAACAAGTAGGTAGTTCTAATCAGTGAGTTGTGTATAATAAGATCGTTTTGTACGCTCATAATCGGAGGTAGGTACTTCTAATCAGTGCGATTTAGTATAACTTCGATAGTTTTGTACGCTTAAAACCAGACAACAATAAATATTAACAAAATCAGAAGGTTTATTGAATCACAAAGATCACTTTGAAACCTCTTAAAGCTAGGTTAATGTGCCAGCTCCACGCGACCAATTCTAGAAGAACAGGCAACCTTATAATGTTTTATGCATATTGAATGATGCTCAAAATCGCGCTCTGCAAAACTTCGAGAGTAAAAATAGCGCGCTAGTTTACACCGCGCGGACTAAAGCGAGCGATTTTGACTCTAGTTATACAACACCGCGTGCTCACCAAATTGAGGCTTGAATTTAGTTTTCACGGTTTAAAATTTCTAACTATCGTATCGATCTAGTTACATATGTCTAACTATCGTAGTTATCTTACAATAACTTCTTTATTACATTTTAAAAGTTGATAGAAATGCCGACCAAAATCAGACCATGTTATCCTTTATATTATTTCTTATTCAAATAAATCATTTCGTATTCAAGACTTTTTCAATACCTATTGATTATCTATTGAATTTTTCAAATCGGACATTCCATACAACAGATATTACGAGTTAAAAGTTTTAGTTCGCTTTAAAAATATAATCGAATGCAGGGGGCCACGGGGCGCACTCAGCGCATCGACCAACTCGGCGAGGGAGAAGGGCGTGCAAATGTATGAAATAACTCGACGCGACACTCGAACCCGCGGTCTTAGTTTATCCTAAAATAAAAGGTTGAAAAAAATTATGTCCACCCATGCGAAACTGGGACAGGCCGCTAGTATTATATAAATTTATACGGCATTATGTACGTACAAAGTGATTTGTATTGCCAACAAAAGTAAAAACAAAAACACCGCTTAAGGAGGTTTATACGAAGAACTGTAGGAACCAAGTTGTAGGTTACTAGACTGTTTAACTAGACTTTATCTCGTAAATCTAATGCCTGCATAAATCTAGTTTATAAGACGTTTCAAAGTGATCATTGCCATTTTATTTAATTTGATTTGATTTTGACCATATATTTTTCTCAATTTAATCGTAGAGTCCATCATAGTCTGTATGTACAGCTACTGTGCTTAGGTATTATAATTGTGAGCCTATTTCATTTCTATGCATGTCTTTATTACTATCAACTACAGAAAATACGATAATTTTTTTATCAGCAATAAACAAAATAAGATTTTTATCAATCTAATTGATTGCACGTGCACTGTCTGCTGATATAGCTCACATTATTTTATAATGGTTAATTTGTTTTATCATATTTTTTTATAGAGGTAGATAAAAAAAGATTTTTGTAAGGCTTAGCCACTAGACTTTTGATGACACCTGTTTCTTGTTGGCTTAATTCACTCTTAGCCACAGCTGTACCCGAAGTCTGAGTTTGGTTTTTATTTTTCTGTAGCGGCAAGCGGTTTGTTGTATGGAGACTCGATTTATGCGACTCTTTCGAGCGTGCTGAAAATTCACAAGTCTCCATACAAAAACAGCCTGATGATTTAAGAGTAGTAGAGCTCTTTGTGAAGGGCTGGTCCGGGAAAGTACTACCACCACGCCTTTTTCTGCCGCCAAACAGGAACGCTGTGTGTCAGTCTGAAGAGTGTGGTTGCCGGTGTAATTACGGGCACATGAGGCTTAGCACCTGTATGCCTCAAGTTGACGCAGGACAGTGCACACGTTCGTAGGATGCGTAGGACACGTTCCTATCGTGCGTGACTTACGAGGCAATGCTCTTTTATAGGTGATGGTTACCACTTAACATCAGGTGGGCCTACTACGTGTCCCATAAGCGAGTTGTATAAAAAAAAAGTTCTCCAATACTATTTTCTAATAGAGCTTGGAGTTTATAATCATTGTATAATTTAGCGGAGTTAAAAACAGGTGAAAATCTTTATATATCCGTTTTGGTTTACCTAGTACGTAAAAGTTAATAAAAGATAGAAAGTTTGATCAAATGTTTTCATGATGAATTCTATAAGCATATTTTATAAATTAATCAGATCATTAATCCGTACTTTAAAGTGATAAAACTACCGTCCGTCGGCTCACTTTCTCAAGGACTGATAACATTAAACCGTCGATTTAGTAAATATTAGCTAGCTACTTAGCTTTATTGGAACACGGCAATGTTTAATTTATAATCTTATTTAGTAGTTTTGTTATTAAATTCTTCTTATAAAAAAAGAAGTAAAAAAAGACACTGACTTCAAAGAATTTTCGACTTCAAAGAATTTTCGATACTAAATGTTATTTTCATCCCAAATAAGTCAAAGTCAAAAAGTATTTATTCAATAAAATCACAAGGATCACTTTGAAATGTCTTAAAGCTAGGTGACTCTAGTTGCGTGCCAGTTCCACGCGACCAAAGCCTAGAAAATCAGGCAACAAACTTACGGCTTGGTTCCTACCGTTTTTTGGTATGATCCTTGCATCGAGCACATACCCAATTGGGTATGTGCTCGATGGATCCTTGTTACAATGTATTTATTATAATACAATATCGAAGCTCCAGTGGTGACAATAAAATTTAGTGAGGCGTAGGTATAACGGAAAAAGGTAAAGGTAATCAAATTCATAAGACAGCACACGAAAAAGGTATTCAAACGAATAATACCTTTGACACCAAAAAATATTGCTGAAGTAAGCACTATAGATTTATCTTGTCTATTAAGATACTAAGTTTAGTCTAAGGACAGTGCCAAATACCGAGGAATGAGTTTATTGGAGGCAGTTTAAAAGTAGCATCAGTGACTGAGAAGTTGAGGAGTAGTAAAAGCATGTCGTGTAAAGGAAAGAAAATCATGTAACGAGAAGTAGATAAGGTATTCACGTGGATGGATTATAAGAAAGAATACATAAGTTAACAAGAAGTGACTACTAAGATCACGGCTGTTAGAGGAGAACAGCTACCAATAGTTTTTTTATACAACTTGTTGTCGCAACAAGAAGATAGCCTACCTGCTGTTATGCGGTAACCATTACCTATGACAAAGCATTGCCTCGTAAGTAATAACGCATGTCAACGAACAATAAATGATTTGATTTGATTTGATTTGATTTGTCAAAGTCAAAGTCAAAGTCAAATGGTATTTATTCAATAAAATCACAAGGATCACTTTGAAACATTTGATGAGGACGTGCCCTACGATGCCTACGGGCCCTACAATGCACTTCCCTGCGTCTATCTTGTTGCATACAGGTGTTAAAACTCATGTGTCTGATTTTTCACCGGTGACCACACTCTTCAAAGGGAAGTTTTATGAGTCGATTGACTTACCATTCCCAAGTATTTTAGTTTGATAGATATCATATCCAGTGCTCAGTGTCACCATACATATAATTATGGAGAACAGCACACTGAAAATAAAAATAGGATATAATACAATACTCAAGAATTTGAAACAGTGTAGGCACAATCATAACTATGATAATTTATTCACAATTTCATGTTGAAATAGGTCTTATAGGCTATCTTTTAATCATCTAGGTTGTTTGGTTTAAAGTTTGTCTGGAAGAGATTGATTCAGCCATAAGATCGCCCATTATGTTACTTATATAAATGACCTGTACTGTTCTTCTGTTTGGTGTACAATAAAGTATTTTATTTATAAGTTTGAGAAAGGGAAGTAGTAGTATACTCACATAAAAATATAATCAGCGGCCACCCATCGCTTATCGCCGGGCAGTCGGCTGAACACATCCTCATAGACAATTCCTACTGTCGTTAAGTTGAATAGAGCCTCGTTTAAAGCCTGCTCTGTGGTACAAGCTTTAGGTATACACACGGCTAGGAGAAGCTGGACACTCTCGAGAGGACTATCTACTGCAACTCTGAAAATTCAAAAGTATTTTAGGAAAATGTAATCCAGAAGAAGTTCATCCAAGTAAAGTATGACCTGATGTTGAGGTATAAAAGGTATACAAGTCTATATCATTGACGAATTTGTGAGATTTCATTATCATTGCTAGACATAGGCCTGTCCTAAACATTTCCAGGAAAAACGATTCTAAGCTCTCTCCATCCACAGACTTCTAGTCTCGCTATCGATTGGAAGGGAAGGGGAGTTTACGTCAATGTCTAAAGACACAAATTGCATTTTTTTTTTTTTATACTACTAGCTGACGGAACAAGCAGATGACCCACCTGATGTTAAGTGGTTACCATCACCTATAACAAAGCATTGCCTCGTTAGTCACGCACGATAGGAACGTGCCCTACGATGCACTGCCCTGCGTCCATCAACTTGAGGCATACAGATGTTAAGCCTCATGTGCCTGTAATTACACCGGCAACCACACTCTTCAAACCGAAACACAAAAACGCTGCTTGGCGGCAGAAAAAGGCGTGGTGGTAGTACTTCCCCGGACGAGCCCTTCACAAAGAGCTCTACTACTCTTAAAACTCTACTACTCTTAGCTCATGAATATAGCTGAAAATTATTATAACAAATAGGATATTCTACTACTCTTAACTCAACTAAGTCCTTTAATATTCAAATGAATCATACCTCATATCCTGATGCAGATATTCATAATCTCTTATCTGTCGCTGATACTTCAATTTTCTAAGCGTATCCTCATCGAACCTTAACCTATTCGGGTTGAGACCAGGTATTTCCGGCCATGTTATATCTGGCAGGTCTGGCAAGTCGGGCAAAGATGGGAGGGTTATGTTCTGTTGTAGAGGCATCCGGATCATGCAGTATTTGCCTTCGATAGTCGAGGCAAATGATTGCTCGTTTATTTTCAAGCATTGGTGGTAGTTGCCGTAATCCGCCAAGTTTCCTTCTAGGATTCCTTTTGGTGTTCGAAAGCTTGAGTCGATAACTAGAAATTATAATATTGACTGTCAGTAATCTAAATACACAGTCTTCTTTTTTATACAACTAGCTGATGGAACAAGCAAATGGCCCACCTGATGTTAAGTGGTAACCGTCACCTTTAACCAAGCATTGCCTCGTAAGTCACGCACGTTAGGAATGGCCTACGATGCACTGCCTTGCGTCCATCAACTTGAGGTATACAGATGTTAAGCCTCATGTGCCTGTAATTTCACCGGCAACCACACTCTTCAAACCGAAACACAGCAACGCTGCTTAGCGGCAGAAAAAGGCATGGTGGTAGTAGGTACTTCCCCGGACGAGCCCTTCACAGAGAGCTCTACTACTTTTAATACCTACCCATATCAAAAAAAAACTATCAGTTTCACCTAAAATTAGAATTTAGTGGATTGCACCAGTTTTCTTCTTTCACTCCTTTCTATCGTCTGTCATTTCGATGCTCACGTCTTTTTTGTTCAATGTCATCTTTCACACCGTCCAATCATCTTTTCTTTGGTCTACCTTTCTTTTGTTGACCCTATATTTCTTGTATTATATTAAACGAAATGTACATCATTGCGCAATGTCCAGAATTGAAAAAACTTATCAGTTTAAAAGAATCTCAAAGATGACTTTCGCGATGAACATTTCAATGAAACAATACTTTTTTTATTTATTAATTTCTTAACGTAACAAAAAATAAGAAATTGTTCGTTTCCAAACCCTAATGTTTCCCAATGATTTTTTTGTGAACTATAAAACTTAAATTACTATTATAAGTTTAGAAAACAATAATTATGTAGATTGAGTTTTATTAATTTAAAAAAATATAATTCGTTAGTATAAAAAATATTGTTAAAAACTAATAATAATAAAGAGAAATCATTACACTTACATCTGTACATCAACAAAGTGTTATTGTTGGTCAAGTATGAAAGCTGCTCCATACATACTTCAGTATCCAAAGCTTCCTCATAGAAACTGTCATCAAACACTTTTTTGTTATCTGGCACATTTGTCTCTATATAACCACTCACAAAACCCAATAAAAGGGCTATAAACAAAAATTTCAACCCCATATCTGTACTCGTTTCAACGGTTTTACGGATAATGGTCGAATAATAAAATAATTTCTGTGATTTTCTTAATCTTATCGGTACTATATTTCACAAATCTGATAAATCTGGTATTCTCATCAACGATAATGATTAATAAACTGAAGGAATTATGACGATGCTAAGAACGCATAGGCGAGGATATAGCAAGGACAGAAACTTGCTATCCTGAATTCTTTCTAACCTTCTGCTATATTATTTCTAGCCGTGGATTCGATCCCCACTCCTAACAAACATTTGTGTGATATGTTGTATGTTTGTTCACTGTCTGGTGTTATAATATGAGCCATTCCTCGTATAACACCGAGCTTGTTCCGTATAGAGCACCAATCAGTATTTGAATGTATGCTCTACGAGGAATACTAAAATTGCTTCTTCGTAGAGTACCTGCTGTGTAGCTTCTTATGTTGGGGTATTCTAATATACCTCTACATATTATGAGTATGTCTAAATAAAGCATATAAGTATTATAACAGCTATTTCGTTCCCATATTACAAGCTTTGCTTAGTTTGGGGTTAACTATAGTGCTATGTATATGCTTGGTTGTCATCATCTATTAGGTATTGCAATAATTGATACAGACTGAAATAACCACCCATAGAAACATCTTCTTGGTCTGTAACTTATTTTCGTAAAAAAAAGACCGAATACACTCTTGTCTTAGCTACGGAATTCTAGTGTGGGGTTACAATTGCTAATGTGAATAAGTGTTTCTTTTTTAACATTTATGTTATTATTATTTCTAGTTCGTTTGGAATGTAAACATCATAACATAATCATTTAAAATAATATAAAAATAGCTCTGACTACATTTTCAACAACTTCAGACAGTGTGCTGATTGATCACCTCTTAGTATCACTTAGGTATTTAAGTACAATATTTTTACAATATATCAATATTTTTACAATACAATATATCTATACGTTTTTATTATAGTGTCTACAAAAAATATCCCAAGGGCTGTGAAGTTTTAATGAAAGGACCTTTTTTATTGTGAATTTTTCAATTTGTGAACACTTCTTGAGACGCCATGACAGTTATGTAATTGACGGACGTTTGACATGACGTATTGTTTTTTTTTTTTTTTGTTGTTGTTTTGTTTGCGTGCGCGTTTTTCGTAACGTCGTCGGACCTTTTTTAAACGAACTCGCAGTATAAATACAAAAAAGGCCTGACATAACGAAAACCTAAAACAAAACTCAGACTTGGCACTGGTACTGGAATTGATACTGTTGTCAAAATGACATTTCACGCGTAGCAGTTCGCCATAATTTTAGTTCATTGTGTTGCTCGCTTTCACCAAGAAAATCTTGATGGGCAAGAAAACGAAGTAAAAATAAAGCAAATAAGCAGTTAAAACAGTTACTATATTGCTAAGCGATTAATTAGGTATATATCTACACAGACCTTTTCAGAGTTTTATACGAATAGGTACGCAAAAATTGACCATATTACAGCGGCATAGAAGTGATTTTTATTAAATGAAAGTAATTCACATGATTAACTAGATAAACTAGAAAAACAAAGATATTATTTCGACATCGTCATGAAATTTGATGATGATGTCATTGATCGATTTGATAAAACCTTAATCAGTGATAGAAATTAATATTGGACTTATGAACCTATTACTTTGTGCTGCTTATTGCCTATTTTAGATTCGATCAAGCTACGGCTAAATTGTCAACATCGAAAGTTATTTAAAAAAACGACCTGTTCCACTAAGTCCAACTATTAAGTTCAACCCGTTGTACTAATTGCAGTTCCTGTTATTTCAACTTTGTTATCTTTTTATACTATGAGATTTTAAAAGATTGCCATGTTTTGTCAACACATTTATTCCTTGATAAGGTTAGATTATTTCTCTTTGCAAAATTGATGAACGAAAACAGCAAACCAGCTAGAATTCCAGCATTCTAGAATCTAAAATTCTAGTTGCATATGGAATACCAACTATTGAAAAATGTGGGTAGGTATTCAGGTATAGGTACGTCTCGAATGTAATATTAAGACGAACCTCGGACTACCTCCTTAGACATCGCACGTAGGGCTGTGTATCGTAGGGCACGGGCAGAATTCCTGACGTGCGTTACTTGCGAGGCAATGCTTTGCTATAGGTGATGGTTACCACTTAACATTAGGTAGGCCGTCTGCTTGTTCCATCAGCTAGTGGTATACGAAAACATATACTTACTTAGAGAATTTTGAGTACACTTGTTACTAAAGCTTCTGGAATATATATGCCGTAGGATATCCTCAGGATTAAAGCCCTTATAGTGAGAGTACTTCTTCTGAAGTATGCTTTGTTTCCAACTGTTTTGAAGAGGTTAGTTAGGTAACACTCAGATACTATAACTAGGTACTTATTAAACTTAAGCTTTCAACAAACAAGGTTTAATTGCCTCCTACAAGTTACAACGGGTGCTAATTTGTAAGCGAAATCAATGGATTATTAAAGCTAGACATTCATGGAGATTTTATATCCAAAAGTTATTATCAAAGTGGGATTTGTGACCACGACTTTCCCCTTGATACGGGGCTGCTCTATCTGACCATCTCTAATGAAACCCGGCAAATAGCTCTTATGCTGCTGGGATACATATGCGACCGTGGCTCCATCTACAGATCTGACATATTACTCAAGAGTCTTGCGTTGCTGCCTTTGTACTCCGGCGTCACGGAAGACCAGCATTGGAGTAGTGCATCAAACACTATTACAGCATAAAGCTGAGTGAAGACCGATTTTGTTGTCCTAAATACATTTTAACACAATAGAAGGAGAAAAGAGAAAAAACCAATTCCAAAACAACGTTAACAACCTTCATGTTACATTAAGAAGTATGATACAATAGCTAATGGATTTCATATCTTGCATAAGTACAAAGACTAGTAAAGCAAATTATCTTTCAAAATCACAAATATTTTTTTAATCTGAGTGGTATTTGAACCTTCCCCATGATACGTGGCGCTTACCAACTGCGCCATCGGCTGATCACACTCGACGAATAACTCAGGGACATGCTTCTACGAGGGATAGGTTAGCGTGGTATGGGCATGTTATGAGAAGGGAAGAATGTCATATAACAAAAAGGGTGTTAGGTATAAAATGTGGATGGATTGAGTAGAAATAGGCCTAAGAAAAGATGGATGGATTGTGTGAAAGATGACATGGGTAAGAAAAGAGTGACTACTGAGATGACAGATGATAGAGAATAGTGGAAAGAAAAAAACCTGTTGAGCCGACCCCACATAAAGTGGGATAAGGACAGGCAGAAGATAACGATGATGATGCTGCGAGTGAGAAGTACAATAGCGGTAGTCAACACCTTAATAAAAAACGATCGTGAATAGCAAGCTTTCCAGCTGCGGTCTGTACCCTTTCACAGAGATAACACGAACAGTCGCAAAGAGATCCGCTTGCGATACGACCAGCAACAATAAACAATAAGACATTATACTGAGGAGTAATGCTGCCGATAATTACCGAGCCCGATTTGCGAGCTGAATTATGGGATGATGGGCTGAGCTTTGCTATTTTTAATTAGGTACATAAGTCATCATCATTATCAGTCTGAGAAGTCCACTGCTGGACCTAGGCCTCCCCTTTACAGTTCCAATGATGAAATATTTAACTTCACAAAACATAAATGTTCATCTACTTATGCTGTTTGATCTTACTACATAATCTCAGGTTGCTATACCCCAAAAGAAAACTTTAACCTTACTTTATGGCCAAACAGGTACCTCATGCCTAAAGCCCCGTATTCATGGTAAACATTTGTTTAGCAACAAAGTTGAATCAACGTGTTGCGGAGTTGCTGTCAAGATGTTGCTGGCAGCACTGCGTGTTGCAGAGTTGATAGCGTCATGTTGACAAGCTCTCGCCCGACAAGCGTAAACATCAGTTTTGCGAAAATTGTTGACGTGTGTGAACGTGTTTGCAACAAATCCTATACATCAGATACAGAGAACACAACAACACTACCTCCTCGGGCAACATTTTAACGCAGACTGGCGTGTGGACAACCTGTATTGATTTAAACATAGTTGCTAGCAACATTCTCGCCGCTCACCAACAATGTTGATCAACTGTTCCTAAACAAATGTTTACCATGAATACGGGGCTTTAAGCTAAATCCCCCAGTCTAGACATAAAAATTTGCAATTGAAAAAAGGCTGCGAAATTCTACCAAATTATGAAAAATGAATCGCGTGAACCGATAAAATACGGGAGTCATTCAAAGTATCCCCTTGGGTGATAGGGAATGGCAACCAGCGTTTAGATGACTCTAAGCTACTGGGATTGACAAAGGTTAGGAGAAGCAGCTAGCAAACTCCTTAACTACTTATTAGCATACATGGTACAGCTCTCATTCAGGTTTGTTGAATGTGATAGTTTATAGAACTTATTTGTAGTATGTGCTAAATATATATTTTAGAATAGCAACCACGAAGTGGTGCTATTACAGAAAAAAAACTCACTAAGATTGCTATGATAGCTTGAGTTTTAGTAAATCTATTTCTGACAACGGACCTTTTGCCGATCAACCAGCCTCTTTCGATTTTTTTTACGAAGAATATACTTTTTTTTTTACGAATGGACCGTTTTGAATGGATGGTGATTGTCTGACGATTCTTACAGCGCTAACGAGAAGAATCAACAACACATTTTACTGCTATTACCATCACTACAGCAGTTTTTATTTAAAAATAGCTTTGCTGAAGATAGAACGACGGACCAACAATGTTTATATCACTCAAAATTGTATATTTCCTTGTAATTTAAAAACGGGACTTTTACGGCACTTTTTAGTTTAATAATGATGTTCTTGCTATCTGGTTATGTATAAAATGATTTAGCTTTTTCTTTGTTACCATCATCATCATCACTACTGGACATATCCAGCAGTGGACTATAACACAGTGACAGTGGAAATATAAGGATCGTTATTTTCGTTTCGGAGCCCTCATCCACCTTCGCGCGATCTTCACAATGTCGTCAGTCATCGGAGGGCGTCCCAAGCTGCGTTTCCCTGCTCGTGGTTGCCATTCGAGAACTTTAATTCAGCAGTTTTTTTATCTTTCTTATACTATGCATATGTTCCAGCCAACTATAATCAGACTGTGCCATCGAAGCAGGCAATCAGAATCGAAACGAAATGGAGTTTGATATGCAAAGTTAGGAGCGTTTATTGGAATTGGCCGTTTCAAATCGATACTAAGTTGAAAGTGGTTCAGAAAGCTGTGATTTGCCGATTTGTTTACGATACCTTTTATCGGTAAATGTGCCTCTTGCACAACTTGGAGATGCCTAACCTACTTCACGAGTGTTTTGGATTGTGAAAGACTCAGTCATCTTAATTTTCTGCTATTTTATTCGGACTATTCAATTAAATTTATTTAAATTAGACTTAGTCATAAATATTTGTTAGTAACATTTTAACTTATGGCGAAGACAAGAGCCAATGCGACTCCCGCTCGCACGCCTTGACATGTCGAAAGATATGAAATCACCAAATCCATTCTCGAAAAATAGCAATCAACCATTCCGTGTGCAATCACATTGCACACAGGTTAGTAAAAACTTAATTCCGCTCGACACATGCCCTCCTACTCAAAAGCTTGCTTTACTAGTTTTCGTACATAAGCAAACTTTTAAGTAGGAAAACTTGCATCGATCAAAATGGCTAGGTACATTCTTTTATTCTACACCACGTAACTTATTTACGAAAAATCACAACCAACCAAGTTATTACATTGCAGTTCAGCAAAAATATATTTTTGATCCAAACAAGTAATTCTATCAAAAAACTTGTATTACTGGGTTTCGTAGGAATTTGGTTCAAGTGATCTAAAATTATCCGACAAAGTACTACCAGCTTATTTCTGTCTCAAAACAGCTTTACTGTGCATCATGAGGCTAAATATCTGTCCTCTAGTTGATGGACGCTGAGCAGTCCATCGTAGGGCACGTTCATATAAGTGACTTATGAGGCAAGGCTTAGTACTTAAGGGTGGTAGTTACCATTTCACTTGCAGATGGGACATATTTTTATTTCATTAGTAAGTAGTATAAAAAAAACGTATCTTTATTCTATAAATCGGCACAACAGGTTTTCTTCTTCTACTCTCCTCTATCATTCGTCATTTCAGTGCTCACTCTTTTCTAACTCATGTCATCTTTCACACAATCCATTCATCTTTACGTTGGCCTGCCTGTCCTATTCAAACCATCCTCATCCATTTCCAACACTCTTCTTGTAATATGATATTTTCGTCCCTCCTCATGACAGGCCCATACCACGCTAACCTATTGCTCCATAACGTATCCATCACAGGTGCTACTTTCAAACTTCCTCCAATATACTCATTCCTTATCCATACAAAAAAGGCCTGACGTTACGAAAACTAAAAACCCAGTCTTGGGGTACAGTAAGTCTTATTGAGCTGGTGTTATCGCCTACGCTGCGGAGATCGTTCAAACACGCTCAATACCCTTTTCAACTGAAAGCCGACTTTGAACCTCTCTAATCTCGACAAATCTCCACCGAAAAGACAACACGACACGGCTCAATCGTTTTAATTTTATTGGTAGAGTTCCTTATCTTTAAATGAAATTAATAAACGTTTAGAATATCATGCTACCATAAAATTAAATACTTTTTATATAACTTAGCTGTTTAGCCTTTGTGTGTGCTAAATAGTTAAATGGTGTGCAGTTCATGTGATTCAATAAAAATAAAACCTATATGATGTTATAAAAAAGAGTTTAGTTTTGTTTTCACAATAAACTACCTCTATAGTGCCTACTCACATATTACAATCATATTACAAGCCTTTTGACAAGCATCACAGCTTCCTTGGACACTTCTGCGCTGTAGAACGTGGATTCGATCCCTTTACTGCTAAACTTACTTAAGTACAACCGAGTGGTTACTAAGACTATGGCTAAAACTAAGACTAAATAAATATGCAGTCATTTCACGATTCAGAACTCTCAAGCCGCAAGCACTCACCCTTGTCTATTAATTTAATTCCTCAAATGCATATGTCTCAATTTTTTGACAGGTTCAGTGGTCCACGTCTTGTGGTTTACGTATGACGTGATGTCCAGTGGATGGTACAGTGAATTGATTATCGAGGCTTTTGGTATGGTATTCGGTATGGTAACATAATCTGGGGATTAGTGATGTTTGGATCAAAATTGCGTGTTCGAATTCTCGAGTGGACTTCACAGCTTACTTTGGAGTCAAAGTCAAAGTATATTTCTTCAATTGTGTCACAAGGATCGCTTTGAAACGTTTTAAAACTAGTTGATATGCATTATGTTATTAGTGGGTGTAGCTTTGCCGACAAATATTTTGTGTGATGTGTGATGTTTGCTTTATGTATGTTTGGATGGTTTTTATACAACTAGCTGATGGAATAAGCAGATGGCCCATCTGATGTTATGTGGTAACCATCATCTATAACAAAGCACTGCCTCGTAAGTCACGATAGGAACGTGCCCTACGATGCACTGCCCTGCATCGATTAACTTGAGGCATACAGATGATAATTAATTACACCGGCAACCACACTTTTCATATCGAAACACAGCAACGCAATGGTTGTTTTGGTTGTTAGTATTTCAGGGAATAAATCTGTTATTGGGTTTCCATAATACAAGTTTAACTTAATTTAGGGTTACATGGACCGTATGAAATGACCAGGATTATTAATTTCCTTCTGTTTTTCTGGTGGTCTGGAGTGACCCTGCCTTCTGTTCGTAAACTTGTGGGTTCAAATCCAGTCGTGCACCAAAAGGCTTATGTCATCCACAAAAAGTATGTGCGCAATACTAGTGCTCTCAATTGGCGAAGGAAAATATTGTAAGGAAACCTGTTTGTATTCGAGCAGCAGCTAGCCACCTGTCACGTCACGAATGCTTTGTTATAGGTGATGGTTACCACTTAACATCAGGTGGGCCATCTGTTTGTTCCATCAGCTAGTTGTATGAAAAAATATAAAAAAAAATGAAACACAAAACTATGCACGACGTTGGTATATGCCAATTGTAATAATTAATGGATTCAAAACAACAAATGATTTATGATTTAATATTAGGACATACCTCTGACTGCCCCTCTAAGACGTTGGTATTATAAAGTTAGTAATAAGACATTTGAGGGGATATCTGCCGATCCTGTTGGTCAAAGTTGTGAAGTTGTTTTATAATTTAAAAAAAATTATACTTCTAGATGATGGAACCTGTATAACAAAGCATTGCCTCGTAAGTCACGCACGAAAGGAACGTGCTCTACGATGCACTGTCCTACGTCCATCAACTTGAGGCATACATATGTTGAACCTCATGTGCTTGTAGCTACACCGGCGGCCACCACACTCTTCAAACCGAAACACAGCAACGCTGCTTGGCGGTAGAAAAGTGCGTGGTGGTAGTACTTCCCCGGACGAGCCCTTCACAAAGGGCTCTACTGCTCTTAAAAATGTTTTTTTTTCTTTTTTGTTTTGTTTTTTATCCAGGTACTACACAAGCAAATCCGTGGGCAGAAGCCAGTAGCATCCAAAGCTGCGCGTGTCCAAAACGTTTCTAAAAGCAGTTCTACGTACAAAAAAGCTGTTTGTAACCGCTCCAGACTTGCTCCCGGCGTTACGCGCTCATTTGCATGTACGCTCCCACTTAATTTGGTCGTCTTCCGGCCCTGAGGGCAGCATTCCAGCACGCTATCGTTTATGCCTGGAATGAATTTGGGTAACAAAAGGCACGAAGTACGGCAGCTCACTAGCAACCCTGATGAAAATGCCAAAGATACTAATAGCCACGAAATTCCAGAAAGAACGATTTTGAAGTTTCACGTTTGCGACAATTGATTGGTTATTTAAAAGCACCACTTACAAAGTGCCAATATTTCTAAGCTGCTATCGGTTAATAAATAGTTTATTTTTTTACTTTCTTTCATATTAATTCCTAGAATCCAACGCAACAGCTGTCACTGCTCAGTCGGTAGTAGCTCTGCCTTCTGCGCCGTACGCCGTGGGTTCGATCCCCACCGAGAATTGGTTCTCGGTGGGGATGAATTTGTGTAATGAATATAGATGTTCTCTCTCTGTAGAAGGAGACCTCTGTTTAAGTGTAATCATATTGTTATACGTTTTTATTTACAAAAAAATCTAAAGTTTAATATTGTTATATCAGCTATCTTTGTCCCATAATAAAACTTTTGCTTAGTTTGGGGCTAGATGAGGAATGTTCATAAAACAAAAACAATTTTCAACAAAGTTGTGTCTAAATACAAATTTCTAACTTAGTTATAGCTGTGGTTATAGCAAGGTACAACATTTTTCACTGTGCAGTACAGATAGATACTAAATTGTTAAATTGTATATTAAAAAAATGTATTTGTCAACACACCGCATTGTATTTGTATTTGTCACATGTTGCATCTACTACATATGTAATGTAAAACATTATGTATGTTTTTTCTCTGAAAATAAATACCTATTATTATTATTATTATCATAGTGGTAGAGCTTTTTGTGTTTGGCTTGTCCGGGACAGTCTACCACTGGGCCTATATTTGCCGTCAAGCAGCGGAGCTGTGTTTCGGTTTGAAGGGTGTGATTACTGGTGAGATGACAGGCACACGAGTTGAACATACAGATGTTAAAGCCTCAAGTTGATGGAAAGGCGAAGCATAGGAGGCGTTCATATCATACGTGACTTGAGAGGCAATGCTTAGGTGATGGTTACCACTAAACATCAGGTAAGCCATCTGCTTGTTCCATCAGCAAATGGTAAAAAAAAAACAAATATACTCAAATTAAAAAACGGTCAGGTTGGTGGGTTGTTCTTGTAACTGACGACTGATATACCATTTCAAGAACCTGAGGCAGTGAGCCCCTCTAATTGTTAGCGGTGCAAATTATAAATTCATTATGAAGACCGTAGGCTATGGAGATTTTTATGGTCTGTGTTTACGAACGTGTAGGTTTAGAATAAGGCTTAGGTGGGCGTGAGTAGATGGAGCTACAAAGGCGAGATAAATAACTAGCTGCCGTCTGCGGCTTCAATCACCTAGCCTTAAGACGTTTCAAAGTGATCCTTGCGATTTTATTGAATAAACTTTTGACTTTGACTATTTAGAGCTCTCTGTGAAGAGCTATTTTAGGAAAGTACTATTTTTATTACTACTTCCGCTGTCAAGCATCGTTCTTAGGAACGATTAGACGGCCCACCTGATGTTAAGTGGTTATCAAGTTATTAGTAACTTGATAACCACTTAACATCAGATGGGCCATCTACTTGTTGCATCAGCAAAAAGTATAAAAAAAGCACGATAAGCTTGCCGTTTGAAAGCAGCCATACGCATCAGTACAGCCACAATACACAATTGATCCATACAAAGAAACTCATAAAATCACTACCGGTAAGTCACAGGGGCCGGGCCGCAGAGGCCACGCCCTCGACCCGCCTCTCGGCTGATTCTCGTGATTTACCATTATTTTTACATTTCAACTATTCTTCTTTAAATTATTTATCATTATTTTAAAATATTAACTTAAAATATTTATTTTAATTACCTATAATAAGATCGTTAAACTTAAAAAAAACTATTTTACTTTTTTTTGTTCTGAAAAATGTTGAATCGAAATCGGATTTTTTTTATAAATTCCAATAATATTATATTGTTTGGGTTTTAAGCGTGGCATCAATAGATGGCGCTGGGTGAGTGGACTTTTAATTTATTTAGAAGCACATAAAGATAATTCAGACAATATTTTTTTGTTATTGTATGTCAAGCAACTGTACAGTATTTTTTTCAATTAACGAATAATTGCTAGCAATATCGTCCTAGCAGTTTTTAACAAACAAAAAATTGTTGTAAATTAGTTTTAAGCAACCGAAAAGTGGACATAAGAAAAATGTAGTAGATTCCGTAGGAAGAAATAATCAAATTATTGCTTGGAAGTCACAAAATACACTCCTACACACTTAAACAATAAAAATAGCGCTTCTCAATAAATGATCTATACTTTCTACTTTTATGCACTAAAATCAAAATAATAATAAATTATCTAGAAGAAAAATCCAAAATGTTCAGAAATAAGTTTTTTTTTATTTAAAAGCGTATTTTCATCGTAGTCGTATGAAAGTCAGTCGTAATAGCCAAAATAGCGCGTTGAAGTCTTTTCTTAACAAATTAACTCAACTTTTTTCTAATAAAAATACGTAATAGTACAAAGTTCCAAGTATTTTTATTCTAAAAGTCACTTAAATAAAACTAATGCATATGGGATTGCGGTTACCGACAGGTGTGTTCGGGTCGTCGACATTACTGGTACTTAACCATTTCCTCAAGCAAAAATAAATCCTAAACTCCACAAACTAAAACCTAAATTTCCATGTCACAAACGTACCAGCTTCAGTGCAGAGCCTTGATGTGTGAACACAGATTATATATCAGTTAGTACGGTATTATTACGCTGTAAACTTGTTTCATTGATAAATTGAATTCGGGAAATAATTAATCAAGAAAAAACTGATGTCAATATTTTGATTGAGGAGGTTGCTGGATAATGAGGACAAGTTTTTGAAAATTTAAGGTCCCTAAGAATGTTTGAGGAGTATGGCAGAAGTAAGGCCAATAAAAATGTTGATTATTAAAAAAAATTGCTCAATTTTAAGTTCTTAATTGTTGGACAATAAATAAAACACAAAAAATTAAACAACGACACTAACTGTTAAAATTTGAAAAAAAAAAATATTAGAATAATTAAAAAAAAAATAAGAGACAGCTGGAAAACTTTGATTCCCAGGCACGGTAGGTACCTATATGCATACATATGTGTATACTTATTGTATTATAATTATAATATTGTAACTATGATGATTATTAAACTTTATCAATGTATGTGTAGGACCAAGTTTCTGTAGCTACCAACTTTATTTTATTAATTTATTTTTATTGTGATATTTTTTTATTTAGTAGATACCTACCTATTCTGTTCATTCTGTATTTGAATAATAAAATTTGAATATGAAACTTTACCTATTACGGAAGAGCGAGACTCTCTATCACAGGTATTCCCATACTTAAAAGAGGGTCTCAAACCCATGAAATGTACTTCTACAAAAGTTTACTGAATAAATATTTTGTATTTTTTTGTATTTTTTTTTTGTATTTTGTGTGTATGTCAAATAAATATATTTTCTTTCTTTCTTTTATGTTGTAACTTAAAATACTCCCCTATTATTAAAATGCTTTTAAGGTAGGTATATATACGTAAAAGTGTACGTACACCCATAAAAGAAAGTATATACTAGGTACAATTTTTAAATGCCTGACATAAACAAAGCATACCTAGTATTATTCTAGAAATACGTGTATCTAACAAAATCAATACTCAAAAACAATTGAATGTAAAATTTCAGGCACATAAAGCTTATCATATTTTATGCCTCAAGTCGATGGAGACAGTGCAGTGCATATTAAGACATGTTACTATAATGCGTGACTTGCGAGGCAACTCTTTGTTATAGGTTATGTGACCACTTATCATCAAGTGGGATATCTTTGTCCCATCAGCAAGTATAAAAAATAGTAATGAGAAGGTGGGAATTAGCCTCACACTTTCAATAGTTAAGTAAACGTTCAGCTAAAACACCGTCCTTCTATTATAAAAAATCATAATGTCCGACCCTTCAAAAACCTAACCCTCATAAAAAACGCATTAGACAAGGCTCCGACGCAGGTTGGCGTCAGGTGCGCTCGAGTCGCGAGCGTAGAACGAAATGCGAATGACGGGCGGCGCGCGCGTAGCAGGTGCCGCCTATGGAGGGGGCACCTTACTCCACCGTCTTACAACCTTACCTCTACCACACCTATAACCTTTATACATAAACAAATAAGGTTGCAGTTTGTGTAGCAAACAGATGAATGCAATTGTAGGGCTTTACTCCTCTCCTTTTTATCGAACAAAAAATGAACTGTAAACGCGATCACGGCCGCAACTAAGGTCAATGTTAGCGCTTCCTTCAGTACACGCTCAGAGAGAATCGCGCGCGCATCCCTAGCGTGAACTACTGAAATTGTACTGGCCGGTAATACACGAACTTCTACGGACTTTTAAAAAACAATATGGTTCGAAATTCGAATCTTGTGAGTGGTATTGACGGCTGATCGATCTTATTTCTTTTTAATCGGGCGCGACGGTCCCCGATTTCATTATTTTTTCTTTATTGTGATGGACGAGTTTGTTCTTTGATTAGTCATTTTGTGAGTGGACTGGAAGATATTGGGACTTGTTGTGTCTTTTACAAAATGGAGACTCTAGTTTTGATACCTCAGGAGCTGAGCCTGGCTCTGAGGCCCGGTGGAGCGAGGGGGAAGGAAGCTTCAGTCAGCGTATGGTCTTCTATGGAGATCCCGAGAGGGACAGCTTTGTACCCCTTTCAAGGCACCATCAGAATTGACAAGCTTCACGTGTATAGCTACGTGCCGGATCATGACGTAAGTGCATTTTTCTAAATTCACATCTAGTTGTTTACAATGTTTTTAGTAATAACACACCTAATAAAAAACTTTCCAGTTGGAAAAGACATATTAATAATTTTGTATCATTAATACGCACTTATTTTGTATCGTTTAGAAAATATTTAAGTTTTATCTAACTTCAGAATATAATCGGTGCTTTTTTTAAGTTAGAGCTTTGTTTACAGAGGTCTTTCTGATAAAAAAAAATTAGATATTGAGTTATATATTTATGGAAAAGGCTGGTTTAAAATTATGTTAGATCTTTTTGATTAGTGAAATCGAGTCTGCATATTTAAATTACATAATTAGAAGAGTAGGTATAATAATTACATATAAAAACTTGTATATTACAAATGATTTCTTCTAAATTTATAGTTTTCTTGAGGTACGTTTTTAACAGAATTGTGGTGGCTACTAAAATTTTAGTAAGTTTTAGTTTAATAAATTCAGAATTAAAATAAAATGTTATTGTGAATAATCAATACCTAAATAATAATAACTTCAATACTTTTGCAACTTTTTCTAAATGCTTAGTTTGGGGCTGGATGGCGCCATATAAAATGCATAACCAATATTTAATCATTTAGAAAAAATACACCTCAACTTGAAATGTTTTTAACGTAACTACTCATACATAATAAAATAGAATTATGTAAATGAATCAAACATCAACCTATTGTTTTCAATGTGAACTGAGACTCATCATGTAATTCGCATGATCGTTATTACATCGCTCATTATTATTAGACTTTGAAGAATATTACTAAAAAAAATAACATAAATTATAAAAATGTTTATGAATAATATATTATGGGAATATTTTATTAAATTTTAAACAAATGAACCCACGTCAGAGGTTCGGCGTGCGAAATGTACGTAGTTGTTTTTGTTATAATAATTATGAAAATTAATATTCATGTTTAATTATCATCATAATAATAAATAAACGTATGATTTAATTTAAAACCACTTAAATGTTTTTGATATTTTACACATAAAAAACAATATGCTTTAAGCATACCTAAAGCCAACTGGACTATCATTATAATGAATATGGTCTATTCAAAATACATAATTATTATTCCAAAGCGCAAACTGAAAATCAGACATCAACTTAAAATAGCCGTCAGTAAAAGAATAATACAAAATGAACATTATCCAATCATTTTCTATAGGGCAAAACTACACTTTTCTATCTACTCAAAGTATTTATTTTTTTGTTACAAAACCTTATACAAACAAAGCATAGAAATATTCAATCGGTGCAAACCGCAATCAAAGGTTCTGTTAGAACCAATACTGCCATAGATACTTTAGCAGTTACTAAGCAGATACCACAGTATATTGTCACAGTTTCTACGTCAATACCACAGATAATTGTATACTTACGGCACCGTCCCTCACGTACGCAATCGGTTGCCAACTAGATGATGGTTCTTACAACAATCTAACAAAAACTGTATCATAACTAAAACCGCATAATTTAGACTTACAGGCTTATGCGTTACGTGCCTCGGGTGAAAAATATATTTTTAGTACAAATTATAGTTTCGGTTTTGTGAAAAAAATTGGGGTTAGATAACATTCTGAAAGGGCGTTTGAATACGTTAAAAACTTCATAAAACTCATCAATTTTAATGCATAATTGATAGACGATATTTTGCTTGAATCATCATCATAGAAAAAGTCAACTTCTGGATTGGCCTTCTCCGTTTTGAGGAAAACCAATTGTTAACTGACTTCAAAAAAGGATGTTCTCAATTAGACTATGTTTATTTGTATGTTTGTTACGTGATTGCATCACCAATGAATTGATTTTGATAATTTTTGGTTAGTTATATTTTAGAGGTGGTTCTATAATTTCATCGAAATTGAAAGAACGCTTTTTGATAAAATCAACAAAAACATGTAGACACGATTTTTTTTTTGTGTATGTGGTTGTATTCAGTTTTTATTTATTTTATGCTTTACAGTGTGTTGTTAAGTCGGTTTGTTTATTGCAAAAAGTTATTATCAGTATTGTACTTACTCCATCCCGCGGTCTTTACAATATCGTTGGTCTAACAAGTGATAAGTTTTTTGCTAACAATGTTTTTTTATTGTCTGATAGCTAAACGTTTGACTGCCATCTCACCTGATGGAAAGTGAAGATGCAGTCTCTTCTTCTTCTTCTTCTCTCCATTTATGGCTTTTGTCTGTCATTCGACAGACAATCTTGCCAGTGTCAAGTGATTTTTATTGAATGAATACTTTTTAGTCAGGTTAGTCCATAGTCAAGTCGGCCGTCATTTGTATTGAAGAAAATGGTGGCGCTTTTCTTCAAAACATTCGAAACATTTCAAGTCAAATCAGAATATCACTTATTACACTTTCATTCCAAATGTTTATACTTTGTGCTAAGACCTCAAGTCGTAATGTTGGTTAAAATACCACCAAAATTACACAACACAGCTCAAAATAACACTAGAAAAACAAATAAAATGAAAATGCTATGTTGCTTCCCAAAATGTCAGAAAATGAATCCAAGATGCAGTCTAAGGTAGAGCACGCTTAGCTATAATCCACTTGTCATTATAAAACAAAAACCAAAGCAGCCGTTCACACCCATTTCATTTGATGTTTGTGTAATTCGATTTTGTTTTGGCTCATGGTTCATTGGCTCATAATGCCTAGCATCGAAAAAAAATTATAAATTACATACGGATATCGCAGTCTACTTACGCCGAATCTATTTGAAGATATTAAGAGGCTGACAATCAAACAAATTCTCGCTATCACATTTCAACATTTTTGTAGACATACAACAAGACAACAATACGTACAACAATATATTTTACATACAACAAGATGTATGTAAAATAACGAAAACCAAGTTTCAGAGCATCATAATACATTGTAACAAGGATCATACAAAAGAGCGGTAGGAATCAAGCCGTAAGTTTGTTGCATGTTCTTCTAGGCTTTAGTTGTGTGGAACTGGCACCTAGAGTCACCTAGCTTTAAGACGTTTCAAAGTGATCCTGGTGATTTTATTGAATAAATACCTTTTGACTTTGACTTTGACTTTGACATCACAGGATTCAGCAAAACAAGTTTTTCTACTACAAAAATGTTTATCTAGTTTTCATACTTCATTATTTTTTGTGTAGGAGAACTTGTATGGCTCAAATTCATAATTTTGCCAAAAAAAATAGAGTACATTACATTAAGTACCTACCGAAACTTTGTTGTTTGGAATTTTATCCTAATTCAGGGTTTTTTATATTTAAAAAATATCTATTTAAGCGAGCCAGAAGCTGTTTGACTATAATCTGCGTCTTAAACAGACATTAATGGACACTTCTAATAACTATTTAAAAATATCGCCCGAGGTGCCTCCAAACCGGAAGTGATCGTATTTAAGTTTAGCTCAGGTGTTGGTACATAAGCACTTTCACCGTGATTGAACTGGTTTACGAGTGCAGTCGGGTGCGCACGTTGTATAATGCATTGCGCAGTATTTTAAAAATTCCTACATTATTTTTAGGCTTGAAAACTTCAAGGCAAAAAGACTCTCTCTCTATCTCTTGACGTGGCAAAAAGACTTGGACCTGCCTACCAAAACCTAAACTTATGCCTTCTAGAGTCATCAGAGCTGTTTTGCCATGCTCTGTTAGATTAACAAAGGATTAAAGGGCCGTTAATATGTCAAAATGTACGCATTTGATATCTAAGGTTAGATTTAACGGCCTGTTAAACCTTTATTAGTTATTAACAGAAATCAGCTCTAAATCTAATAAGCTAACAAGAATAATTGATGTTCCTTATTGATAGATTATTTTTTTTTGCTTTCGCGCGATAAATAAGTTTAAATTATGAATTTCACAAAATACAAATATAAAACGCAGAGAAGACAGTCAAAAAAGACTTGACGTAATACAATTGAAATTACACGACTCAGAAACGGTAGAAGGGATTTTTTTGTTATCTTAGGAAGCAACAACTTTTTAATTTTAACAATTTTTTTTTTTTGATTTGTAATCAGTGTGTATGCAGCATTTTACTTAAGACGAAAATGTTTCGTAAGTTTTGAATGATCACCGTTGTCTTGAAAACAAATGACGACTAATTTTAATATGGACTGACTTATCTAAAAAAATATTCTATTTCTTTTGACACTGGCAAGATTGTCTGTTGAATGAAGGAAAGGTGCCATAAACGGATCAAAGAAGAAGTATACATCGTGTCAGATTAAGGAAAATATTTTAGGCTCGATCAAACATTGCTGTGTTTCGGTTTGAAGAGTGTGGTTGCCGGTGTAATTACAGGCACAAGAGGTTTAACATCTGTATGCCTCAAGTTGATGGACGCAGGGCAGTGCATCGTAGGGCGTTCTTACGTGCGTGACTTACGAGACAATGCTTTATTATAGGTGATGGTTACCACTGAACATCAGGTGAACTATCGGTGAACGTCAGGTGAATATGTTCCATCAGTTGTATAAAAAAAACATTACTTTTGGCACATGCCTAGGTTTTGAAGTAGTTGGTATTCCACTCGAGGCAGGTTGCAAGCCCATTGCCGCTGCTAGAACAAAAAATATTGATGTGTTGCATAGCTATTTGATTTGTGTAAAGCAATTGTATAGGTTATTAATTTAACTTCGTTAGATCATCATTGAGCTTGGGTAGCATATGGTGCAAGCATAAGAATAAAAGCTACTATTTACTTTAAAAAATATATTTAAATATTTAAATGATTTGTTTCGTGTAGTACCTACAAGCTGAGGGCTTATTACGAGTTTATTGCCGATCGAGTGCCGATCGTCGATCGTTACGATACACCGAATTTTCTATGAAAAAAAAAAAAAACGGTTTCTCAAGGAATACGCTAGATGGCGTTGATTTATTTTCATAGAAAATTCGGTGTATCGTAACGATCGACGATCGGCACTAAACTCGTAATCTAATTTTGGTGCTGATTATATTCTGAGCTAGTATTTTATTATTTACCTAGTAACTATGAAATACCTTTAAATATTATAAACCCTTTATATAATAATTTTAATATTATTATTTATGTATTGCCGTCCGCTTTGATCATTTCTTTTTATTTTAAGGTTGCCTAAAAAAACAGCGACAAGGCCCTCAGTTGCTCTATATGATTATAACAATCCGTCGGTACAGTATAACTATAATTTGCAAAGTAAAATGTCTCTCTTTGAAATTTTCTTTGGCACTTAGAAATAAATATTTAATTCTCACAAAAAAAATTGCATAACGCATTCTAGATGGCGGTAATGAGCTGTTGCATATGCACGTGTGGTGAGATTAAAACAGGCAGTACATTTTATACAACATATTTTAATGTTCCCTATTTTGATTATTCCCTTTATTGTTTGTACTATGTCTTTATTTTTATCTTTTTCTTAGTTCTATTTTAATTTAATATTTGTAATTGGTAATTCATTTTGTATTTGTAATTGTCTGATTTAATAAGTGTGCCGTTCTGGTTAAATAAATAAATAATCAATCAATCGAAAGGATGGGATTTTTTTAATGAATCTTTTTTATGTAATAAGTTTTACTCGCTTCAGCTTTTGCCTTCCACCATACAAACTAGAAGCTTTTTGTGGCTTTCAACGCACGCGCCGCTCCGTTCATTACCAGTGTACTTTTGTTCCGTACAAGAAGGTAATTACGATTGTTTCTTGTTTTGACAGTGGCTATTTATTATTTATATGCGTTTATTGGAGCGTAAAACTTGTTAATTATAGAAATTGAGTTCTAACTGGTGTGTAGAGATGATTTATAAGTCTAATTTGAGGGTTTGAAATGGGATGGGAACATTCCTCAAAGTAATATTAGTCAGTCAAAATGAGAAGTCGGGTTTGTAGGTAGCTTATTGAATGTAGAATGTCATAATCAACCTATATAAGTATCTTTCTGGATGTAGGTATGTTCTAAGACGAGCCACTGAGCCCAGTCCTCGGCTATTCAACTGTATATAATGAAGTTGGTATGCAAATTAAAGTTTGTTCATAAAATATTGGATAGTTTTTGCGTGGACATTTTTTGTGTCAAAATGTGGGTATGTGCCAAATGTAATTTTTGGACGTACCACTGACTACCCCCCTTAGACGTCAAAGATCTGGAGTTAATACTTGGTACTAAAAGATCTTAGGGGATATCTACCGTGCCTGGGGATCAAAGTCGTGAAGCTGTTTCAGATTTCCATTGGATTTTGGATGTGTACTTTCAAAATCACACAAGTGCATTTACATTCTGCAAGGATCTTTTAAACAAGACTCTATGACTAGTGGTTTTTCAAATAAACGAATCAAGGACTTGTTGATTCTTATAATTGAATAAAATAGAAGATTGTAAGAGTTTTTTTTTTTTTTTTTAATACAACCAGCTGATGGAACAAGCAGATGGCCCACCTGATGTTAAGTGGTAACCATCACCTATAACAAAGCATTGCCTCGTAAGTCACGCACGATAAGAACGTGCCCTACGATGCACTGCCCTGCGTCGATCAGCTTGAGGCATACAGATGTTAAGCCTCATGTGCCTGTAATTACACCGGCAACCACACTCTTCAAACCGAAACACAGCAACGCTGCTTGGCGGCAGAAAAATGCGTGGTGGTAGTACTTCCCCGGACGAGCCCTTCACAAAGAGCTCTACTACTCTTAAAAGATTTGTTTGTTGACAAACTAGTTTAGCCTACTATAAAATAATCATAAATGACATAACATACTATCAAACCAAGCTCATAGCAGTGCAGTTCACTTTCAGAACTTCCGCCACCACAATGACATCCATAACTCCATTCAAGTGCACACAATGTCGGAAAAAAGTCCATGTGACGCAATGTATCGCAACAGGTGAAACACCTAATTAACTCATAAGTAATGGGTAAACTTTCGCTTTTGTGTTGGAACAATGCTTACTCTCTTCTATTCTTCGCGTTTTTACCTGCACGGGGTTTGTGACCGCTGTAAGCCGTCTGCTTCTTGTTTTTCCGCGTTCTTTGCGTGTTCATGATCAAGGCTTTATGCTTACATAATGCTATGTTTCCTTTCTCAATCTTTATCATCTTCATCAGGCTGAATAACTCCATTACTGGGCATAAGCGTTTTCCATATTTGAGAGTTGGCCATAGTCACCAAGCTTTGGCAGGCGGATTGATGATATGGGTGTACTCAGGAGATGCTGCTACCTATCCTTTGGTGCATTTAAGGTTTAGTCCCTTGAACGAACCAAGGGATGGGTAGCAGCATACCCTCTTTCAACATGCACGTGATATTAGAGAAGAGCTCATTGTATGTCCATCTGTTGCCCAGGCTTTTAGGAGGCTGGTGTTTTCAGTGGACTTTCGTAAGCATATTCATTACTCGCACACTTAGCACATAAACCCAATTTATTTAACTCACACAATTCACTTTATCTTACCAATTTCAACGTATTCCATTAACTTTAATCAAATGTTTTGAATCTAACGCCTTGAAAATAATTTGTTGTAAATAGACCTAAGCAAGAGCGAGATCTCCTATGACAAATATTTTTTTACTTAAAAGGAGATTTAGTTGTTATATTTTATGTATCTTTTTGAAAACAATAAAAACATTTGTTTTGTATTCTAAGTCAGGACCATCACTGCCGATGGTTGCAGACAGCCATCACTGAACGGCTATTGGACAATTTACCAGACAGGATTAAGTCAAGCAATCAGTAATGAAATGTCCGATGTCTAAAAGAAGATATCTATCTATCTAAAATAAGCAGAAGAAGAAAAAATCTAAATTTATAACAGTTTAATTGCATGTTTAGTACTACATCCACTAGTAAAGGACAATCTAATAAAGGATAATTATAACAGTAAATTTTTGACGGGTTTCAAAACGTCTAAGAAAGAAAGAAAGAAAGAAAGAAAGAAAGAAAGAAAGAAAGAAAGAAAGGCATTTATTTATACAAACTGTACACGACAAAGTACAGGACGTCTGTACAGGACACATAAAAGGGTAAAAAGCTATTCTAGATACGTAGAAATGAGACGTACGTACCTAAGTAGATAAAAAAACAAAAAAGCTATAAAAATATTAAATAATAATAATAATATTAAGACCATTCCTGATTAATTAATTAATGTAAGTATATTTTTCGTGTAACTTATAATTTTTATCCAAACTGATTTCTGAAATGTACAGATGTGGTGATAAATTACATTAGAAAAAACACATAATAATATGTCACCTCCCATTTCTATTTTGTATAAACCTTAAACTGATTTCCTACAAAAGCTTTGTTGCAGTAAATAAGCTTTAGAAGTCTTTTTGTTTTCATAACTATTACCATTACTTTCATACCTTACCGCATAACACATAAAGGCTATATTACTACATCACTTTTATCAGCAGCAGCTGAAAAGGGCCATTGTCGTTGATGGATTTACGTTCGTTTCATGTTCATTTAAATGTCTTCATGATGTTTTATGGGTCATGCGTTGATGAAAGTTTTTTGTTTCCTTTCATTGAAGATCCTTTGATACGGGCCGGAGGCGACGCACGCTATGGTTGTAGTTGATTGGAAAATGCTATTGCTTACTATTATCAATAGATTGGTCTCAAAATTGCAGAATTTTGTAGATCATTTTGCATTTTGTAGATCGTTTTTGAGTATCAAGAAAATATCCTATCCTGCGTGACTTACGAGGCAATGCTTTGTTATAGGTGATGGTTACCACTTAACATCAGGTGGGCCATCTGCTTGTTCCATCAGCTGGTAGCATAAAAAAAAAAATCTTTGTTTTCTTCAAATTTCGTCAAAAAGTGGAAAACATCAGCTATAAAGAAGCATTGCCTCGTGAGTAATTTTATTTTTTAATTAGGTACATATCTATTTTTAAATTTTTGTAACATAAAAAAAACTTAAGTATTTTATCAGTTACCAGGTTTCAATACAAGCTTTGCTTAGTTGAGAGTATAGCGTTGTGTGAAATGGCTACTTTTAAGGGTTCCGTGCCCAAAGGGTAAAACGGGCCCCTATTACTAAGACCGTCCGTCCGTCTATCCGTCTGTCACCAGGCTGTATCTCATGAACCGTGATAGTAAGACGGTTGAAATTTTTACAGATTATGTATTGCCGCTATAACAAAAAATACTAAAATAACAGAATAAAATAAATATTCAAGGGGGCTCCCAAACAACAAACGTGATTTATTTGCCGTTTTTATAGATAATGCTACGGAACCCGTGCGGGAGTCCGACTCGCACTTGGCCGGTTTTATTTACTTTTGCTCACCAACCAGAGGACTATTAGTATTACTTTGTATCTATTAGATTAAACCAGTTAATAAGAATCTTAAAATATGATTTTCTAATAGGTCAAACAGCGCTAGACCACTTTCGACATAGAAAAAACTAGTTTTACATAAAAGCACTGAGCGGAATATTAAACTGTACTTTGTCTTTTTTTCTACTTATTAAATTAAATAGTTTCTGTCACTTCAGACCACTTCAGACAATATTGAGTAAAAAAATTGACTTTTTTTAACTCAATATTGTCTGAAGTGACAGAAAGTCAAGTTCAGTTAGCTGGTTATACCTCTATTCTCGAGAAGATACGATTCTCAACCTTATGTACAAGAAAAAAGTTAATCATTGAACCATGGGTAGGGTATGTCTAGACACTATGCAGAAAATAATAAGGAAGGTCTACACTACACACAAATCACTAATTAGCTGAAAAAGGTGCCTTTTCGCTCAGTAGCAATTTATTCTAAGGAATAGATCTTGGACAGGCATAAATTTACGAAAAAGCTTAGCAAACTTGTAGGACGATCGAAAAATTTCTTTAGACTTTTTATCTTGAACTTAGTACTTGGTTTTTTAATTTTATTTATACAAGTAGCTGATGGAACAAGCAGATGGCCCACCTGATGTTAAGTGGTAACTATCACTTATAACAAATTGCCTCGTAAGTCACGCACGATAGAAACATGCCCTAAGATGCACTGCCCTGCGTCCACCAACTTAAAGCATACAGATGTTAAGCCTCATGTGCCTGTAATTACACCGGGAACCACACTCTTCAAATCGAAACACAGCAACGCTGTTTGGCGGCAGAAAAAGGCGTAGTGGTAGTACTTCCCCGGACGAGCCCTTCACAAAGAGCTCTAGTACTCTACTCTTCTTCGTGATTTTCAATAAAACGGCCGTTACTGATACGGTACAAGGTTTCTAGTAAACGAGCTTTAGCGCATACAATCAAGTAAAGCTCTTTGGAACAAGTTTAAGATAGAAACTAGTGTCTCGTTGCATTAATTATACAATTATGCATGTATCCATAAACCGTGAACGATAAATATGACAACTTTAGCATAATACAATAACACATCATCACAAGCTTATGAGTTGCTTAGAGTATAGAAAACTAGACTTTATCTAGGAATGCTTGATAAGAGGAACGTCGAGCGAAGCGAGCAGCAATTATATAAGTCAGTACCTCACATATACAAACCTTTTGAACTAGTGTAGTTTAGTTTGCCTTTTTCTGCCGCCAAGCAACGTTGCTGTGTTTCGGTTTGAAGAGTTTGGTTGCCGGTGTAATTACAGGCACATGAGGCTTAACATCTGTATGCCTCAAGTTGATGGACGCAGGGCAGTGCATCGTAGGGCACGTTCCTATCGTGCGTGACTTACGAGGCAATGCTTTGTTATAGGTGATGGTTACCACTTAACATCAGCTGTGACATCTGCTTGTTCCATCAGCTAGTTGTATAAAAAAAAAGTGTAGTGTAAAGTTATACATTCATGTAGTGAATGTGAAAACTCTAATCAAGAACACAAGAACAAAGTGTCTTCGCCTTAAATAGAGACATTAAGAAAATTGTTAGTGGACACATTCTTAGTAGTAGCATATCAGTCGGTAGTAGGTCTGCCTTAGCGCTGGACTAGATTCTATGACAAATATTTGTGTAATGAACATAGATGTTTGTTCTGTATCTGTGTGCTTTTAGCTTTGCTTTGATTGGCATTGTGTGAAATGCCCTCTTATTTATTTATTATTTAAAAGGTGCGCCTTGCTTTTTATATATTTTTTTATGTTCCTGAAGGTTCTCACTTATAAATGTTTCAAAAAATGCTCAAATGAAAACAATAAAAAAAAGCCTTTAGTCATTACGGTCTTACACATTGTTTGAATAACAATTGGTAGTGAGAAGTATCTAGGTAGTTTGCATCTGTTGTGTTCAGACCGAAATTGAAATCAGAAAAGCGTAGAACTAGGTATTAATCCGTTGTTTTTGTAGTTATGTTAATTTCAGGACCTAGTAAGGCCTCGTCTTGAGTTTATGCTAGCTCGCCCCGCTTATCGCTCCGTTTATTAATGAGCAGACATTATGCAAAAGCCAGAAGCGGAGCCAGTATGCAAGTGTCCTCTCAGTATTCATGAGGATGGCTTTATACATGATGCAGCAATTAATATTAACACGCGAATTTAATTAATTCGCTGCATTAGTACTTCAAAAAGCCAAAAATGTCTACCTTAGTTTAGACCATGGGGAAAGCGTGAATTTGAATATTATCTGTATGCCTCAAGTTGATGGGCGCAGTACAGTACATCGTAGGTACAGTACAGTACAGTACGGTACACGTTTCTATCGTGCGTGACGCCACCAAACAGAAACTATAATTGATCGAGTGAGCGAAGCGAACGAAGATTCTAGTTTCAACTTGGGCGATTTGGCATTTTATGTATGTATGTATGTTTGTATGTATGTATGTTTGTCTGGCCATAACTTTCGAACCGTTGATTCGATCTGCATGAAATTTGATAAGCCGACAGCTTGTACTTGAGAAATTTACTGGTAAGTATATGAGTAAAATCGGATGAAGGGTTTTTAAGAAATGGGGTTTTTTAAGGGGGCAAAAATAAAAAAAGTGACTTAAAAAAATCAAGTTACATGTCATACGAAAGGGCTTTGTTTGGACATTCCAAAACAATTTTTACTTTTTATCTGGGACGCTCGGTTTTTGAGATACAACAAAAAAGTTAAATTAAGATAACCAGCGACCCAAGAGCTCCCATCTCTAAGAGTTTCGTTGGAATCAAGGTTTTTCTACTGGTCGGCCAGTTACTTTGCTTTTTCTTATTTTTTTTCCTTGAAATAAATTAAGGAGGTACTCAGTTCTCATAAAATGGTGACAATGACCAGGTCTGATGATGGAGCCAAGGTCTGTTCAACGGAACTCTTCAATAAATAGGCCAATAGAGTTGAAACTTGGTTACCGTACCAAGTTAGTAGGCGGTAGTCAGAAAAAAGTCCAAAAATAATGTTTGGACTTGCCTTTGACTACCACCTACTCAAAGTTTTGGTGCGTTCGTCGGGTCGCATCACGAGATCTCAGTTCGGGGCGAACTACTAGTAATAATGAAGTTTATTCAATAAAATTTATAAATTTATTAAATTAATAAAAAAATCGTAGGTAAGTAACCTAAGTTTTTTTTATTAATTTAATAAATTCATCATTGACTAGTAGGTACTTTCTTTTACAGCATTAGTACTTCAAAAAGCAAAGTATCTAAATCCTTTCAGTAAGAAAATTAGTTGTCAGTTGACATCACTTTATTTTTATAAGAAAACTATTTATATATTTTATGATTAAAGAAGTGGTTAGAGAGAGGCGCAGGCGCCTGCTTTGACTGTAATTCATCAATGTGACAGCCATTGGTAAATGACCAACGATACACTAATAAAGTCAACTCGCGTTGTGACGGACGTTCGTGACATTTTCACCGCATCATCAAACACATTAAAACTACACACTAATCGGAAGCGAGGCATAAAACGAAATTAAAATGTATTAATATAAGACAAAAAAAAAAACATTAACATTAACAAAAAAAAAAAAAAACAAAAACAATTATAACACGAAATCACATAATTATTATGCATTATGTAACGTAAAATTATACAAGGTGTTCCAATACTTGTACTTAAAACTTCAGGGGGCTAAAAAGTACCCATCAATATAAATAACTTTTTCTATTAAACCAACACTTTGAACGCGAAAAAAAACAGCTGTTTCATACATTTTAGCGAGGTAGGTATTGAATTTTTGCATGAAACAGCTGTTTTTTTTCGCTTTATACAAGTATTGGAACACCTTGTATACAAAAACTACATCATTTTTTTTATATAAACACTATACTAAAAACCACATTTTTCTAATATAAACATAGATATACTACTAGGTAGGCTTTGCTTTCCTGTGCGCACTTCATTTTAAAAGTAAGCTACTATACTGAACAAAAATAATAATGCAACAGCACTCGAGAGCACTGGTGGTCTAGTGGTAGAGACCCCGCCTTCCAATCCTAAGGTCGTGGGTTCGAAACCAGTCGTGTACCAATGAGTTTTTCTGTTCAAAAATTTATGTGCACAATGCCAGTACTCTCAAACGGTGAAGGGAAACATCGTGAGGAAACCGGCATGTCGTAGAACCTAAAAAGTTCTATTACATGTGTCAAGTGCTCGAAAGGAGCCTCTTGAGGCGCACTTAAAATCCTTTCACCACACTGTTTCGAAAGAAACTAGTGACACGACAAGAAGAAGATAATGCAACAGGTCGATCAAAACTAACGGTGACCCGATCAGATCTCAAAACTTATTCACTGTATAATTAATTGAAAACAGATGTACCCTTGTTAGCTGCTCGCATTACGAATCGATATTTAATTGAAATTTTGATCGCAATCGATAACCTGGGGTTAGTTAAAATGATCAAATTGATCAAAATGATCAAATACAATGAGCGCCCGCGGAGTCGCTTGCTTTCTACAATACCATAATCACCTATTGTTCGAAACATAGATGGTCAATTAAAAACGCGTATAATTCCAAGTGTTGTGAAAAGTGATGATGATTCTTTTAAAATTGTCGTATATGATTATTGTGATTGTAAATTTGAAGGCAATTCATTTGTTGTTTTGTCTATTAAAGTAAAATTTACTACAAAGTGAGCAATTTCAGTCATAAATCGACTAAAAACTTTACCGAAAGCTTTCAGACTTAAAAACAAAATAACTATTGTACAATCCCTTAATATGAAAAAAAAAGCTTATGCTGCATTCAATGTCAACTATGTTCTTTACTTCTTCTTCTTTTTATGACTGAGAGTAATTCAGACGTTTTGTTTCTAGGCATTTTGTTTCTTAGCCAAGTTGCCTTTATACGGTATTTTAGGTACATGGGTTTTGTCATACTAAATAACCTACTAATATTATAAACGCGAAAGTTTGTGAGTATGGATGGATGTTTGTTACTCTTTTACGTAAAAACTACTGAATGGATTTTAATGAAACTTTACAATAATATAGCTTATACATCAGAATAACACATAGGCTACAATTTATAAAGATATTAAATAAATATAAATAAATTAAAAGTATTCCGCTTAACTTTTAATTATTTATTAAAAAACAATCTACAAATGTTACATAACTATTTGGCCTTTTGAAGGGCACTGAAAAAACAATATAAAGTCAAAGTCAAAAGGTAAGTATTTATTCAATAAAATCACAAGGATCACTTTGAAACGTCTTAAAGCTAGGTGACTCTAGCTGCCAGTTCCACGCGACCAAAGCCTAGAAGAACAGGCAACATACTTACGGCTTGGTTCCTACCGTTCTTTTGTATGATCCTTTTACAATGTAATATAATATATTATTGAAGTTAAGTAGCGTAGGCATACAGAAAAAGATAAACATAATCAAATTTATAAGACAGCACACGCTACGCTTACAGCTATAACAGCTTTAATTCCATAAAGATGTCCGGAAATGTACAATTCAAGGGATCGTTAGCAAAATTGCACAAAAGCCATAAAAACGTGCATTATGTGAAGGTGCAAATTTGTAAAAAGTTAAGTTTTTTGAAAATAGGATACACCTGCCACAAAAAATATCAATGGCCGTATAAATTTGACATGTGGCCTCTTAAAAAAAGTTTCTACTAATGCGCGATAATGATCGAAAGGTGAATGGGTCTAATTCTTAGACAAAAAATATTGATGCTTTTTTCGAGAACTGTATTTCTGAGCATTGTTCTGCGGTTTGAGTAACGCAGTCATTGTGATTATTTTAACTGTTGAACTGTTTAAACTAGAATGACCTACCAGACTATGCTATTCTATAAAAAACTATAAAATCTACATACAAAGTGTTCCATAAGTTGTGTATATAAACTTCAGGGAGCTAAAGTACCCATCAATATGAACAACTTTTTCTAAGGAACCAACACGGTGAACGCGAAAAAAAACAGCTGTTTCATACATTTTAGCCTGGTAGGTATTGAACTTTTGTATGAAACAGCTGTGTTTTTTTTCGCGTTCACAGTGTTGGTTCCTTAGAAAAAGTTGTTCATATTGATGGGTACTTTTAGCCCCCTGAAGTTTATATACACAACTTATGGAACACCTTGTATATAAAAGAAAGTCGTGTTAGTTACACTATTTATAACTCAAGAACGGCTGAACCGATTTAGCAGAAAATTGGTGGGGAGGTAGCTTAGAACCAGGAGACGAACATAGAATACTTTTTATCCCGACTTTTTTTTATTCTATTATTAATTATAATTTTATACAAACAATCGAAGAGGCAGGAACTTCAAGTCGTCAGTTAGTACCTGTTTCTTCTGACAAAATTACATGGCTCAAGATTATTCCATGGGGAAGAAAATACATTTTGTTTTAATTAAGATGTTGCCAATCATATCAATAAACCATTATTTTATTTGTAAGTATTCTAAAGTTAACGTGCGCGAGCGAAGCCGCGGTTAAGAGCTAGTATAATATAAAAGCGTGTTCCTCTTATTTTAGTTCGCATTTACAGTAATTTTTCATGAAAAAAATCATAACGGTCTTTATTCAGTACAATCACAAGGATCAATATGAACTAGGTGAATCTATCTATGTTTTACAATATTACGAAATATATTTTTTTGAAGTCTCACCCTAATCGGTTTAGCGGTAGGCGCATGATTGAGCCGCAAACATGCAAACATCGTAGCTTTCTCATTAATGTATTAATATAATTATTATCATTAAAACATGAGGGACGTTCATATTCAGCACGTAATTTGTTTATGCTGATGATGATAAAATCATGACTTTGTGACATGAGAGACAAACTACCTACAACACTGGATATTCCAAGGGTGGGAGTTAGTGTTCCTTCCTTTTTGTTATGTAACAGACAGATCAACGGGCTTACGGCCCACCTGATGTTAAGTGGTCACCATCGCCCATATACACCAACAACACTTGGGCTGTTGTCGTTGCGTTGCCTGCCCTGAAGGACTATAATAACTTTTTTCTTGAAGCTTTTCATGTTATAACTTAGCGGGAAAACCTCCGGTGGTAGCTCATTCCAGTTTATGAGTACCTATGGGGGAGAAATTATCAAATTTGTAAACATTTTGATATGATTAATATGGTACCAATAAATATACCTTTTTAAATTACTACCTACAAAAGGACAACTCAATCCCAATTAATTCCGTTACAAATAAGTGCTCGAATTTCATTTTTTCTCTCACCTCGTATAACAAGATATCGATACCTTGATATGGCAGTGGGAAAGCTGTGAGATGCTGACCGTGACGACTCGAGTTACGATCTCGTGGATATCATGTCTCGCTATGATATAAAAAGACTTTGGCATTTTTCGAGCCACTCGTGGCGTATCTTGCCGTCGTTCATAACCGGTCGACTAAGTTAACTGAAAACAGATTCTGTTTTCACGACTTTGAACCTTAGGCACGTTAGACTAAGAGATCTGATGGGACAGACGTCTAGTCTCTAATACTGATATGTACTTTTAAGAGTAGTAAAGCTCTTTGTGAAGGGCTGGTCCGGGGAAGTACTCCACCACGCCTTTTTCTGCCGCCAAGCAGCGTTGCTGTGTTTCGGTTTGAAGAGTGTGGTTGCCGGTGTAATTACAGGCACATTAGGCTTAACATCTGTATGCCTCAAGTTGATGGACGCAGGGCAGTGCATCGTAGGGCACGTTACTAACGTGCGTGACTTACGAGGAAATGCTTTGTTATAGGTGATGGTTACCACTTAACAGCAGGTGGGCCATCTGCTTGTTCCATCAGCTAGTTGTATTAAAAAAAAACTTTTTTTGTAAATACATACTTATATAAAATAATAAAACATCCAGTCTGAAGATAAACACCTATTTTCGTTAAACAAAAGTTTGTTCTCGTTGATCAAACCCTAAAACCGTAAATATTTATCTTTTCTCAAATTTTATAAGCAAGTCCTCATTATATATTGGTCAATGCCTCCACTAACCAAATCACATTAATTTAAAAAAATATACACATTCGTTGCTTGTTTTTCTCACATATAACAATATAATCACCTCATACATCATTTAAACTTAAAGCTACTTTGTTAAATATCGCCTTAAATCGGAAATTGGATTAACAAATTAACCTTATTAGGCATAATCTCTCCATCGGCTATGATCAATATTCGGATACATCCGATAATATGTCCTATTAAGTGGGCAATAAATTATATTGTTGAACGTTATGCTAATTTTGGAACTAAACAGAGGACGTCCGTTCCATAGACCATCCGTTGAAGGTATATCGCGATGGGAACTTTAATATGTGAACAAAGAAATGTGATTTCACTTTCTTGAGAAGACTCTTTGTATAAGAATATTTTACGTAATCATGTTTTTGTTAGCTACTTGAAGATAGTTTTCTTTGTTTGGAAAATTCAATTTCTTAATTAAATTTTAGATAGGTACAATTTCATAAGCATGTGATTTTTTCAAACGTTTTTGAAGTTTGAAAACTATTTTTTTATTACCTACTAATTGATAGGTTGGTGCTCGAAAGGAGCCTCTTGAGGCGCACTTAAAATCCTTTCACCACACTGTTTCGAAAGAAACTAGTGACACGACAAGAAGAAGAAGAAGATAGGTTGGTAACATAGAACTGTGTCGAAGTATGTCTATAAGCTACACGATTACCAACTCAATGGTTTTTCGTCTTTTCTGCTTGGGTATTATATTTCCAAATTAGCGTGATGGACTAAGAACTACTATTAAAATATTAATTTTATTTCAAAATGAATAATATAATATTAGGGTTTGTATGCGCTTTTACGCTGTGAGTGATATAAAATAAAAATTAAAAATGTATTTATTCTCTCTTCACAAAAGAATTGTCTTAACTAGATTCAACCCACCATTTTTTTTTGCGCCAGTTAGTACAACTTACGCAAAAAAAAAAATGGTGGCACACAATTGGATCGTACATAGGTCTAATTCAATGATTGTAATCTCAATTCGTGATACATCTATTACCGTAAGCGATTCGGAAATTATTATATGATCAAAACCTCATCAATAACATTCATGATATTAAATTCGATGCATCTTTCACGCGTCCTTCCATTTGCACTCTCACACATCAAATACTATTTGATAATCAGATTTATTGCTGCACTGTATACAATTGACGTAAATTTATTCAAAAAACAGTCTAATTGTAAAACTGTTTGGAGTAACAATTTGATTTTTGACGGGCGTCGATACATCTCCACGCCTCCTACTAAATTTCAATCACGGTAACGACTTCAGCCCGTGTTTACACAGCCATTACTGCGCTCCTACTAGTAATGGAACAACATCATAAAACATAAGCGGTAATGGTCGTTGCGTGGAGTGATGTGTGTTTTGATAGATGTAAATAGCTGTTAATTTTAATACGATTTGTCGTGACTGCCGAATGATGGGTGATGGGAAGCTGGTGATTTGTGTATGGACATTAGGAGCATAGTTCAAATGCTAACACGAGTGGATGTTGGGTCAAACGCATTAGCCACCTAGCGGGTTCGGCCACATTTGTGTAAACCTTTATTAATCAAAATTTAAGCAGTCTACGTCCGTGAGACTGGGAATACCTAGTACAGTTTAAATTTGATGTATGAGACTGTACTATGTACCGCTATTTTTAAAATATGAAATCATGAGGCCTCATTGAATAGCAATTTGTAATGTCAAATTGTACCTATCGATCATGTCATCCAATTGGTAGCTTCCTACACGTTAGAGAAGACAAGAGACTGAAATACTTAAAAATACAGTTATAAAAACAAAACAACTAGGTATGTACTAATTATAATTACAAATTATTATTTTTACATAACATTCAGTCATCGTACTATTATAAAATTATACTATATTTATACTATGTTATACTATTATTATACTATTTGTAAAATAGTTATTTTACAAAATGTAAGCACAATAGCTATTATTAATTTAAAATAATCGACTAAACAGTGTTCTGCGAAGGCACCACTTGGATGGGACTAGTGGCATATAAAATAGGTACATCTCTTGTGGCATATGAGCGCTTTTGGGCTTTTGAGGTCCCGTTAAGCTATCAGCCCCAGCTTGAACAGACATTAACCCATGTTTTTTTTATACAACTAGCTGATGGAACAAGCAGATGGCCCACCTGATGTTAAGTGGTAACCATCACCTATAACAAAGCATTACCTCGCAAGTCACGCACGATAGGAACGTGCCCTACGCTGCCCTGCGTCCATAAACTTGAGGCATACATATGTTAAGCCTCATGTGCCTGTAATTTCACCGGCAACCACAGTCTTCAAACCGAAACACAGCAACGCTGCTTGGCGGCAGAAAAAGGCGTGGTGGTAGTACTTCGGACGAGCCCTTCACAAAGAGCTTTACTACTCTTAAAATGACTTAGGTCGTCTTATAAGATGGAGACCATAAGACATACACACTTCTCGCTTGTACATTTCAACTTTTTTGATGATGCAAAATTACTAAATGAAGATAGTTATGTCAGTATTTTTTTTATCTTCAATAATATTGAAATATGCGCGCGATAAGTGATGACGCATGTCTAAAAATTCAGTAAGCAGTTTTAGCCACCACCTAAAACCAACTTATTTACATGGAGTAGACAGAAGTACGTCCAAATACTCGTGTCGAAAATGTTTTATATACCTACTAGCACTTTGTCGTCTCTGATTCTATTTCAAATTAATATCATTCTAGTATGGGTAGTATGATTCCGCGCGGTATGCTCCTACGACCAGCGCACTCACACTTCTCAACACTTTGATTACTCAGAACCCTGATATAGATGTGTTTCACACGCCATCTATTTGATGTAGCTTGCATTAGTTTTTTAAGTTAGTTAATTTAAGTAATAATATATGCAAATTAAACCTATGATTAATATGTTAAATGGCACACAGACGTTTTGGCCCAGGCTGTTAGTTTGTATCGTACTGTTAAAATAAATAAATAAATAAATGGGAACTCTCAAGGTTTCCATCGGAAGCGCCGAGTGCAATCGTTAAACAAATGTGTGATTTTTAGCAGTTTAGCGTAACACAATAAAATATCGTATCTTCGTGGTTCCCATGGAGCCTACATAAATAACGTTAGCTCTTTTAATGTTGCCAAAAGTATTTTTAATTAATACGTTACTCTGTGGTTTTATAATTGGTAGGTGCAAAAAGTGACATGTATGAAAATGAGGATTAGAAAATAATTGATGATGTTGTAATAAATCTTGAAAGAGAAGTGACAGTTTAGTTTATAACAAATCGAGCGCTAATTTTGTTCAATTGATGTTATTTTATTACTTTGCATCTCAATATCGTCTATGAATTTCGAAAATGTTTCTTATATTGATAAAGAAAAAAGTTTGTTAGGAATTACAAAAAAAAAAAGCCGCGGGCGACGTATTATGTAAAATAAAATATCATATATAATATAGTCTACTTTCTAAGTCTAAGTAAAAAGTCTCAGATATAAAAGAGTGCTAAATTTTAATTTCACAATACCACACAAAGTTTATTATGTCACTGATAAAAATATATACATAAAGTCTAAATTACAGTGCCATAAAATTGGTAATATTAGCAATTTCCACTACGTAAGAAAAGCCTTAAGTAGAAGCTATACCTACCTTATTCATGGTAGATATATCATCGCAGATGGTAATGCAGATGTGTCCTTATTCCATCAGCTGTTCCATGGAGCCGATAATGTTACTACCTGGTAATGCAAATGAGTGTTTATATCAGCTGTCTCATGTGCAGCTCTGGTTCTTGAAGTGCTGATCGTCATCAAGCAATGTCTATTTATACTGAAATGATTTTTATTCAAATACTTGGTTATTATGATAAGGTTTTAAAGAAGCACGGATTTGATAAATAAATTAAAAAATAATATAAATAGTTTTTTTTTCTATTTAAATTTTTGGTCGCAAAACTTGCTTAAATCAAATGGTGAACCTTTAAAACTTGGTGGTTTGCAATTATTCTTAACAAAATATAAAAATGGATGATTTATATAATTTTTATACAGCGTACTCATGACCTTATTTCACGATTATATTCGTTTACGGGATGCAATGCTATATATTGTAACTGTGATAGGTCAATACATACGTGCGGAACCAAATTAAGTACAGGTTTTCATAACTACATTATTGATTTTATGTCTTCAAAAATATTAAATTTTCCGATTGCAGTTGTTTGACGGATGTCTCCATCTTAATAAAAAACATTAAATTTTTCTTATTAACTAAGATCTTACTCAAAAATAATGATCCAATCATAAATCATACAAACTATTTGTATTGAATCATCAAATAGTCGTAACTTTACGAGGTGAATTCCACGGTTTGAATATACTGAGGATATCAGTAAGCGGAGCCATTTAATGGTAGCAGGTCATTAATAAAAGCAGTCAAGTATCCGGTCGGCTTCCGTTTTGTCGAAATAGATCTACTTTATAGAGAAATGTTTTTGAAATGGGCAATTTTTATGACATAATGTTGCTTTGAGCTCATTGTCTTTTTCTTCCTGCCCCTGATCCCATTCTATCTGGGGTTATGCCTCCTAGAACTTGTGAGCTAGGACGCTCCGTTCTGAGCTATTGAAGGCTTTGAATTATTTCTCTGCATTGGACCACCACGAGTTATAATAATTATAATAATTTATTTAGCAAAAAAAAGCACATAAATATAGGTACATACAATTTGATGCAGACGAAAATAAGGGATCGAGAGATTTACATGTCTTGAAGATAATGAGTTATTCAAGACGCTACACTAAGTCCTTGTAGACTTGTGCTGTAGAAGTCCTTTCCAGATGACGTTATACAGAGAAATACAACCGATGTTGTCGTCGATGCGATGTTGAGGACCTTGACTTCTTTCTCGACATTGGACAACCACGCAGACAGTTGCCTACCTAGAGGTAGGCAACTGTCTGCGAACCCGTGGTAGACCACGGGGCTTAGTCAAGTTGCTAAGGAAGGGTTTGACCGAGTCGCTGTCTTTTCTTCGCATTATATGACCATCCATCGTAGCCTACTCTCTGTTAAATAAATTAGATACATAGATAAACACTTCATTGTACACGAATGAAAACACATACAGAAAATAACAAGTAGGAACAATGGGCGGCCTTCTCGCTAATAACGATCTCTTTCAGACAATCTTTGGATGAAGAGGATTATAAAACTAGAAGACCGTGATGTACAAAAATTTGAATCTTTCTAGATATCTTTTTTGGCAAAAAACTTGTTTCATAAAAAATGTTTAGATGTTATTCTAGCAAGAATTCAAATACATATTAAAGGTTATGAATATTATAATCAGGTATTGACCAAGAAAACAACTGAAGATCTTGAACTCGTCTCATCCTTGAGTACCACCGCAATGGTTGCTCGAATTTCACCGCAGAACTATACTCGTCACACGAAACCTGAACTATCTCGTGTACGAGATGATAGCTCGTATACTATTGCTTCTTTATGAATTTATACGCGCTACCACAACTGACCCTTAAAGCTAGTGATTCTTACAGCCAGATAAATTATTGTTCTCCAAAACTGTGTATTTTGCTATTTTTCATAAATACCTTCAGTAATTATAATTCTTCAAAAATTTTGTAATTTTCGAGTGAGAAGTTGTCTAACGAGTTTCAGCCTCTTAAATCTCATAAAACAAATGAAAAAAATTGTGTGTAGCTGTTCATCAAAACAGTCATTTTGATTCAAATAAGGTTTCATAATTAAAAGTTTGGTTTAGTACGAAAACTTGTTTTCGTGATTCTACTAATTTTCAGGATAATTTAATTTAATTGAAAGAAAACATAAGTCTTTAGTAAAATGATTTTGATCATCCACTCAAAGGACCTACACACAGTCTTACAATACTTATCTTCCTTCCATTCCCTAGTTGGTGGACGATGGCTTATTAATTAGCAAAATTAATTACAGCGCAATGTACTCCGACCGTGCGAATCGGCGGTGAGTCGCTGACTCAATGGAGGCGGCATTTTACAACTTCAAAGCATGCAGGTTGACATACAACGTAATTTATTTGCATCGTTCGTGGTTGGCGACAGCTAACTCACTCAACAAAGCATTTATCAATACCCATTGAACAAGGGAACTGTATGACAGTAGAAAGACTAGTTTTTTTTATGTATCTAGGTATAGGCTAACTGGTGTAAAGGACATTTCAGGAATTTATATATATTGTTCTAGCCTAAAATAAAATGTGATTTTATTTTAGGTTAGAGCATTTTTAGCCTCGCTTGTATGTAATACAATTTTTACATGACGCGTCCTATACGTGGCTTACAAATTTTTTACTCAATTTTAACAATGACAAGCGATATCTAGCGATATCTATCGCTTGTCATTGGATATTTATAAAAAAAATGTGATTTTATTTTAGGTTAGAGCATTTTTAGCCTCGCTTGTATGTAATTTTATGTATAATTATATATATAATTATATTTATATATAATTATAATTATATATAAATATAAAAATAAAGCGATAGCGGGTATCGCTTGTCATTGTTAAAATTGAGTAAAAAATTTGTAAGCCACGTATAGGACGCGTCATGTAAAAATAAAGCCGGAAAAAAGTGCAGGGGTGTGTTTCCGCATGGGTACACTCTCGCAAACACCCCTTCTACTTTCTTACAGCGTTCTTTACATGAAGCGACCCATACTAGCAGAACTCTATATAAACATATTTTTTTATTAATATCATGTTAGTCATAGTATAGTAATTCCGGTTCTTGTGTGTAATTGCCATGATTGCGGTATTTTATATTTACAAACATCGTACTGAACTAGCTGCTCCAGCTCAGTATCTGAATTTATTTTAGATAGAGATTTCGGTGTGATTCAGATGACCGTAATCAGCATTTTTGTAATAATTTTGTATAAATGAATTTTAAGTAACTGATAAAGTTAGAATATTGATTTATATAAAAGATTTGATCAAGATGATGTTTAAAAAAAAATAAGTTAGTAAAATATTGTTAACTTCCTAACTAAGCAAAGCTTCTATAATGATAAACAGATAAAAAAATATATATTACTTTGCACATACATACTTCTGATAAGTACACTCAGACGATAGGTCCCATTTGTTCTATAGAACATGAGGTGATATAACAATTTGAGAAAATATCGTCCCTATTTGTACTATAGAACTACATACTAGCTTTTGCTCCTGTTTTTATTTGTCTGTGAATGCACAGAACTAAATCGGAATCGCATTTCCCGAATTCTTCCATGATGAGATATATAAGACGTGTATGACATTAATCACTGACGTTAATACCAGGTACAGTTCACTATCAAAAAAATGAAACTACTCGCTACATAATATTTAAAAAAAAAGTACAAATAGGGACAATATTTTCTTAAATTGTTATATTACGTCATGTTCCATAAAACAAATGGGACCTACTGCACCCAGACAGCTTACGAAATAATTATGTGGCCAAAATATTAAAGTATAATTTGCTTGTCAGTAATATACAACTGTTTATATTAGTTATTTCTATATAAAAGAGAGTTATAAAGACTGAACTAATGATTATAAACAAGAGCCACTTTCATTCAAAAAGTTCAAAATTGGGACATTTCTCTCTTTTGTTTATTATTTAACAAAATCGTAAACCAATATATTCAATACCGCAACCGTATTCATAAATAAAAATGGCGTAAAAAGCTGTCAAATTAGTATCGATTCGTTAATAATAAATAATATTGCCATGCAAATGAACTGTCTGTTAATATATATCACTTTAAAATGTATTCATTGAAATATAAACTGTATAACGTTTTGTTAAGATTCAATACTTCAGTTACAAATAGTTTTAATTTCCAACGTATTTGATTATCATATTTTTTTGCCAAATCAATCCGAGCTTTAACTCAAAGACTTTGGGTTCTAGGTTACTAAATGTCTGCTACCTTAGGTTGTTGGAGTAAAACTTCTGTGTATTTAAAACCATTAGCATAATATACTTTTCTCAAAGAGCTCTAACACATCAGGCGACTCAACAAGCATCAATATTTTAAGAGTAGTAGAGCTCTTTGTAAAGGGCTCGTCCGGGGAAGTACTACCACCATGCCTTTTTCTGCCGCCAAGCAGCGTTGCTGTGTTTCGGTTTGAAGAGTGTGGTTGCCGGTGAAATTACAGGCACATGAGGCTTCACATCTGTATGCCTTAAGTTGATGGACGCCGGGCAGTGCATCGTAAGGCACTATCTTATCGTGCGTGACTTGCGAGGCAATGCTTTTTTATAGGTTATGGTACCACTTAACATCAGGTGGGCCATCTGCTTGTTCCATCAGCAAGTTATATAAAAAAAGGGTAAAATTGTATAATAACGGTTTCTCAGTCAGTAATTTATAAAAAAAAACCATATTAAGCTATATTATATAGGCAATTCCCTCAAATATCCATTTTTATTAAAAAAAATATGATTTTCGAGAATAACGGCTATAAATGAAATCCGGCTGATTAATGTGTTTAGTGCCTTTATTGACAGTAGTTTTTTTCTACTTTCTCACGACTCAATATACTAGTTTTGCAGTAATTAAGTATCTAACATATCTTTTGTGTTTCCTGTGGCTATGGGCAGGTTTAATTTATGGGACATGTTTTGGCGTTTCCTTCTATTTGTCGGTTTTTAGCTAGCTGTCGTAATATTTTTTATGACAGTTTCTTGAATCTACTTAGAAGGAATCTACTTAGTAGTTAGTACAAGATGAGCACAGATGTTTGTTTTGTGTGCTATTAGCAAAAAGTATGTATGTAGGTACATAGTATTATTTTCATGTTTTTAGTTATAAAACGAGCATTGTTTAATAAGGGGCTCTCTCTCTCTTGTCGTGTCACTAGTTTCTTTCGAAAAAGTGTGGTGAAAGGAATTTAAGTATGGGGCTAGGTGACGCTAAGAGCAATCTCCACCAATGAATGAATGAATGAATGAATCAATGAAAAATACTTTATTGTACACCAAACTGAACAAAAAATAAAACACTTAAAAATATAAAATAAAGTAGTACAATGGGCGGTCTTATCGCTGAAAGCGATCTCTTCCAGACAACCTTTGGATGGAGAGGATTGTTAAAGTATGGAAGATTGGTTGCAGGTGCACCGAGGAAAGTTATATGAATAGTATCAATAGTATCAATGCAATATTTAAAGGAAAAAACTTAAGCACTCTTTTAATATCCAATACACTTAAGACGCAGACAACCGTGAACAACTTCTTGCTCCAAAGTTATCTTAACAAAAGTATGTTTTCGACTTATCAAACTGTTTAGTAGGAAAACTGGTTCTGATCAAAATTATATTTTAATATAATCTTATAAATTGTATTCTCCGAAACTTTGCTGTTTGCGATTTTACATAAAAACCTTATTTTTTTTACTTTAAAAATGTTGACCTGGACCCCAAGTATGTGTTGTGTTTACCATATTTGGTTTTTCGTTTTTAGTTCTTGTTCCGTGTTCATTGCGGGTTTTGTATGAAGACGCGATAGAGATACCGATACGGAACTTTATAGGAGAACATAAAATTCAGTATAGGTGTCTCTATCGCGTCTTCATACAAAACCCGCAATGAAAGCGGAACGAAAACGAAAAAAACCAAATATGGTAAACTAAACTCATACTTGGGGTACTGTGCTATTGAGAAGTGGTTTAGAGAACGATTGTCAAAAAAAGTCAACCTCTTAATAAAACTCATTATCCACACGACACTATCAGGAATTTGTTTTATCCCACTAATGTCCAGTCCTTACGAATCGGTAGCCTAATCGCCTGTTAATTTGTTAGATCTGAGACCAAAAGTGCCGCGTCCAGAAATTTATTGCTTCATCGCGATTGGATTTTATTTTAAAGTTTTTTGTCGAAGCCACATTTGTGCTACACCGACTCGAATATTTCGTTTATTGGCACTTTGCGATAAAGCGCCCGTTAATATTGCATTTAATTAAAAATAGCACCGTGTTGTAATGAAAGTAAGATTGGGAATCACATGTTTCCTACCGTACCTACTGGGCATGTCGGTAGTACTACGGGGAAGAGTTATTGCACGTGGTACTACTGGTAATACAGTCCAAGCCAAATAAATATGACGCTTATTACAAGGGTATAAGGGCGAGCAGTGTATAGCCTGATTTGTATGTATTGTAGCAATAAAATAGCGTCAAAAAAATATAAATAGCAGTAGTAATAAGCTGTTAATTCAAATAAAATCAATGAGTTCCATTTATAAATTTGAAAAAAATATTTATTTGATAGTTTTTGTGTTTTTTTTAATAAAAGACGATTGTCGAGCTTATTGAATTAAACTGTATTCAGACTTGCTTACGTATTTTGTTGAATAAAATAAAATAAACGAAATAACATCAATCAAAATTATATTAAAAATAGATAGAACATAAACAAAATATAGGTAAAATACGCATTAAAGTATTAAAATTTGTATCAGCATTCTCAAGTTATAATAAGTGCATTAAAATAATCGAGAAATAATACAGCTTATCATTTTAAGCCTGAAATAAGATCGGAATGCAAATCAGATCAGATAGTTGCCCTACACTCAACGCTAGGGATGGGACAGATAAACATACCGAGGTCCACTCTGCAAACCGATAAATAAAGGCATAGAAACTTCGAGTATGCGCAGCAACATTGTAAATACTGTAATTATAACATATATATTGACAGCCTTCACAGCTCAGTTGGTAGTAGCTCTGCCTTCTGCGCTGTAGGCCGTGGGTTCAATCCCAACCGAGAACAATTTGTGTGACGTACATAGATGTTTGTTCTCTGTCTGGGTGTTAATAAATATTATTTATTTATTTAACACTTTATTGCACAAAAAAATAAACATTTTGGGCTTAATGCTATAAGCATTTTCTACCTGCCAACCTTAAAGGTAGATAAAAATGATGGCGTGCTGTTATTAAAAATAAATAGTTACAGACCTACTTAAAAATAAATGCAAAGTTACGAGGGGGAAAAAAAAGAAGAAGAATTACACCTAACACAAACATATACCTGCAATTACATTTCAATAGTACACGAAGCTACAAACAGAAATACAGTGGATGAGTGGTTTAAAACAATATTATAACATTTCAGTTAACTGATGTATGTTATTAAATGTATGTATTTACAAAAAAAGTATGTAAGTTTTATATCAGCTATCTGGTCCCCCTAATACAAGCTTTGCTTAGTTTGGGGCTAGATAGTATTGTCTGGAAATTCCACTAATATTTATTTATTTATAAGGTAAGTTGTGGTTTTAAAATCTATATTTTTATGAGAAATATTGGTATAGGTGAACATAAACCTTAAAGCTTCTTTAATAACACTGATCGGAGTGATTGGATTTTTGTTTATAATTTACTGGATTTAGAAACGTTATGGATATTATGTTTACATAGATGCATACATACAATCACGCCTGTTACCCATAGGGGTAGGCAGAGACCACGGATTTCCACTTGCTACGATCCTGACATACCTCTTTCGCTTCATTCACTCTCATAACATTCTTCATACATGCTCGTCGGTTTAGGGTACTCTTGACCTGGTCTTTCTTTATTAACATGGATATAACCTATTAAATAATCCCGGGTTCTTGATATCTGTACATCGTTTTATTAAACACTCATCATCATCATCATCATCATCATTTCAGCCTGTTTGCACCCACTGCTGAGTATAGGCCTCCTCTTTAATACGCCACTCTTTCCGGTCCCTTGCGTGTCTCATCCATCCCTTTCCAGCACTTGCTACAATGTCGTTTGACCAACGGTATTAAACACTCAAATAAAATAAAATTGATTTCACCATCAGGAACATGTCTTATATTTATTATTATGTTTAAGACCAAGACTTGGTCTTGAAATCAATGCTGTCCCATCTCTAGCAACCTAAAGTACACGCAAGTGCAGACGAGACAAGTTCCATAGATTTGCTTATTAATAACACCGACAAAGAATCTGTATCAGATAGCGGTAAAGCCGAGAATGCTAATACAAACCGCAGGTAACTAACTACAGATCAATATTAATTTATATCAGGTGAACGAGCTGTGTCTGGTGCGTTTTTGTGATTATTTTATTTGGTAATTACTGTTGGACTGTGCGGATACAATCTTGTGACTTATAAATTGAGACTTATAAGTGTTGTGGTCCAGTTTTGGAAAAATGAAACGCCTATACCTACTCACTGCGGTGTCTATCTGTTAGTTATACAAGGTCATGTTTTCTTAGTCAAAGTCAAAAGTAGTTGAATAAATACATTCCATTCACAAGGATCACTTTGAAACGTCTTAAAACTAGTTGAATTTCAGTTCCACGTTTCCAACCTTTTCTATAGGCTTGGTCGTTCGGCCATAAGTTTGTTGCATGACAAACTTACGGCTTGGATCCTACAGTTTTTTTGTATGGTATTTTAAATAACTTGTACCATTATAATGTCATAGAACAATATACTATGAATTTTTTTTTGTACTGACATAACTTGAACTGTATCATCGTTACAATGTCAACAAATGAGAGGTTAATATATTTCCGTCTCTAATTCAGACTAGTTTAAAACATAGACGAAAGTATTTTAATCTAACGGATAGCGTACTGATAGTAAGACTTTCCCTAAATAATAAATATAGAACAATTTCGCTAGGATCTTTTTGGTCTTCAAAATACCTAATTCAATCAATTCATGCCAATTGATTCTTCGCTTCGCTTTTGTTTTTGTGGACATTAGATAATGTCCACAAAAACAAAAGCGTATGAAATGCGTATTAAAAAAATAGGTATCTTGATTGAATCATATATCATTGAATTATAATATCTTTGTAGGTATCTACCTACAAAGATATTATAAAACTCAAAAAATATTACCGTAATAATATTGCGGCTGCTATACTAGCTGACGATTGTCACTTTTCGGGAACCAGAATTGCTACCAAGGTCATCTTAAAATCTCGAGAATCAAATCGCCCATATACCCAGGATCTGAGGTCTGAATTCTAAGTGTTAAAATGCACGAAGAGTATTTGTAACAGTTTCCAAACAAACTGATCTCAATAAAGACTGGTATTGGTGGTGCGAGTAACTCGTTAGATTGTGTGAGAGACATCCTACAAGGAAACGAGCCAAGTTAAAATGAGGTTTTATTGGTACGCTTTTGTTGTGTTTAAACTTGTTACTTTAAAATGGTAGAATTTGTAAACCAAAAACATTTTATATTGAACAGGATTTTTCTAAAATTGTTTGTTTTTAAATTCCGGTCCATCCCAATATTGTTATTATTATTTTGAAATGAAAAGTTTATTTCCTACCTTATTTGTTGTGGTACGCAATTAGGAGTATCCTCTCAAGAAAGTTGTTAACTGAGTGATGACATGATCAAATTCATAAGAGATTCCCTACAACTAAAGTCATTATAGTTCGTACCAGAAAAAAAAGTTCAACAAAAATTATACCTGTGACACCTCTGATTGCATAATAAGGCATCATTTACACGGTACTTGCGTGCAATACCGACCGTGACGAAGGGCGGAATAAAGCACACGTCACGCTCTGGTATACCACGTGCAGTATTGCACCTGTTTCTCTTCTACCTGTCTACGTCTGGTAATGCACCTGTAAATGAAGGGTGGGTGTTGAACCGTGGAGTTTTGTCACGTGACTTGTTGTTTTTATAAAAAATTGCGGGCGACTGTGTAATACCGATGCATGATAGCCCTCATAGTATCTATTCCGACATTTGACAACCTGTTTTTCCATTTATTATTCCGTAATTCGGATTCCTTTTATCCAGCAGATTTTTATGCTATAAGCGATTTTTTATGTAGCTTTCACGCCCCTAACGAGCTTAAAAGGTGTGAAAAAAACATTTGTTCTCATCACGACAGATAGTGCTCGAAAGGAGCCTCTTGAGGCGCATTTAAAATCCTTTCACCACACTGTTTCTAAAGTAACTAGTAACACGATAAGAGAGAGACGACAGATAGGGGCGCATAACGTCTACATGCTACTCCGCTCTCCGCCCGTCTGTCTGTTCATCTGTCACCAGGCTGAATCTCATGAACCGTGATAGTAAGGCAGTTCAAATTTTCACAGATGATGTATTTATGTTGCCTCTATAACAACAAATACTAATAAATAGAATAAGATAAATATTTAAGGGGGCTCCTATACAACAAACTTGATTTTTTCGAGTCCGACTCGCACTTGGCCGGTTTTATTATTATTTGCATGCTTTTTACTCTTTACATGTTAAGAACATTGTAATCGAGAGCCTATTGGTTAGAACTAACTAACTTAGCCACTACCAAGTGATACGGTAGAATTACAATAACTACCACTAGTAGATACAAATTGTAGTAGTAAGATCAGTTTGGCAGCAAATATAAATGGTGGTAATACAATTACAAAAGCTATCAATTTGAAATAACCATAAACCTTTTATCACCATTTGCGTGCACTACCAACCGTGACAAAGCTGAAGCCATACGACACGGCTCGGTGTGCCACGTGCTTTATTGTGTAGGGTGATCAAGCACCATGTAATTGTTGGTTTCTTGTAATTGAATAATTGAACATCAATTGAATGTAGCATTTTATTTCTGACGTGTTAAGTAATTAAAGTGCACGGGTGGTCTAATAGGAGTAACCCTTTTGTATGCTAAATCGTGGTTACAGATAAAGACATGCTCCAATGGACTTTTCTTATTGAAAAAATTAAATGAAGGAATAGTGGAAACTAGTTATATAATCTATCAATAGCGATGGGCTTGCAACCTGTGTCATAGGACGTACCTCTGACCCCCCTTAGACTACATCCTCAAAGAATTTTGAATTGGTACTAATCGTACTAATTATAAGAGTAGTAGAGCTCTTTGTGAAAGGCTCGTCCGGGGAAGTACTACCACCACGCTTTTTTTCTGCCACCAAGCAGCGTTGCTGTGTTTCGGTTTGAAGAGTGTGGTTGCCAGTGTCATTACAGGCACATGAGCCTTACCATATTGTGGACACACACAAGTTGATGGACGCAAGGCAGTGCATCATAGGGCACGTTCCTATCGTGCGTGACTTACGAGGTAATGCTTTGATAAATGTGATGGTTACCACTTAGCATCAGGTGGGTCATATGCTTGTTCCATGAGCTAGTTGTATAAAAAAACTATCTAAGGGGATGGTTACCGTGCCTGGCAATCATATTATGGGCTGTTTTTGTTATTATTTTAAGTTTGGATAAGATATAAGGAAATTGTAATAGCAGTTAATTGCAAAGATTTTAACAAAAAAAATACAATAATATTAAACCTCGATAAATGAAATAAAGACAGTTATGAGTACCAAAATACGGTGAGTAGAACCATAATTCTCATTTCTGTTATCTCAACATTAGTGCCTATAGAAAACCACTCCAGACTCCCGAACAGAGGCTTACAATCATCCCGTCACAATTTTAATCAAGGGTTCCGCACATTCTATCGCCTTTTTCACTTTCATTCCTCCGAGACGTTATAATTGAGCCAAATAACAGCCTGGCCGCAAGGAACCCAGAAAATTGAACGGCTGAATTTTGGGCAGCTTGAAGCAAGTATGCACTACTCCGCGTAACATGATTTTATACATAAAATAAATAAATAAATATTGGTGGACTTTCCACACAGCACTACCTAGCCCCAAACTAAGCCAAAGCTTGTAATATGGGAACCAGATAGCTGATATAATACATATAATACTTTTTGTTTGTAAATACATACTTATAATATATAATAACACCCAGACAGAGAACAAACATCTATGTTCATCACACAAATATTTGTTCTTCCTGGAAATTTATAGGGGAGGCCTATATCCAGCACTAGATTTCTTTGGATGATGATGATGATGATAGCAAGTGACTTGACATTCGATTAGTTTTTATCGGGCTGGCCGTATATAGATTAATTCCGTAGGCCGATTAAAGTCCAGTGGCAAAATAGTGATGAAAAGTGCACTACAATGTTATAAACAGTAAATAAAGTTGCAAGTTGCAAGGTTGCCTGGAAGAGATCGCTGTTAGCGATAAGGCCGCCCATTGTATTACTACAATTGTTAGCTTTTAAGTAAAAATGTGTATATTAATTTGTTGTAGTAATCAATAAAGAGTTATCTATCTATCTATCTATCTATAAAGTTGTGAATAAAATCACGACAAAAAATGTTGTGAAATAACTAACATTTCACAAAGCTCTATCAATCTCTATTCTTAGCAAAGCTAAAGCTTCTACTATAAAAACCAGATAACTAAATACCATTTAAACCTATTTACATTTAAATATACATTTTGTGTTACATTTACCAAGAACTTATAAATACCGTGCACTTTCCAAGAACACTAACTACTTTCAATGACCATAATCGTATACGTATACTTTTCATCAGAAATGATTACAATGATGTGCTCACATTATACTTTACGGATTATGAGAAGTTAAGATGAACCCGTGACTTCGTTCATTACTTAATTGAACTTCCAATCTGGCTAAAAGATAGCAGGGAATTTAACCCTTAGCTTCAGAGCGCCGGTCATAGTAACTCTGAAGATTTTTGTTTTGTGAGTATAAATATAATTGTTGTACAACCTGAAATATCTTAAGATATGAGTGTCACATCATACACGGAGAATGTCAGAATGTGTTTTGTGGCATGTGTCATACAAGAGTTGAGGAAAAGACTCAATTCTTCACTCACTCAACACAAAACTAACGTTAAAAATGATGTACGAATTACTATTGAAGAAAAATGCCTCAAAATTCTCTCTTATAAGGTATCTGAACTTTGATAACCAGGTACGGTAGATATCTTAGGATCAAGTACCTTCATCAATCATCTCGAACATCCTCAAAAAACCTAGTAGTACGGGATTCACCCAAAAAATATTATTATAATTTTCTTACAATTATCTTGACTAACCCATTCGGTTAGTTAACCTATAGTTAGTTATCTCGTACAACAACCATAAATACAAAGAATTGTGTAATTCTCCAAATCATAAGGTTCAAGCTTTGCAACTGTCAGTCAGTCAGTAACGCCTAAGTTTAATTCGGAAGAAATACTACCAAACATTTTTCTTCGGCTCCACAGCTTCATAAACTTGTAATTATTTTGTAATTGGTGGGCAGAGCAGCCTCCGAGCAGTATATCACGAGCGAAATTATATATTTTTGTAATTAAATATTGAAGATAATGTCTGTTTGTCTTCATAGCGCTCACAGCTCAGTTGGTAGCATCTCTGCCTTCTGCGCTGTAGGCCGTTCGATCCCCATCGAGAACAGACATTTTGTGTGATGAACATAGATGTTTTTGGTCTGAGTGTTATAAAATAGTATAAGTATGTAGTATATCAGCTATCTGGTACCCACAATACAAGCTTTGCTTATTTGGTGCTATGCTGTGTCAAATGTCCTCAATTTTTTTTTCAATAGTTAATATTATTAATTTGAGAAATTATAGATATAAAGACCGTAAAGTTTTACAACCTGTTGCTCATATCAAGAACATGTTTTATAACAAAACACATGTATCTTATCTTTGTCACGGCTACCCACTGCATCTTGCCGCCTACATTTTAAACTTAGTCAATTTGACAAATGACGCGACCAATAAACTAAACATTCCCAAGCCGAGCCGCAGGCAACAGCTAACAAGAAATAAACTCATAACTCGAACCATGAAGGCATAATGGTGCTTTTATAATATTTCTATTCTTTCGTGCGACTTAATTCCTTCGTATATGGCTACTGGTTAGAAACAGGTTATTTAAAACACATTTAGGTATAAAACCGTTTTTTGCTACTTCAATCCTTACTAATATTATAAACGCGAAAGTTTGTAAGTATGGATGGATGGATGGATGGATGGCTGGATGTTTGTTACTCTTTAACGTAAAAAATACTGAATGGATTTTAATGAAACTTTACAATAATGTAGCTTATACATCAGAATAACACATGGGCTACAATTTATAAAGATATTGTACCCGCGACTTCGTCTGCGCAGGATTAGTCACAACTAATCCTGCGCAGACGAAGTCGCGGGTACAGCTTGTACTCAATATTTTTACTGTGCAAGTACAGTTTTGTGAGTTTAAATAATTGTTAAACATTTATACAAATAATAAATCATTAAAAATTTCGTTTATCGGACGATTAATGGACATTCTAAGCGTTGCTGAAAAGTTGGTAGTTATAGAAGGCTCAGAATCGTACTCCTGAAAATGTATGGAAGAGACCTACGTCGAGGAGTAGACTTAATAAGGCTGATGACAATTATTATGAATTAAATGTATGCGTCGTATCAAAGTATTAGCAGAGCCAGTGAGTGCCGGCGCTGGTAGTCAATCAACCACCTGTTTTAATTGTAAATGCGTTCATTATTTTGTAGGTTGTTATTTTTTATAGTTATAATGGGTTCGGGTGAATGGATATCGAAATGGTTTGAAGACCAATAAAGTACTATTACTTCCTTCTTTAGTAATCAGCTGAGAAGCTTAAAGCTTGCTCTGATTAAATATTATTCTTGTTAAACTAGATAGGTAACATAAAATAAATAGATTAAGAAAATTTGATGAGTTATTTATGTGAGATCAAGCCATCGACCGAACGACGATGTAATTGAAAAAATATTAAGACTTAAACTCAAAATTAGTTTTATCAAATCTAGTTATTAAACTTGTAAATAAAAGTAGCGGCTTTTATATGTATTAATCAAGATAAAATGATACACATAAATCAGAGAATTGAAATAAATTCTGTAAAAAAAGCCACGCGTGTGGTAAACTCTGTTTTTTTAAATAAAATTAAAGGAATTGAAGTATTAAACTCATGCAAAAAATGCTTTTGGGTTTACTAATTTTAAAACAACAAACAGTTTAAAAAAAAAAACATTCATAAATTTATTAAATGTCTACATTTTTAGTTTGGGGCTATGACCGGGTGAAAATATCTACCAATATTCATATTTATTTATTGTTTCTGAAATCTCGATAGCCTAGTCTAACATTCACAAATGAATACCGTAATGTTCCAAACCGTCACGCTTCGGTATACCACGTGAGGTATTGCACCTGTGACGAGCCGTGCATTACCCGTCCCCTCCGTCACGGTCGGTATTGCACGCAATTGCTGTGTAAACACGCCTTTATCTTATTATCTTGTTAACATTGTGTCATTGTAAACTTTTGAAGGGGTGTTATCTGCTTATTAGACTTTTCGTTAAATATCATTAGCTATAAGCTAGTTTTGTGATAAATGATTTTGATAGTTTTCACGCATTTTTTGACTTTGAATAGATTAAGTGGTAAGTGGCTGTTTCAAAATAAAAGGTATAATCCTAAAATTATAAAGTATCTATTCAAGGTTGTTTGATGGGGATAGTCAGAGGTACGGCCAAATATTACATATGACACTTATTCACATTTCACAGTAGTTGGTATTCCATTCGTGACAGGTTGCAAGCCCATCACCGCTGCGCTGCCTGAATATCAACCGGCTTCCTCACGATGTTTTTTTTATTCTTTATTGCGCACATTATATTTTTCACATATACCTACCATTATCAAATATTATAATATAAACTAAATTGTCTAAGTTTTTTGGTAAAAAAAAATATAGGTACATATTTTTATAAATAGTACTTAGCCAGTTAGAACTTATCAATCGTACAGGGGTCGTCGAAAGTCCGTACGTGTCAAATTGTACACAATCACCGCAACCGGTAGGATCGTGTAGCGAAATGAGATGCAATTTTAGTTCATGACTGTAGCATTTGGGGGCACGCGCCCCGCGGACCTGCGTGTGTGTGGTACAAGTCATGAGCTTTGAGCTTTTTGTTTACATCGTACTTGCCTCTCAGTGTCTTTATATTTTTAATTTTGCCTTTATATTTGCCTTCTTTTGCCTATTTATTTGGCTTCTTTTTTCTATAGTATTATCTAATAAGATTATTATACATATTATATAAAAACACTCCATCATCAAATTCATCAGTCAAAATATGATCTGCTGGACATAAACCTGCTGGACAGGCCTCGTTTGCATTGTGTGTCTTGATATTTGCGAAAAAAATATTTATTTTCTTAAAACGATTCTATCAAGAATTTTCAAGGTATTTTATTCCTTAGGTATTTTAGATATCATATGATAAAGATAGCATATTCATTCAGATAGGCCATACGGTTATACGTCGCTGATATATTATACGCATGGGTATTGTTTATTTTGGCATTGTTGTGACTTCAGAATAAACGGGCGGAATTTTAAGTTTACCCAATACTTTAAAACATACCTATAAAGGTAAAAAGTTGTCATAGTGAGCAATCGACTAATAGACTTGATTGATTGATTGAAAATACTTAATTGCACATAAAAATAACAGTAGAAAGGCGAACTTAATGCTATAAAGCATTATTTTCCAGATAGACTTCAAAATGAAAACGGACATTTTGGAATGCACCTAAAGGAGGTTGAAAGAATGACGATGAAGGATCCTTGCTCTTGTGCCATGTACCGCACCCACCTTGTGTCCGGTTGCAGTAATGTTGTGTTATTGCCACCCGCGGCCTTCACGATCTGCGCTATTTCCACAAATTGTGCTGAACACTTGTCTTTGCGCACGTGCTTTATTGCCGTTTATTTATTGGAACATGTAAGCGGTGTAGTTTTTCTAACGGTATTTTTAAGCCAATTGGAAAGCATTAAATGTACCTTCATTGATTTTAAATTGTCTAATTATCTAAATAGGTAAATTCTTTTAAAAATACCTACTGGGTTTTCTTGAAATTTTATTTTTTTGATTTCGTTACATTAACGTCATAATCATTCATTATATTATGTTTATAATGAATAAAACCAAAGGAACAAAAAACTACACAAAAAAACATTACTTTAGTGTATTTGAAAATATAAAGTAACTTAAAAAACGAGTGTAAAATATTATAGTCTTAAAAGACACGACATATAAAAATTATTAATTTCCAAATTGCCTGCTAAGATAACGCTCAACTATTCAAAAGCAAAAAACCGAAACCCCCACATTTTGTAACCTAAATTACTATTTAAAAATGCAACGTCTAACGAGACTTTTTGTTCGACTTTCTCATAATGACGCGCGCACACGAAAGCATGGGCGCGCAATTTGGTGGCCGGCAAATAGTCGCTCGCGGCTACGCGGTTCTGTGCAATCAGTCCTTTAGTTTGCTACTTTATAAGGTGCGGTTCTGCTGTATCGAACATACATACGTGATTTCAATCGTAAACAAAATCTATTTTTATTCCCTCAAAACACGTCATCGTAATCTTAATACTGCGTTTCCATTTAGACATTCGCGCTGCCATTCGCGTGGACAGAAATGTTGCCGTTCATATGTCTGCGTCAGCGTCGCCAGCAATGTGTGTTCACGCAACACGGGCAACGCGAGTGGACATGGAAGTGGCCTGTTTATATTATCGCATTTCCCAAGTCCCTTCCCATGTCTCTGCACATTTCCACGGACATGAGCTGAGTGTAATACCCCGTATTGTAAAAATTACTTCTGTAAAATACGGCATCGTAATCGAAATAAAAATTGTAACAGTAATATACTGAAAACTTTTGTGCGCAACGCCAGTGTTCAATGCTCAATCGGTGAAAGAAAACATCAAGGAAACCAATTTGTATTCTAGCAGCGGCGATATGCTTGGAACCCGTCACGTATTGAATACTACCTACTGCAAATAGTACCTATACACACTGCAATAATAACTGTAATGAATTAATACACCTTAAAATAATGAACGCTACGTACTGACTGTTGCAAACAGAATTATATGTCATAGAGATTATTACTCACTTATTTCTTATCTAACATTTCCCCAAATTCCAGCCTTAAGACGTTAGTTAGCAAAAGGTAAATATAAGTAGCTTCTCAAAAATCCAACAAAAAGACGCAATGGCAAAAGCGTAATGTTCTTCATAGCTGTATATATGCTGTATATATGCTGTATAATGCTGCATAGCTGTATAATGTATGACTAACAACAGCTAAGCTTTTAAGAAGTGCTATATGAATACAATTTAAACTGCAATCATGTTCGTTTGACAGAACTTCTCCTTATTTCATGAAACATGCAACATGTGGCACACGCCCGCGGCCCGGACGTTTTCGGCTTCTGTACGGAACGCAATCCCGAAATTAGTATTAAAAATACTAAAGTAAATTAGTACTAAGGGGGCCACAGAGGAAAAACGGCCATACTGAGATCGCTTCGGGCTATGGAGTCTTTTGTGGCTTGTGGAGAATAAGGCAAGAATAATAAATTCTTAGTAGAACTTGTGAAAGAGTTTGTTAAGGGAAGGACTACCATAGTACCTACCTATATCCGTTGCCTGCAGTGCTTGAGTCACAGTCAAAATGTATTTATTCAATAAAATCATAAGGATTACTTTAAAATGTATTAAAATTGTTTTTTTTTATACAACTAGCTGATGGAACAAGCAGACGGCCCACCTGATGTTAAGTGGTAACCATCACCTATAACAAAGCATTGCCTCGTAAGTCACGTACGATAGGAATGTGCCCTACGATGCACTGCCCTGCGTCCATCAACTTGAGGCATATAGATGCTAAGCCTCATGTGCCTGTAATTACACCGGCAACCACACTCTTAAAACCGAAACACAGCAACGCTGCTTGGCGGCAGAAGAAGGCGTGGTGGTAGTACTTTCCCGGACGAGCCCTTCACAAAGAGCTCTTCTACTCTTAAACTTCTACTTGGTAGTAGTAAAATATTAAAAAGCATTTTAACATGTCATGTTCCCATTTGTTCAATAACTTTGTAGTTCAGGTAAGACTGGTTATTGACTAAATACCAAACATCGCGTGATCTCAGTTTAGATCTCAACTAGGAAATAGACTAGATAGCCTGTTTCTTTATTGATCGAGTGAGCGAAGCGAACGAAGATCTTAGTTTCAACTTGGGCGATTTGGCATTTTATGTATGTATGTATGTATGTATGTTTGTCTGGCGATAACTTTAGAACCGTTGATCCGATCTCCATAAAATTTGATATGTCGATAGCTTGTACTTGAGAAATTTACTGGTAAGTATATGAGTAAAATCGGATGAAGGGTTTTTGAGATATGGGGTTTTTTAAGAGGACAAAAATAAAAAAGTTACATAAAAAAATCAAGTTACATGTCATATGAAAGGGCTTTGTTGGGACATTCCAAAACAATTTTTACTTTTTTTTTTGGACGCTCGGTTTTCGAGATAAAATTTAAAAAGTTACATTAAGATAACCAGCGATCCAAGAGCTCCCATCTCTAAGAGTTTTGTTGAAATCAAGGTTTTTCTACTGGTCGTCCATTCCTTTGATTATTCTAATTTTTTTTTCTTGAAATAATTTAAGGAGGTACTCAGTTCTCATAAAATGGTGACGACGACCAGGTCTGATGATGGAGCCAAGGTCTGTTCAACGGAACTCTTCAATAAATAGGCCAATAGAGTTGAAACTTGGTAACCATACCAAGTTAGTAGGCGGTAGTCAGAAAAAAGTCCAAAGATAATGTTTGGACTTGCCTCTGACTACTACCGACTCAAAGTTTTGATGCTTTCGTCGGGTCGCATCACGAGATCTCAGTTCGGGGCGAACTACTAGTTATGCCGTTTTCATAGAAAAATATGAAAGGTTCATGTAAAACAAATCTCACTTATCATAATCATAGTAAAACCAACATCTCACAATTTTCTTCATTACCTAGCACAGTACCCTTGATCTTTAAGATATGATGACCGCTATTTGACGGAATTGTAGATATTTTATACTTGACTTGGCCGGGTTTTTTTACTTAAAAAACCTTTCGCTACTAACGCTACGGAAAAAAGATATATCTGAAAACATCCTCTACTTGTTCCTTTTTTTACGGGGGAAATTGCTTTACGCGTATCTCCCACTTGGGGAGAATAGGAGGGGATGTCGGGCTCTCTGTCAACGGACAACATACCGACTAAAAACCCACCGATGTTCCCTCACTCATCTTAGTGCCAGTGCATCGTCGAACCACTCATCATTTTTTTTTTTTTTTTTTACTCTGGGAATACTGCGTTACGCATTCCCCCCCATTGGAGGATGGAGGGGATATGTGGGACTCCCCGGTTTTCCGCTCCCGGTATACCCACTAAACAACCTAGCGACACTCCCGCGTCGCCTATATGGAGGGGAACTGGGAAACTGGCAGAGCCTTTTCATCCAGTCCCCCGCCGGCGATTGGCCC